>VONZ01000569.1:0-488645 GCA_012976165.1 Labeo catla | reverse complement strand
GATTTCATACTTGCACCCCAGCTGTTTCCTATAAGACATCTCATAATATTAACTGCCTTTTTGCATTTAGTTATGACCTTCTGAATATGTTCCCCATATGTTAATTTATGATCCAACCACACTCCCAGAAATCTAATACATAGAGCTTGCTTAACTGGCTGTCCATAAAGATTAATCTGTAAAAACTAATCTGAGTTTTGTCAACAGAAAATCGAAAACCCCACTTATTACCCCATTCCTCCACAGTATTAACTGCTACCTGTATCTTCTTTTGTAAAATTGTTACATTACATCCTCTTGCCCATAGTGCCCCATCATCTGCAAAAAGTGACCTGCCAAGGCTATTATCAACCCCTGAAAAAACATCATTGATCATAAGGTTAAAAAGGATAGGACTACAGACACTACCTTGAGGAGTTCCATTTTCTATAGGATAAGTACTAGAATGAAAGTCTTGTCCTCTTCTTCTTCTTTTAATTTTATGCGGATTGCAATCATGACATATCAGGTGCATGATATCAGGGAAAACACAAACACAAAAAAAAACACAAAACAGAAACATTATTATTAATAATAATAATAATAATAATAATAATAAATAAATAAAGTTCCAATAAATAAAATATTCCAATATCCTAAATCCTATAGTATACCCCTGTATCCTTCAGATATTCCACAACAGCATCCTGTGCATCTTTAACCCCCTCTCCTGTTGTTCCCAAAATACCCTCAAGGTTCCATTTTCTTCCTGTCTGATTAATCTTTTGCTTTGATCTAATCCTCTCTTCTCTATACTTCCCACAATGCAGCAGTATATGTTCTACATCTTCTGTAATTTTACATTCCATACATTCATTTGATTTACTTTTACCTAACAGAAATAATGTTTTATTTAACCCAGTGTGGTCAAATCTTAGCCTGGTTAAAACTGACTCCTCCCTTCTATTCCTTCCTTTCATACCCTGTGCATTGATAGGTATACTATAATATTTCCTCCCACTCTTATCTGTGTCCCATCTCTCTTGCCATTTCTTCATCATTACTTTTTTAATTATTGTCTTAGCTTCTCCTTTACCAAAAGGAATATTTATAGTATCACTCATCCTGGTTGATTTCTTTGCTATTTTGTCTGCTTTGTCGTTTCCTCTTACATTCACGTGAGCAGGTACCCAACAGAATCTCACATCTATCTGTAGCCTCTGCAATCTAAATAGGTTTTGATGGATTTCTAGCATTAAATCTTCTCTACTAGACTTCATATTTTGAATACTGTAAATAGCTGCTATAGAGTCAACACAAAATACCACTCTATCTGGTTTTACTTCCTCCACCCACTGTAACCCTACAATAATTGCCATCATCTCTGCCGTATAAACTGACAACTGATCAGGTATTCTTTTCCCAATACTTACATTCAGTGTTGGTATATATATTCCTATGCCTACCCTATTTTCTTCATCTTTAGATCCATCTGTATAGATATCTAGATAACTGTAGAATTTATTTTTAATGTATTGACTTGCCATATATCCTTTTTCACTCTCTTCCCATTTATTCTTTAATTCCATTATATTTAAATCTACATTAATTTTTGGAAACAACCAAATAGGGATATTACTAATAGGAGTAGGAGTGTTAAAACATATACTGTCTAATCTATATTCCTCTGATTTAGCCTTTATTACCCATCCAAAGCTATTATTTTGAAAAGAATTATACTCCCAACATTCTTTAATAAAACTATTGGTAGGGTTTTTATTACCACATCCACGTAAACGACACAAGTATGTAAGCATAAGTTTATCTTTTCTTAAATCTGAGGGCACTTCTCCTAACTCTACCTGAATTGCCTTAGTTGGTGTTGATCTTATCGTACCAGAACAAATCCTCAAAGCTTTATTAATAACTCTATCTATTTTCATTAAGTGTGTTTTAGCTGCCGCTCCATAAACAAAACATCCATAATCTATTGTTGATCTCATTAGAGCCCTGTAGACGTACATTAATGATTGTTTATCTGCTCCCCAATCTTTTCCAGCTAATGCTCTCATTAAGTTTAGAACTTTTCTACATTTTGATTCCACCTTTTCCATCTGTACTTTCCATGTTCCCTTTTGGTCTAACCACATACCTAAATATTTAAAGCATTCTACTGTTTCCATGTTATGACCATATAACTTTAAGTTCTGTTCGCATATCCCTTTCTTCCTGGTAAATAACATATGACAAGATTTACTTGAAGAAATCTTAAAGCCCCAATTATATGACCATTGTTCTACTTTTCTTACTGCTTCCTTGATTATACTCATCACACCTATGGGATCTCGTCCTCTTACCCAAATGGCCCCATCATCTGCATACAAAGCTGACCCAACTCTTCTATCCAAGTTCATAAAAATATCGTTAATCATAACAATAAATAATACTGGGCTTATGACACTCCCTTGTGGAATTCCATTAATAATTTCAAATTCCTCAGATACTTCTAATCCCACTTTAACTCTAAATCTTCTTTCTGATAAAAAATCTAAAATCCAATTATAGAACCTACCTCTTATTCCAATCTTATTTAGTTTAATTAATAATCCTTCTCTCCACATTGAGTCATAAGCCTTTTCAATATCAAAGAATACAATATTCATTATTTGTTTCATTTTAAATGTTTTCTCTATCTCATTACTTACTTTCACAACAGCATCCATTGTAGAGCGTCCTTTTCTGAAACCACTTTGGTATGGCGCATATATACCTTTATATTCAAGGAAATAATTTAGTCTTCTGACTAAGATCTTCTCCATCCACTTGCATAGATGTGATGTTAGGGCAATGGGTTTGTAGTTGCCAGCATTATTAGAATCCTTTCCAGGTTTTTTAAAAGGCAATTTTAATGCTCTCTTCCAACTTTTTGCCATTTTCCCTTCTTCCCATATCTTATTAAATAAATATAATATTATCTCTAAAATTTTTTTTGGTAATTTCTGAAACATGACATAACTTAATTGATCTTCTCCTGTAGCAGTATTTCTAACATCATTTAATACTATCATAAGTTCATTCATATTGATTACTTCATCCATAATACTCTCCACATTAATTTTTTAAAAAGCACATCCCTATTTTCATTTAAAATCTTTTCTTTATTTTGTCTGTGAATATCATCTAAGTGGTCTCCACTATGCACACTAGCAAACTTCTTTCCTAATAAATTTAAAGTCTTGTCCTCACGCTGCTGTCTAAAATATAAAAATGTCACAATGCTACAAAAATTAAAATGTCAGAGTAGCTTAGAGTTGATTTCTTCGTGAATACATATTTAAATACATGTTGTCCAATGGTGTGTTGAAAATATTAAGAACTACAAATAAAAGAGTGAGATTAATCCGTGTATTATTCGTCCATTTGTTTTTTGATTTAATATTGAAAGAAGAAACCTGAGAAACGGCTCCTTTTTCGTTTTTTTCATTTTTTCCAGAAAAAGCTTGATTGGTGCTGATTGGTCAGCCGAAGATCAAACCATGCCCCATCAGTTCTTCCTCAGTTTCGCACAGAATAATAGTCCTCCGCTGGATGGCAGGGTTTGATGGCACATTAAAAAAAGTGAAAATCATGATTCTCTGCCATTGAAAGTGCAAGCAGGACATTTATTTATTTATTTATTTATTTATTTCCAATAAATAAATAGATCAATCAATCAATAAATCACATAATAGCAATTAAGGTGATTAGGCCTAACCTATAGTTCATACAGTTCCAATAAGTTGCAATGGGTTAAATAAACTCTAAGCAGATAAACGCGCCCTGTCAAGTGCAGACCAGTAGTGAAGTGTAAATACACAGCAGTCATAACTTTGTTTTTGCTGAGTTTATTTCATTAATATTGGGTATTAATTGTTGTCAAATAATTTTCTCTGCCAACTAAACTTCCAAAACAAGTCGTTGTGCCTTTTCTCCGCGCTGCCATTGTACACATAAACATTAGCATTTATTTCACTTTGATAATAAACAGTGCTCTGATTGTGTGAGCGCACGAGGCGCCAGCGCCATCACTTGAATTTCTTTCCTCAGTAGCGGAAACAACTTAAGACTCTGTTATTTACAGTCATACAGATAAGAGCAGGACATCATTCGAAACGAAAAAATGTCTTTTTATTTGTGTAAAATCAAAATGACTGCAAAAAAAAAAAAACCCTTGAAAAATATAGAAAACAACAGAATGCGCTGCTTTCGTCTCCTTGAACATCTTCCTGGCGTATGCCACAAACATGAACCATAACACAGCTGACACGTCTACTTTTAACAATTATTTGACGTTAAATGCATTATATACGTTACTCTGGAATAAATCACAGCATGTTTCATGATAACAAAAAATAAAAAATAAAAATAAAAAAATACGTGACATACAGTCCAGAAAATATTGTAGGCTACGGCAAATTATTTTGCGCACCCTGTGGCACTTTGTGAAAAGCACACAGAATAAAGCCCTGTCCCCGGTACGGGTTGTGTTGAACTATTCGTTAGTGTGGTTGTTTGATGAGAAAAAGATTAAATGTAGCTGCAATAAATGCGTTAATTATCCGTTCAACTTCAGCAGCAGAGGACTATTATTCTGCACAAAACTGTGGAAGAACTGACGGGTTTATCATGAAACATGCTGTGATTTATTTCAAAGTAACTTTCAAATGATGTCCTGCTCTTATCTGTATGACTGTAAATGACAGAGTATTAAGTTGTTTCCGCTGCTGAGGAAAGAAATTCCAATGATGGCGCTGGCGCCTCGCGCGCTCACACAACGTACCAAAGCACTGTTCATTATTAAAGTAAAGGCACCGTCAACCAAACACATAAGAAGTTATTACGCTTAATTAAATGTGTCTGTTGTACAATAGCCTATAGGCAAAATGTAACTTGTATAGTTGCTGACTGTTATTTTGCTTGCATATTGGGACCCGATTGAAGAAGCCTTCTTTACAAAAATATTTTAGCAGGTAAATCGCAAAGAGGCTATGGAAACTTTGGAATTAAATAAATGCCTTTCTGCATTTAAAATAAATGTTGTTTATAACGGCACTATTTTTAAATAGGCTAGCATATTTTTATTTTACATGGCTACTTATATTTTTTTATTCTTGTTTGTTTTCTGAATACCATTCATTTAAGGATTTGAAGTGAAGTGAGGTTAAGTAAATGTTAATAGTGTTTATGTGCACAATAACAGCGCGGAGAGAGCGCACAACGAGTTGCTCCGGTTGTCAAATAGTCAGAATGACAGTTCTTGTGTGAACGTTAGGCTTACACCAGAGTCAATGCCTATTCATTCCTTTTTGTATTAGTGTTTAAAATATTTAATGTACAACTAATCTAATTATTTGTATCTTAATTTTTTTTTAACTTATTTGGCGACCAGGATAGGCTGCCATCAAAGGACAGCCATCAAACCCTGCCAACTAATGCAAAGCGTAAGCAAATTTATGTCTGCATAGAAGAAAGCCCAGTCCAGGCTCTGCCCCGGTACGGGTAGTGTCGAGCCATCGTTAGTGTGGTTGTTTCGTGAGAAAAAGATTAAATGAAGTTACAATAAACGCGTTAATTATCCGTACAACTGCAGCAGCGGAGGATTATTATTCTGCGCGAAACTGCGGAAGAACTGACTGGGGCACGGTTTGATCTTCGGCTGACCAATCGGTAGAAAGGGGCGTTTCGTTCCGCCCACGTGTAGAAATAGAGTATTTAAGCTGTTTATTCATTTTTCCACCCCTGAAGGAAAAACGAAAAATCAAGCTGAATTCTTGTTTTTCGTTTTTCTGGAAAGAATGAAAAAACGAAAAAGGAGCCGTTTTCTCATGTTTCTTCTTTCAATATTAAATCAAAAAACGAATGGACGGAAGATTCCCTGATTATCCACACACACACATTCAATTATTTGAATGTTTTATTTGATGTAATATGATAGTGTTGATAGCATTCTGACACATGCTGTGTTTAGGCAGATTTTTCTCTGTAGATTTTTCTTTTTCTTTCTCTGACAAATAAATTAATACAATCAAGTAAAATATATTACAAATAAAAAAAGTAAAATAAGGGAACTATTTACATATTGTCAGAGATAAATACTTTGCAGAAAGAAAGCGTCCTTCAGAATAAAGGTAACCAAAGGGACAAAAATGAAGGAGAAAAAACAAACAAACAAAACTACAGTATTGTTCTTGATGCCTTAAATTACAAATGTGCATTCTCTCCTATCCTATACCTTACATTAGAAGTTGGAATAATGGAAGAATGGAAATCAAGCCATCATCAGTTTGGTTCCAGTGCAAAATAGTTGTCATTTTTGCTCTCTGTATAATTTTTAAGCACTGTAATATTTTTGTAATATTGAAATATAATATTTATCATAGCTATGCTGAGGGAGATATTAACCAAATTAGAGATGGTGGTGGACCAAAAAGTCTTGGTCCGTGTAACGGTTTGCAGTTCTTTGTTCAATTTGCACCATCAAAATTAACCAGATAAAAATTGGCTTCAAACTTTCATTTTACGTTTTTTTCAGATACCTCACAAACGAATAATTGTCTCTCTGTTTAATTTACTAGTCTACAAGTTTTGATTTTTAAGATTTTTGAACAAACATAAAACATGACTCGTTATTCTGATTTTCCATTTTTTGTGTTTTGCGCTCGCGGTTGGTCCGTACCATTACCGCCGGGGGAGGGGATGGGGGATTAGTTTACAGCCTGCAGCGGACCCAGAGCGCTGCCGCTTTATGTATAAGCAGGGTGCGATTTGCCGGTCTATGCATCCCTGCCTCTGCTGAATTATTTTTATCCCTGGTGGGGATAAAAACATCCTGCGAACCTGCTTCTAAGTCCCGATCTAAGACAAATGATTCGCAATACGGGCTTTAAAGTCCCGTTTTGAATCAAATGATTCGCGACACGCGCTTTAAAATTCCCGTTTTGAATCAAATGATTCGCGACACGCGCTTTAAAATTCCCGTTTTGAATCAAATGATTCGCAATACGGGCTTTAAAGTCCCGTTTGAATCAAATGATTCGCGATACGCGCTTTAAAGTTCCGTTTTGAATCAACCCAACAAACATGAGACGTCCACCCGACGTGCAGATCATGTCTATATTCCGACAAAGAGGTTGAAATGACGTCGTTTGGACGTCGTTTGCTCAGTGGGAAATGATTCGCGACACGCGCTTTAAAATTCCCGTTTTGAATCAAATGATTGGCGATACGTGCTTTAAAGTCCCGTTTTGAATCAAATGATTCGCGATACGCGCTTTAGTCCCGCTTTTGACCAAATGATTCGATAATGCTTTAAAGTCCCGCTTTGAATCAAATGATTCGCTATACGCCGCTTTAAAGTTCCGCTTTGAATGATCGGATTCGGGCGACACGCTTTAAAATTCCGCTTTGAATCAAATGATTGGCGGCACGCGGCTTTTAAAGTCCCGCTTTGAATCAAATGATTCGCGATACGCTTTAGTCCCGCTTTGAATCAAAATGATTCGGAGATACGCCTTTAAAGTCCCGTTTTGAATCAAATGATTCGCGATACGCGCTTTAAAGTCCCGTTTTGAAACAAATGATTCGCGATATGCGCTTTAGTCCTGCTTGAATCAAATGATTCGCGATACGCGCTTTAAAGTCCCGTTCTGAATCAACTGATTCGCGATCCGATTGAAGCGCTTCGAAACAGTAAATCATTTTGCGACGCGCGTGGTTTACCGATTCGGAGTTTCAAA
Source organism: Labeo catla (assembly GCA_012976165.1). NCBI lineage: Eukaryota > Metazoa > Chordata > Actinopteri > Cypriniformes > Cyprinidae > Labeo > Labeo catla. The sequence goes on along the minus strand of VONZ01000569.1, from coordinate 480,891 downwards.
AAGCTCCTTTGATATTGTGTTGTTTGCTCGCTTTATCTATACAATTTATTCGTTGTTTGAAATGAAATCATTACAATTAATAGGCCTAACTTACAATGTTTTTATTAAACTGTGATCACGTTAGACAGTTTCAGTCCTATTAAAAACATTTCATGACGTGACACTCATTACCTGGTACTTGCCTAAAAAGAGGGGTAATTTGCGTTGTTAACAGATTACACTAACAGTTTGGTCAACCTCCGCCTATGAAAAAAAGTTTTCAAAAGCATCCCCCCTCTGCTTTTTTCCACAAATCGCACCATATATATATATATATATAGTGATGCGCGGTTGGCGGTTATATCCTCGGGCGCTGCGGATAATCCGCGGGTCGGGTGGGTCGGTTAATAAAAAAATGCATTCTGATTATTTGCGGGGGGGTCGCGGGTGGATGAGATAAATTAAAAATGACGCAAATATTAACTACATTTTCTAAAATATGAACCTGTTTTAAATAATTTGTGTGTGTGTCTGTTCGCCTGTTCGAAAAGTTGTGACAGAAAAGGTGACATTCCAGTTAAAGTCTGAAGGGAGTTACGCCTGTGTTCATGCTATAGAGTAGGATAATATGCAGTGGTATACAGTACCTGCGTATACCCATTTCTTTAACTGTCGGCTTTGCATATACCCACTTCTAAATCCCCTCTGATGCGCATCATTCAGTGTCCTGCATTAGCCAAAATCATGACAGGCCACCATTTCTAATTAAATCGTATGTGAATAAAGGCATATTTTCGCTCAATAAACCCTGTAAGGACGGTAAGGACCGTAGCGCCGGCTTCCTTTGAAATATGTTTGATGATTGCGCCTGAAGCGCCCGCGTCAGTACATTATAACAAAAACAATACATTCAAAATGAAAAGAATTAGATTTTTAGGATAAGAAATGTCTTAAACTGGGTGAACCCCAGGCCCGGCTCCAGAAATGAGATGAAGGGTGGGCCAAGTGATATTTAAGGTGGGCCCGGGGTTGGGGGGCGAGGTGTAGTGGTAAATACATACATTATTTTAATACACAGATATTATGATAAAAGCACATTTTAGTTTATAGTGCTTCAAAATAGCACAGCTGAGTACACTATAGATGTTCTTAAGATTATCTTACTAAAGAATAATTTTTAGTATATTAAGTACAAAATTAACACTGATTACATTACTTGACCACCGCGGCACCGCCTTCACTGACCTTTAGCATTTTTATAGAAATAAAAATCATTTAGTTCAGTTGGAAAACATACGCTACAATTCTAAACTGAGAGCATCTGTACCAACGTGTTGATAATGATAATGACGATGATAATTCGTACGTATTGTTGTAGTGTTAATTAAATATAAAGTTACTGGGACTTTGCAATTATTACAGAAGGTTTGTTGCCAAGTTTGCTGAAATAACTGCACCCATGACAATGCTACTCAAAAAGGGGACTCCTTTCCCCTGGGAAGAGGAGCAGCAGAAGGCTTTTGAACATCTGAAAAGAAGTCTCACGACTGCACCCATCTTGGTGTTCCCAATTACATCTGGAAGGTTTGTACTGGACACTGATGCATCCAACCAAAGCATTGGAGCAGTGCTCTCACAGTTACAGTGGGGAGAAGAGAAAGTTATCTCATTCGCCAGCTGTCTCCTCACACCAGCACACCAGCGGTACTGTGTCACCCGTTAAGAGCTCCTAGCTGTTGTTAGATTTACCAGACAGTTCTGCCACTATTTATTGGGGTCTAACTTCATACTGAGAACAGATCACAGCAGCCTGACGTGGCTATACAGGTTTAAGAGACCAGAAGGCCAACTTGCTAGGTGGCTTGAAGAACTCAGCCAGTACAACTTTGTCATCGAGCACAGGGCAGGCACATACCACGCTAATGCTGATGCACTGTCCTGAAGGGCACTGGATGAGGGACCTTGTGACTGTTATCAAGCAGGAAGAGAGCTGGATAGCTTGCCATGCAAGGGCTGTCCCTTCTGTCGAAAGCTGCACCATCAATGGGCCAGATTTGAGGAAGATGTCGACGATGTTATCCCCTTGGCGGTAAGACGCACACACTCCCTTAACTGTCAGAATGAGAGTAGTTGCACTAACCCCTCCAGTCATGTTAATGCTGTAGGTGCTGACAACTCAGGTCCTTCCACAAACTGGCTGCAACCACTTGGGCCTCAAGAGTCTCAAGGAAGAACAATTAGCAGACCCAGACCTTTCAATTCTCCATAAATGGATGTCTGATGGTTCTTTGCCTGCTAAGGAAGAAGTCATGATGCTGAGCCCAGCAGTTCGTAAGTTCTGGCTGTGTTGGTCTCAAGTGCCATCACTTGAATTTCTCCTCAAAATGAAACAATTCCTCAAAGCTATTCTACAGTATCTGTCCTAAATCTAAAAACGCCCTTTGCAAAACAAACACTCAAAACCTCGGTTTCGTATGGAAACAACCGGAACATCCTCCCAGCGAAACAGACGAACCATAACACAGCTGACACGTCTACTTTTAACAATTATTTGACGTTAAATGCATTATATACGTTACTCTGGAATAAATCACAGCATGTTTCATGATAACAAAAAATAAAAAATAAAAATAAAAAAATACGTGACATACAGTCCAGAAAATATTGTAGGCTACGGCAAATTATTTTGCGCACCCTGTGGCACTTTGTGAAAAGCACACAGAATAAAGCCCTGTCCCCGGTACGGGTTGTGTTGAACTATTCGTTAGTGTGGTTGTTTGATGAGAAAAAGATTAAATGTAGCTGCAATAAATGCGTTAATTATCCGTTCAACTTCAGCAGCAGAGGACTATTATTCTGCACAAAACTGTGGAAGAACTGACGGGTTTATCATGAAACATGCTGTGATTTATTTCAAAGTAACTTTCAAATGATGTCCTGCTCTTATCTGTATGACTGTAAATGACAGAGTATTAAGTTGTTTCCGCTGCTGAGGAAAGAAATTCCAATGATGGCGCTGGCGCCTCGCGCGCTCACACAACGTACCAAAGCACTGTTCATTATTAAAGTAAAGGCACCGTCAACCAAACACATAAGAAGTTATTACGCTTAATTAAATGTGTCTGTTGTACAATAGCCTATAGGCAAAATGTAACTTGTATAGTTGCTGACTGTTATTTTGCTTGCATATTGGGACCCGATTGAAGAAGCCTTCTTTACAAAAATATTTTAGCAGGTAAATCGCAAAGAGGCTATGGAAACTTTGGAATTAAATAAATGCCTTTCTGCATTTAAAATAAATGTTGTTTATAACGGCACTATTTTTAAATAGGCTAGCATATTTTTATTTTACATGGCTACTTATATTTTTTTATTCTTGTTTGTTTTCTGAATACAATTCATTTAAGGATTTGAAGTGAAGTGAGGTTAAGTAAATGTTAATAGTGTTTATGTGCACAATAACAGCGCGGAGAGAGCGCACAACGAGTTGCTCCGGTTGTCAAATAGTCAGAATGACAGTTCTTGTGTGAACGTTAGGCTTACACCAGAGTCAATGCCTATTCATTCCTTTTTGTATTAGTGTTTAAAATATTTAATGTACAACTAATCTAATTATTTGTATCTTAATTTTTTTTTAACTTATTTGGCGACCAGGATAGGCTGCCATCAAAGGACAGCCATCAAACCCTGCCAACTAATGCAAAGCGTAAGCAAATTTATGTCTGCATAGAAGAAAGCCCAGTCCAGGCTCTGCCCCGGTACGGGTAGTGTCGAGCCATCGTTAGTGTGGTTGTTTCGTGAGAAAAAGATTAAATGAAGTTACAATAAACGCGTTAATTATCCGTACAACTGCAGCAGCGGAGGATTATTATTCTGCGCGAAACTGCGGAAGAACTGACTGGGGCACGGTTTGATCTTCGGCTGACCAATCGGTAGAAAGGGGCGTTTCGTTCCGCCCACGTGTAGAAATAGAGTATTTAAGCTGTTTATTCATTTTTCCACCCCTGAAGGAAAAACGAAAAATCAAGCTGAATTCTTGTTTTTCGTTTTTCTGGAAAGAATGAAAAAACGAAAAAGGAGCCGTTTTCTCATGTTTCTTCTTTCAATATTAAATCAAAAAACGAATGGACGGAAGATTCCCTGATTATCCACACACACACATTCAATTATTTGAATGTTTTATTTGATGTAATATGATAGTGTTGATAGCATTCTGACACATGCTGTGTTTAGGCAGATTTTTCTCTGTAGATTTTTCTTTTTCTTTCTCTGACAAATAAATTAATACAATCAAGTAAAATATATTACAAATAAAAAAAGTAAAATAAGGGAACTATTTACATATTGTCAGAGATAAATACTTTGCAGAAAGAAAGCGTCCTTCAGAATAAAGGTAACCAAAGGGACAAAAATGAAGGAGAAAAAACAAACAAACAAAACTACAGTATTGTTCTTGATGCCTTAAATTACAAATGTGCATTCTCTCCTATCCTATACCTTACATTAGAAGTTGGAATAATGGAAGAATGGAAATCAAGCCATCATCAGTTTGGTTCCAGTGCAAAATAGTTGTCATTTTTGCTCTCTGTATAATTTTTAAGCACTGTAATATTTTTGTAATATTGAAATATAATATTTATCATAGCTATGCTGAGGGAGATATTAACCAAATTAGAGATGGTGGTGGACCAAAAAGTCTTGGTCCGTGTAACGGTTTGCAGTTCTTTGTTCAATTTGCACCATCAAAATTAACCAGATAAAAATTGGCTTCAAACTTTCATTTTACGTTTTTTTCAGATACCTCACAAACGAATAATTGTCTCTCTGTTTAATTTACTAGTCTACAAGTTTTGATTTTTAAGATTTTTGAACAAACATAAAACATGACTCGTTATTCTGATTTTCCATTTTTTGTGTTTTGCGCTCGCGGTTGGTCCGTACCATTACCGCCGGGGGAGGGGATGGGGGATTAGTTTACAGCCTGCAGCGGACCCAGAGCGCTGCCGCTTTATGTATAAGCAGGGTGCGATTTGCCGGTCTATGCATCCCTGCCTCTGCTGAATTATTTTTATCCCTGGTGGGGATAAAAACATCCTGCGAACCTGCTTCTAAGTCCCGATCTAAGACAAATGATTCGCAATACGGGCTTTAAAGTCCCGTTTTGAATCAAATGATTCGCGACACGCGCTTTAAAATTCCCGTTTTGAATCAAATGATTCGCGACACGCGCTTTAAAATTCCCGTTTTGAATCAAATGATTCGCAATACGGGCTTTAAAGTCCCGTTTGAATCAAATGATTCGCGATACGCGCTTTAAAGTTCCGTTTTGAATCAACCCAACAAACATGAGACGTCCACCCGACGTGCAGATCATGTCTATATTCCGACAAAGAGGTTGAAATGACGTCGTTTGGACGTCGTTTGCTCAGTGGGAAATGATTCGCGACACGCGCTTTAAAATTCCCGTTTTGAATCAAATGATTGGCGATACGTGCTTTAAAGTCCCGTTTTGAATCAAATGATTCGCGATACGCGCTTTTAGTCCCGCTTTGAATCAAATGATTCGAGATAACGCCAGCTTTTAAAAGTCCCGCCTTTGAATCAAATGATTCGCGATACGCTTTAAAGTTCCGCTTTTGAATCAAATGATTCGACACGCCAGCTTAAAATTCCCTTCTTGGCTTTGAATCAAATGATTGGCTATACGCTTTAAAGTCCCGCTTTTGAATCAGTCGATTCGCTGATACGCCGCTTTAGTCCCGCTTTGAATCAAATGATTCTGAGATACGCTTTAAAGTCCCGCTTTGAATCAAATGATTCTCATGACATACTTTAAAGTCCCGTTTTGAATCAAATGATTCGCGATATGCGCCTTAAAGTCCCGTTTGAATCAAATGATTCACGATACGCGCTTTTAAAGTCCCGTTTTGAATCAAATGATTCGCGATCCGACTGAAGCGCTTCGAAACAGTAAATCATTTTGCGACTCGCGTGGTTTACTGATTCGGAGTTTCAAGCTCCTTTGATATTGTGTTGTTTGCTCGCTTTATCTACATAATTTATTCGTTGTTTGAAATGAAATCATTACAATTAATAGGCCTAACTTCCAACGTTTTTATTAAATTGTGATCACGTTAGACAGTTTCAGTCATATTAAAAACATTTCATGACGCGACACTCATTACTTGGTACTTGCCTAAAAAGACGGGTATATAATGTGCATTGTTAACAGATTACACTAACTGTTTGGTCAACCCCCGCCTATGGAGAGAGAAAATAGTTTTTAAAAGCATCCCCCCTCTGCTTTTTTTCCACAAATCGCACCATATATATATATATATATATATATATATATTGTGTGTGTGTGTGTTCGGGTTTTTCTATCCCGATGGGGACTGCAATTTGAATGCGCACTGGCTCATGGGGACTCATGGGTCTCCGTGGGAACCTAAATTAGTTTATACGTTATACAGAATGATGTTTTACTTATTTATTTTATTCATATATTTGTTAAACCAAAAAAATGCATAGAGTTTTTTTTATGTTTAGGGGTATGGTTAAGGTAAGGGGACAGAATATATAGCCATGAAGAAATATTCCAAATTTAAGAAATGCCGTCTAATCCAGACCACAGACTTTCAGAGTTTAGTTACATCCCTGCTCCAACACACTGTAGTTTTCAAATAATATTCTGATTCATAGCTGAATCAGGTGTTATTTAAAAGTTTTCTTTGTTTCTGTGCTGCATCCTCAGAGCAAGTGCTAAGCCCTTTTAGTCCCTCCACCCACCCAATCTCATGCCAAATAGGATACCTTCACAGGCCTTATAAATGACACCTGTGCTCACATTTGTTCCCCTTTTATTTGTTAAACCATTAGAGGACTGTGATCTCTACTTCTTATCCGATATTTTGTGTGTGTAATTACCAGTGCAAGTGCCTTATGTTCTATAAATGCACTTCTCATTTTTATGTATGCTCATGTTAGATACATTTTAATTTATATTTGAAGATCTAGCTGACCTTCAGCACTGTCTCTGTTTTTTTTAGGTGTGTTTAACTAGGGTTTAAGATAAACACTGCAGGGCTGTGACCCAGAATAAACTAGATTAATAAATAGATTAACAATAGATTAAGAACAGTAGGTGGCGGTGCGCGCTCTTGACAGAAGAAGCTACGCAATCTGCATCATTGCCAACGACTGGGCGTAGACACACTTCATACAAGAAGGCAAAAAGATGGATGAGTTGTATCGCGAATCATTTGATTCAAAACGGGAATTTTGAAGCGCCTATCGCGAATCATTTGATTCAAACGGGACTTTAAAGCGCGTATCGCGAATCATTTGATTCAAAACGGGAATTTTGAAGCGCGTGTCGCGAATCATTTGATTCAAACAGGACTTTAAAGCGCGTATCGCGAATTATTTGATTCAAACGGGACTTTAAAGCCTGTATTGCGAATCATTTGTTTTAGATCGGGACTTTAGAAGCAGGTTCGCAGGATGTTTTATCCCCACCAGGGATAAAAATAATTCAGCTGAGGCAGGGATGCATAGACTGGCAAATCGCACTCTGCTTATACACAAAGCGGCAGCGCTCTGGGTCCGCTGCAGGCTGTAAACGAATCCCCCATCCCCTCGCCCGGCGGTAATGGTACGGACCAACCGCGAGCGCAAAACACAAAAAAAAGGAAATTCAGAATAACGAGTCATGTTTTATGTTTGTTCAAAAATCTTATTCGGATGCCACAACCTAAACTTGTAGACTAGAAAATTAAACAGAGAGACAATTATTCGTTTGTGAGGTATTTGAAAAAAACGGAAAATGAAAGTTTGAAGCCAATTTTTATCTGGTTAATTTTGATGGTGCAAATTGAACAAAGAACTGCAAACCGTTACACGGACCATAATGGAAGGAAATGAAAGATGTTTGTTATGGTTAAAAGTTAGTTTGTTGACTAAGATTTATGTTCATTTGTGAATAAAAAGGAATTTTTCAACTTACATTTTTCTGATTGACAAAACAGAAGCTTGAACTCCATTAGAATAGAATAGAATAGAATAGAACAGAATAGAATACACTCTAAAATGTTGGGTTAAAAAAACTAAAAATATGGACAAACTTGACGACTGGATTATATTGACCCAAAATAGGTTGGAAATTAACATTTATTAAGATGTTCAATAAATGAACATTTATTAATAAGTTGATTAAATAATAACTAGTAATGATAATAAAACGTTTTTTTATTTAGCCTATTAATAAATGTTCACCTTTCGATTATTGTTAATGTCTCTAGTAATTATGTGTCTGATATTTAACTTACACCCTATTTTGGGTATATTGTAAACAGCCATATAGTAATTTTTAAGCAATAGTTGAGTTAAATAAAACTACCCAAAAGGTTGGGTAAAACATTTAACTCACCCGCTGGGTCAAAACAACCCAGATTTATGTTCATTTGTGAATAAATGAACACTGGGTTTGTCCATATTTCACCTATTTTTATTGTGTAGAATAGAATAGAATAGAATAGCCCTCGATTAGATGCCAGACTGAATCACTTACACTGTTTTATGGAGTTTTTGTCTACTAAGAGGTTTTTTTTCCTCCCCAGAAAGATGTTTCGCCAGCTGACCAATCGGTATTATTAAACAACAGTGCAAAACAATGACTGCACTTTTATCTTTTACAGCCTTGTTGTCATCCCTGTTAAAAAATACCATGACTAAGGTTTATAGAATAGAACAGAATATATACTCTAAAACAAAACTTTCAATACCTTTCTTACAGCTGTTGATTAAATGTAGCTCCTCTTGTTTCCCACAAGGTGTCACCCTGAACACGATGTATTAAGTAGCGGGAATAAGTGGGAAGAAACTGATTACCATGGCAACATAACAGCCCACTCATAGTGAGTAGGTCCCTCTGAATATTGCTTCAGTAAGAAATCAAATGAGAGATGCTTTCCTGGTTCTGGTGGCTGACGGCCGCCGGTTGATATTTATCATTGTCAGGCCTTTCTGCGGCTTTGTGTTTGAACCTGTCAGTTTCTCAACATCAATGCCGAGAACCAAACTCTATTTTATTTCATGATCAGATGCCTTTATGAAGGATATTTATAGAACACTACTCATGCTAGCTTTGAAAAGTGCTTGCAGCTGTGAGCGTAGCTACGTGAAATTGCAGTTTGGAGTGTTTATGTACATATGCATGTGTGAATTAATCATGGAGTGTTTAATGTATATATATATATATATATGAATTTAGAAGTATGCATTAACATTTTGTATGTTTATTTTATGCGAGAGGGAGCCTGAGAAGCAATAAAATAATTAGCATTTGGAATGTACTCTATAAGCACTGTTTGTTTTAGACGTGTTGTGTTTGTTATTTTAATAAAATGAGCTAATTTATGAGGGAATGTGTTTTAATAATGTTTGTCTAACGTTTCTGTTAAGTTTAAAAATGTTACATCCAACTAAATTTCCACCATTCATGACAAAACATTCTACGAATGATGTATAATGATGTTTTTGTAAGAACATTATTAAAGACATTCCAAATCTCTAGAATGTTCCCTGTTAGCTGGGATATTAGTCGATATTATTTTCCTGATATCTGAGCACTTTATTCATCATGTGTGATTTATTTCCCTTCACTCTCAGAAAAAAGGTACAAAAAGCTTTCAAGTTTGTATCTCATTTAACCTAAAAGATGCATATTAGTACCTAAATTGTACCTTTTGAGATGTGCAGGTACAAAAGGAAGAGCTGAAAGCAAACAGACTGCGATGGAAGCGCAGCACAGGTTTAGTCACCATCATTAGCATGTTTCCTCTTCCCGTTGACCTCTCACACTGCCTGATGGATGTTTGCTGTAGGCCTCAGCCCCATAATAATGATGTATGACTGTGTTCAACATGACTTTGATAGCCTGTGTGATAATGTGTCCCTCTGTAATGGCAGTTAGTAAAGTATCGCTCATTAAAATCGTGCTCCTCTGCGGCGCTGATCAGATCCTGGAATAAACCCTGGACCCACGCATTCTCCTTAGTGTGATTGTGCCACCCACGTCCGGCCCAGTGCTCGCTCATTTCTCGGAGAAATCAGTCTGTTCTGCTGAGGCTGGTCCATGGAGAGCTGAGCGTTTAAATATCACACAACATTTGATTTGAACATCAAACAGCGGGGTCGCTCATCTACATGTCACATGATGGCCATCGCACACAAATTTCAGATGAAAACAATATGCTGCGACTTCAAAGTGTGCCATTAAAACAAATGCATGAAAAATGTTTCATGTCCGGCAAACCAAATCTGGTGTTAAATTAGCGAATGAGCTCTGAGATTTATTTTTGTACACTTTGACTGAGATTTTGATCTCTGTCTAAGACACTGACTTAACAGAATAATAATATGTTTAAAAAATAGACATGCTTTGAGAAGTAATTAGGTTGTAAGCCCAGTCTTTGCACAGTCAATGGGCCTAAAATTAGATGGGTGAGTCATTGGCTGGATCCCAATTGGTGATTTCTACATAATGGAGTATGAAAATCATTGGCAATACGCACTTCTGAGTTAGTATGAAGACAGAATGTCACCAAGTGCGTTTTTGTTACAGATTTGCGCAAAACTTTTGCAATATTTTATAAATGTCGATAAAAAACCATTCTGAAATGACAGCATTTTTCCTCTTGCAATAAGTCATTACGACTGATGTTGGTAGGTTTATGTGTATTGCAGACACTGCACTAGCCTTTTTGTTTTTATCAAATGAGACGTAGACATGTTAAGCAAAGCAGTGCAGAGAGATGAAACATAAGCCCTAAATAAAGTAGCCATGATCAGCATCAACGGTTATGTCAGAGCTGTAATGTAGTGTAAATAAGGGGTTATTTAAGCATTAAAGGGAGGGTAAATGATTTCTGGTAGCCAATGTTGATATTTGATATTCACCAAAACAAACACGCCCCTACCCCAAAAGGGTCTCACCCCTATTTTGATAGCTCCACCCCACAAACGCAACCCAGGCAACGATTATGGCATAATCTGCTGTGCCAGCCACCGATTGCAGACAAGCGAACGTGACACATGACACAAGCATATTCAAACAAAAAAATAAGTTAAATAATAACTTATTTAAAAAACTGAAACTTTCATATCTTCTAGATTTATTACATGTAAACTAAAACATTTCTGAAGTTTTTTGTTTTAATTTTTATGATTAGAGCTGAATGAAAGTCAAAATCCAGTCTCTCAAAATATTAGAATATTTACATTTGAATTTCATTAAATAACCATCCCTACTGTATCAATTCTGGGTATCTCTTGTTCTTTAAAACCACAATAATGAGGAAGACTGCTGACATGGCAGTGGTCCAGAAGACAATCACTGACACCCTCCACAAAGAGGGTAAACCACAGAAGGTCATTACTGAAAGGGGTGGCTGTTTACAGAGTGCTGTATCAAAGCATATTAAATGCAAAGTTGACTGAAAGGAAGAAATTGTGTAGAAAAAGGTGCACAAGCAACAGGGATGACCACAAGCTTGAGAAAACTGTCAAGCAAAGTCGATTTAAACACTTGGGAGAGCTTCACAAGGAGTGAACTGAAGCCAGAGTCAGCGCATCAAGAGTCACCACGCTCAGATGTCTTCAGGAAAAGGACTACCAAACCACTTCTGAAACAGAAACAACATCAGAAGCATCTTACCTGGGCTAAGCAGAAAAAGAAGTGAACTCTTGATCAGTGCCCAAAGTCCACCATGCCTGTCTAATTTTTTTAGATGCACCTGTATATTAGTTCTGTGAAACAAAGCAGAACCAATGTTACTCTACCTATCGAGAAGAAACAAAGCAACCTCAGTGTCCAATTGCAGGCCTTCCCACTTCTTTAGTTCTCTCCAGCACTGTAAAGCTGATCTGATATTTACACGGGTCCTATTTCTTGCCTTATAATAGCAGTTCTCAATTCCAGTCATTAAAGCGTGCAAGACATGAATTGAAATTGTATTTATTTACAGATGCATTTATTTCACACTTCTCTAGTAAGTTTTGTCTGTGTGTAAAGACACTGCAGGCAGCAGCGGTGTAGCGCAAATATGTAAACGTTCCGAAGTGAAGTAAACTTTAACGGATTTCCCCTGCTATGGTGTAGAGATCATGTCAATCACAACACAGTTCATGCACGGAGCTCAATTCTAACGAGCTGGTTATCTGAATCAGGTGTGTTAACTAAGAGAGACATGCAAATTATGCAGGACTGGAATTGAGAACCGCTGCCCTATTGTAAGCCGCCTTTTGTTCCGCAGACCTTTTCCTCTTTTGTTTTTTATCCGCCATCTCTACCTTTTTGTCGTGGCTCGGCTCTGCTAATTTCCGTCCTGTGCACGCGGTCTCTCCTCCCCATCATGAGTAGACACACCCCTTACTGCTGATTGGCTAAAAGTTTGTTTTGATAATCGGCCTGACTCCCCACATACCCCAACTTTAAAGGCAAGGAGAGCCCCTTATACTTATGAGCAGCCATGTATGAGGTGTTTCTTGAAGGTTATAGTACATTAAAGGTGCTCTAAGTGATTTTTGCCAAACAATGTTAATATATGAAAGCACCAAAACAAACACACCCATACCCCAACAGGGGTATTTTGATATGTCCGCCCCACACGTACGCACACAACCCTGGCATAATGACGATGGCGGAAACAAGCGAAGATGACACACACACATATTTAAACAAAAGCCAACACAGATAAGTTGTGTAAAACAATGAAAAATCAACGTTACACACCTATAAAAAAGAAACAACAGCTTCCGATTCAAGCCCTTCCCATTTCTTGAACTCTCTCCACCACTGGAAAGATGCTCCACTATTTACGTGTGTCCTACCTCTTGCCTGATCGTAAACCTTCTTTTTAATGTTTTGTTCCTCTGATATTTTCCTCTATTTTATCTGCAATATCAATCCTGTGCACTTAAATTGAGTGCTCTCTTCTTTCTGTCATTACAAGATCTGGCACTGTGGTCAAAAGCGTTTTTCAAAAATTGCTTAGTGCACCTTTAAAGACTGATCACGTGACTTTTACATACACCAAGTGAGCTGTAAATGCAGTTTTGCAAATTATTTCTTATTTCAAATTGCCTGAAAAATCACCTCATGTGAGCATAAACTTTTTTTGCGATATTTACATGTTTCCATTGGACATTTTATAATTTGCAAATTCAGTTTCCAAATTTTAAAGGTAATGGAAATTCCATTAAGATACACATTCAGTGTTATTGTTAAAGGGGCTATGTGATGTGGTTTCTTGTTTTCCTTTGTCTTTAGAGTGTTACAAGCTGTTTGTACATATATAAGATCTGTAAAGCTGCAAAGCTTAGAGTCTCAAACCCAAAGAGATATTTATTATAAAAGTTAAGACTCAGCCACACCTTCCTAAAACGGCTCATTCAAACACGCCCCCCCCACATGTCTACATCACGGTGTGGGTAGATTTGCATAACACAGCCCATATGTATATGCAAAAAAAGAAGATAACTTTTTATACTGGCTGTAGTATTGTTGTGGAGACACTGTGTGTTTCATTGCTAAAGCCAAAGTACTTTGTTTAGCCCTCCAAATGAGGACACAACTAGAAAACAGTGGTTAAGTTATATTTACAACACTGTTCCGGAACAGTACGATGCAGACATTCGAGTGGGAGAGTAGCCTACAATCCCAGCTGTACACATAGGGTTAAGGCTATAAATTGGGGCAATTCCAACGCTGCAAGAACAGTCTGGCGCTTCTGACTCACAGCCTGTAAGTACATTTTCATATTTTAAGAACTTGCTATTGACTATTCAAACATGACTTTTGAGCGGTGTAGAGTAATGCTTGTTTGTCATTGCTATGATCACAAATGCAGACATGGTGTTATGTTTACACGGCACAATGCTTAAAAAGACAGTACGAGTCATTGTAATCAGTAATTATGTCCCCAATGGATTCAACAAATGCCTCATTTATATTGGGTTTTTATTGCTTTTGTCTCGTCACACCGGGAAACGGCATCACAACATGGAAAGGGGTATAACATTTCCGTCACATGCTTGAGGTATTCGGCCATTCACAACGCACAGAATAACTGGCCAGTCAGAGAACAGCTCACTTTTCAGAAGTGTTTTAGAAAGGCGGGGCAGAGAGGAGCAACAGTAATGTACAGTATGTGGAAAAAAATGTTTTTTGAACTTCAAACCACATAAAGACATTGCATTACACCAAATAATGTTCTTTTTAGCAACATCATATGACCCCTTTAACTAAAACTATTACACTGAAAAAATAACCAATGAGCACTGCCATGTTGGAGTCTAAATTCCATTTGGGTGCTCTCGTTTTCCAGTCTCCAAAGAAAAATATTTCTTAACGGGATAAAAAGATTGAATGAATTAATTCAACTGAAACTTTTTCAATATAACTAAATATAAAAAACGTGTACAGGGTTAAGCTGTGCTGTTGTTGACTGCAAGAGTAACAGGAATAAACTTCAGGAATTATACTTGTTTTTTTTGTGCCAGCAAATTTGTCTGTGTCTGGTGCTGTATGACTTGCATAAATTATGACTAAAGAAAACAAGCATGGCTTAAAGTGCTTAAGTTAAAAAACTGTGCGAAATAATAAGATAATGTGTGCTCTTATCATTTTGTGGAAAAATTCCAGCGAACAGCCCGATCGGGAGCTGTACATAGAGTCGTCAATCGGCCATATTGGTGGCACTGAATGTAAACAATGTCACTGAACCAAACAAAACTTGCATATTTTCCTGATTATTGCTGCTGAAAATGATCAATTGTTGTCAAAAAACTGTTTGAGGAATTAAAGGTTTATGTGGTTGGCCAAACCAGGCCCTTGCCCTGAACCAGCATCTCCAGGGCAAGAATCTTGACAACATTCATGTTTGTTCTTTTGGTCAGGTTGGTGATATATTAGGCTAATATCTTAATTAATACTGCTTGTGTGTATCTTTACCACCTATTAACTGTAGTTTGTCAAAATATTGCGCCCTTTCCTGCTTACTAAGTCCTTCTCTATATGATTTAATAGCTTCCACATGTTTTTACCGTGGTTTAGACAGCATAAATTAGCAGAACAACGTATTCAGTAGTACATTAACCATGCAATCCATGCTGTTGTTTAGATCCGAGTATAGCCAATATGGCCATGCATCAGTTTTCAGTGAAGCTAACCTCTCATCACTTCATGTCATCTTACCACTCATTAAAGTATAACAGGTGAGGAACTGCACTATTTTGCCATGTGCTTTTTAAAACCATTTTCATAGGTTTAACGTTATATTTTCAGCTCTGAAAATGTGTTAATTTGACTAAAAACACCAGAGACTGGAAATGTAAAGCATGGGTCCATTTGGTTTTGCGCTCAGGAAAAAGCTGAATAGAATCAATTTTCACTCAGAAATTGTAAGTAAAATTAGTTGGTAATATTTTGAATTAAATGTGACATTTTAAATTTACAACTTTTAATTTTTTAGTGTTACTGTTTTTTGGTAATTAAAATGAAGGTGAAATAACATGAAATATAAATATTAATATTAAATGAAAAACTTCATAAAACTGTCATAAAACTGCACCATCACAGCCATTTTTATCATGCTTTGTAACAGCTAACAGTTGTAATGTTGTTTTCATACTAAAAATTCTTTTGATGCACAGTCCAAAACATCCTTATAGTGACTATGCTGAGCTGACAGCAGACTAAGGGGAAAAATCAGGTACTGATACAAAAAAACAAAACAACAATGCTGTAATATAATTAAATATTTAAGAAATAATTTATGTAGTCAAAATATAGCTCTACAATGTAGATGTACACTTCTAGAACCCACCATAAACACTGTAGAATTTTTTCTGGACACCTTACATTAGTGCATTTGGTAGATGCTTTTGTCCAAAGCGACTTATATACTGCATTTAAGGTACACATTTACATTTTACACTGGCATGCTATTTTCAAAGTATGATTTGGGATGCAATAAACCTTCTCTTGCATATGAAAATATGCACATTATGATGCAGAGGGCATCTCTATTCATCTGAAGAGATGGTGCTCAGGGAACCAATGAGAGAGATCATTATAATCATTGTGTAAATCTAAATAAGTGTTGCACACAGCAGTGTATCAATATATCCATACAGAAATATATAACACCTGCAGTTGTTCACAGATAATAAAAGTCTATGCCAAAGTGGAGATTGTTTTGGGACCATAATATGAGGCTATGAAACAAAGTCAATTTCACAAGAGAAAACAATTCGTCCTGCTCCAAGGGTCCAAACAACTTGAAAAACCATGTATTTTATATTCGCCGTTATTTCAAGTAATTTTGTTGCAATTGTTTTTCTCGGGATGCCAAATGGCCTTATTTGAAATCAACTCCTTGTTTCAATATCACTTCATTTCTGCACTCTCTGAACACAGACCAGCTTCAAGTTTCCACCTGATCGTGCCACACAGAGGTTAAAGAGGAAAAGTGGAATTGTGGCAGTGGCAAGTAATTGTGACGAAAAAGAGCCTGGGGTACGGCTGAAAGGAACGAGTGGGTGGACGGGAGGCAAAAGCATTGGAATTACACCACATTTGGCATCTGTAGAGGTGAACATGTGAAAGCTGAATGCCCTGCACCCGATTGTGTCATTGTTTTATTGTGGACAATGAAATCCTTACACATTTTGCTTGTGACGCGATCAGTGGAGTATATAAAATGCATCAGCCAATGAGCAACTTGTATTGTTTTTACATGCAATTCAATATACATTTCAATGCCATTAAAATATCATTTTCTTAAATTCATTATATGACATCCTTGTTTTCATTACATAATAGCAAATAATAGCAAAATTAACATATTTTTGTTATCTGCGGTAGGTGGCAGTTTGTTCCTATATTGCGCATTTTAGGAAGGCTGAATGCTGTACTAACCCATCAGTATGTCAGAAATCACAATCAAGTCACACACTCAGTGGGCATGAAAATGACCCTTTAGACCATTTGCAGAAACACTACAAAAGCCTGGACCAATTAAAGCACTTAGAAATTTGCTATGAGCAACATCCATGCATATGAATCACTGACTGCTAATTATAACATATTTCTATTTATATGACTCATTTAGATATCAGAACTTGAAAAATCACTTGCAAGACTGATTTATTTGTATTTAAAATGACATTTAATTTGTGGCAATGTTTGGCAAGAATTTGCTGAAACACTATACTTCTGGAGGGGCTACATTGGCACTGTTTGTCATTCTTGGAAAAACTATTAATTTGCAATAAACATGCTGTTCATTTGTGGTGCATTTGTGACAGTGTATGCCAAATGTTTGCTTTAATATTAGATTCTTGTAATAGTACACCATTGTAAACAGTGCTAATGCATTCCTTGGAAGTACAGTATTACTGCAAACCCCTATGGCAAATGCCTGGCTAGAAATGGGAATTGTAAAAAATGATTCTGCGGTTTCGATTCTTTTTAAAGGGTATCCTGGGTATTAAGACTTGTATGGTTTAATATAACATAAATTATGTCTCTTACTAAATATGTAATAGAAAACCTATAAAAGATTTACGTTATTTTAAAAATTCACATCATTTTATACATATTTTGGACTATT
The DNA here is from genome assembly GCA_012976165.1 of Labeo catla. Classification (NCBI taxonomy): domain Eukaryota; kingdom Metazoa; phylum Chordata; class Actinopteri; order Cypriniformes; family Cyprinidae; genus Labeo; species Labeo catla. The sequence continues at coordinate 463,237 of VONZ01000569.1, read as the reverse complement.
GGGGGCGGCATTATTTTGATTACATAGAACGGTTGCACTTGGTGAGATACTGGCGCTGTTGCTATTTTTACAGCAACACAATTCAGAAAACGCATCTTGGAAAATAAAATACAGATATGATGCCACATTGTACAGCTTTTGGTTGTAATTGTCAGTTAAAGGGCAACAAGAGAAACAATGCAGGGGAGTGCGGGGCACAACCTAACACTTTTCAGATTTCTCAGTTTGTGTAAATCCACGAGGTTCAAAGTATAATTTTTTTATCCACAATAATTTCACAATTGTCTAGTACAAATATGTTGCTTTGTTTTATAATACAGTGTATACGTTTTTCGTCATTTATCTCAAAAGAAAGAAGGTGAAATGTGACAACATGCCCCATAGGTGGGGTACATTGTAACGTGTGAGGAGCACGTTGTAACATGACCATATGACAGCTTAAAGTGAAAAAAATATGCAAGACGGACTAAAATATTTTGTCAATAAAACAAAATTCTTAACTTTTTCAAATAAAATAATGGCATTATTTTAGGAATTAAAAATAATCTAATTTTGGAGTTTGACAATGCAACCATGCTTGGGACGGCCCTGATCGCAAAACACAGCTAAATGGTATAGTTCAAAACAATGTGCACAAACGAAGAAATTCAGACGTTCAAAAAAACAAAATGCCAAAATGCTTTACATTTCTTATATTTACCACATCTTGTGGTTTCTCATTAAAATCCATTTGATTAAACAGTGTAAATTACAATGCTAATGTCATAGAATAGCATAGTTTAATATAGTGGGGCATGTAGTAACATAGTGTTACAACTTTCCCCATCTGTATGACTGGACTTTAAAACCAGTTAGTGTCTTCTGCTAGATCCAGCGAACCATTAATGAACTATCTACTGATAAATAACATATTGGAGATTAAAATAACAGCAGATTTGTCAGACTAAAATTAGATAAAAAATTTACTTCAGCCATAAATTTACTTTTACTATGGTAAAATAAATATTCAGCGATATCTTCAAAAGGCTTTTAAATTTTGGCACACCCTTTTCTCTAAGTACTGTTGATATGGCAACTAGTAAATAGGAATAAAAAGATGCCTGTGGACAAATAAAACTTCCTAAAGACCAGTCTTTGTTCTCTCCACTTTAGCCCTGATGCCTTTAAGGCTTTTAGTAGAACACAGCTACAAGAGCTTACAAATGGCAAGAAATGCTAGATGCCATCCTGGCAGGATGTAAACATGCTGACACTTGTCATGACGCCGCCGCCACTACAGGAGTTTCTCTCAAGGATTTCACTTGATATCCAGGTGCGTTTAGACTCTTTGTGGGGAAAATCGATGGTACGGCATCTGGTTTAAGCCTACACTTATATCCATCGGCATCTATAAGCTTTGTTGTTTGGTAAAATAGCTTACCGAATGCAACCGTTCTACGTAATCAAAATAATGGCGCCCCACCATAGTCCCAAAAAAGCGATGTGGATTTTTTATATAACATAAATCTTTCATGGGTTTTCTACTACATATTTCAGTAAGAGACATCATTTATGTTATATTAAGCTATACAAGTCTTAATACCCTAAGTTCCCTTTAATGAAAGGGATATAGAAAAAGAAATATAGAAAAAAATGTAATTCAAATGGCAAATAGTTTTAATAAACTTGAAAAGGGTGTGTTTACACCACCTTTTAATGACTTTTTAGTATTTTTATAACTATAATTAGCCCTGATTATTAAACAATACTAAACAAAAACAAATAATGTGGTAACATTTCATTAGTTCTTTAAAAAATAGCCTAGAACTGACAAAATGCATAATATGCATTTTCAACTACAAATAAGCAGCCAGCTCCATTTATGCAAGTCTCATTAGCAAGACTTTAGTGTTTGATTCACTAAAATGAATCGTTTGTAAGTCTGACTTACACTGTAGATTTTTCGTTTAGTAAAAAAACAAACAAACAAACAAAAAACAGCAAATACAGTTTCTTGATTCCTAATCTTACTGCCTAACATTTCCACACATTGACAATAAAGTTTGCCTGACCCAGTACAGAACACATGGGAAAATGGATTGAATGTGTTTGTCTAAACAGGTTCTTGCCAAATTTTAAACTTTATCCACCTGCTCAGAGGATTTCAACGTAACTAAGCGATTTATCTAGTAAATGGTTTTGTAAATACATGCATCTGCCAAGAGCTTAATTGTAAACGCACAATTCATTTGCTGTGATAAAGCAACTCTCTTGCACAACCTTTGCCAACTAATTATCTAAAAACGTTTGACAATTCTTCTTTTTCGACTTTTCACAATGTGCTTCCTTGCCGGCATGATACAGCAGAGTGTTCCCTGCCAATACGCATCTTTTGCCTCGTTCATTTGAGAAAGTAAAGCTAAAGGTTGGTTCATTTCTGTTGCCTCTCCTCCCTCTTTCTGGAGCAGTTCCCTGGGGCAATTACAAAACAAGCCAGCAAAGTGGGGCTTTGTCATATTGAATTTGCAATCAAATCAGTCAATTTAAAAAGGTGCTCGTTGTCTTAAAAAGGCTTAGCTTTTTTCTCTGCTTTTACTCCCAATTACCTGAGCAGCATTCCACAGCATGAGTAATGGGATGCAAAGTGGTCCGTCTGCCTCGGCCACGTCTCTGGAAAGCACTTACATCCTCATGCAAACGCACACACAAAATAATGCAATGCTCGAAAGAACACACATGGACACATAAATAAACAGTGCAAAACATACATTGACGCATGCTTTTCCTCTCTTTTTTAAGAGAATTTCTGTGTTCTGTTATGTTCTGGTGTAATCAGCCGATGTTGCACAAACACCGCCAGTGCTCTTTGATTACTGCAGTACATTTTGTTTTAGCTGACTGATTAAATGTCGGTATATATACTTACTTCGCTCCACAGCCTCGGGCAGTTTTTCTGCATTACCAGGGTCATTCCTCTTATGCAGCAGCTTCGAAACTTTGTAAATGAAAATGCATGTATTTAAATGAATAGTTCACCCAAATATTTAAATTTGGTGGAAATCTGCTCACCCTCAGGGTATCCAAGATGTAGATGATTTTGTTGCTTTCACAGAACAAAGTTTAGAGAAATGCAGCATTACATGACTTGGTCACCAATGGATCCTCTGTAGTGAATGGGTGCCGTCAGAATGAGACTGCTGATAAAAATCCATAATCCATACCATCAATTAATGTCCTGTGAAACAAAAACTTGTGTATATTAGTCCTCTATCCATAATATTGCTTTCTTCAGTAAAAGAATCATCTCATCTGAATCAGGAGAGAAATATGCACAGATCAAGCACTGTTGGGTGGATCTGGATGTGAGAGGACAACAAGAGGAAGTGTTATTTTGGATTATGGACTTATATTTTGGCCAGAAAATATGGTTTAAAGTTGGACTGGCGTCGTGTGGATTACTTGTAGATTATTGTGATGTTTTTATCAGCTATTTGGACTCTCATTCTGACGGCACCCATTCACTGCAGAGAATCCATTGGTGAGCAAGTGGTGTAATGCCAAATGTCTCTAAATCTTAGTAAATTTTCAAATGTTCATTTGCAGATGAACTATTCCTTTAAGGATATATAGTATCCACTCAAGCTCAGATACTTGAGCTTATTATAACTTGATTGATTTAATTTACCATACATTAGTAATCATGCTTTTGAATGTTTATCTCATCTAATGACTACTCCCTGCTAATATCTATAATGCCAGATAGAAACCACAAGAAGAAAACACGGATATGGATGCGGAGGTGGATGTGACCCCCTGGGTTGGTCTCATATCAGACACACGGAGGTCATTCATCACACCTTGCTCCTGAATGACATCCACCCCCTCCTCATCATAACGCTTATCAGCCCCGTGCCACCCGGAATGCAATATCCTGCTCTGACGACTGCTGACAACATCCAGCTTGGCGCTGCGGATGTGTATTAATTTCAGAAGAGTTATGCTGTCTTTATGATGGGAACAAGCCATGTGTGGTTTTAATAACAGGCCAGTGTGCACGTATGAACATATGGACTCATTATCATTTTATCCTTAGGATGAAATATCTATTTTCATCTTGGCCAGAAATAAATCTGAATGTGCACTGTTATACGTGTTTCCACCCAATCAAATCAAAGTTTTTTTTTCTCACAGGAAATATCCCGTTGGCATTCACTGTCTTTCCAAACACTAGATATAAATAGACTCTGTAAATGAGGATTGTTTCATAAATTCTTCATGCGTTGCCAGATTTATGCTAGTTCTTCAGTCATTCGGCCCACCAGGTAATTGTCTCCATGTCTCAGATCTTACCTGCTATAATTAGAACAACGCCAGAATGCACAAATCAACATCTGGCCGCACTGTCACTGATCTTAGATCAGAGGAACGTCAGACTTTGTGAAATGCTAACTAAACTGAGTCCTGCTGATTTCTTCAGTAATTTGGCTCCATGCCTGCATGTGAAGGATCTAGCAGCTTTCCGCAGGTATACCTGGACACAAAGCAAAAATTGTTTTAAAATAAACCATGTTTGCTGTTTACACCATACTTTACCTACATTGTTGAAAATAACAGTTTTGTGTTCTGTAAATGATGTATAGAGTGTTTTCATGTCGCGTCATCAATTGGCCATATTGGCAGAACAGAACGTAAACAATGCCACTGAACTGAACGGAACTCGCAAATTTAGCTGATTATTGCTGCTGAAAATGATCAATTATTGTCATGTTTTGGTCTGTACTAATTAGTCAGACTGGGAAAAACATTTGGAGTACTATAGACTACCAAAATATATAACAAATCAAGGAGAAGAGTGCAAAAGACTGTCTGAGAGACAAAAGGCATTCGTGGTTGGCCAAACTAAACCAGGATTTCCAGGGCAAGAATCTTGACAACATTCGAGTTTGTTCTTATAATTTACAGTAATGGAAGGTAATGGTAGCTAAGTTCACTTTTTCATGTTGTTTGAACATTAATGTGTGTTGGCAGTGTATGTACAAATCTACCCTATAATGATAAAAACCATGCAGTGGTTTTTAATTAATCTGTAAAAATAATATCCCCTTTTTCAAATCAAGCCGTTCTCAGATGCTACGAGGCCGCTCCCACGATAGTTGATTGACATGAGCTCTTACCTCAAAGCAGCTGTCACAGCCCAGTAACTTTCCTTGTTTCGATGCCGAAGCAGGGATGTAAGTTAGACAAGAATATCTCCGATTGAGCGATTGAGGTGTTGTGTTGCTGGATGTAATAATGAACATAGTGGTCGTCATTTACTCCCGACATCTGAGCAGCTGAAGATGCAGTGGATTACATTTGTTTGTGAATGGGATGTGCCTCCCGATCTACATATATCCGTCTATGTTCGCGCAAATCATTCGTGATCCAGCTTCACCTACAGCAGAAGTGAGTATAAGCGTTTTTTATAAAAATAAACATATATGAATCTTTGCGATCGCCTTTCCTTATAACGTGGTAGTTAGGAAGTTTAGCGGCTAAACACGGCTAAATGCGGCTAAAGTAAACAAGATCGTCATTCCACAGAGAGAAGAGAGGGGCGGGGCGAGCAGAGCTCATTTGCATTTAAAGGAACAACCCCTTAGAATGAGATGATTTTTGCAGAGCTCATTTTGACAAGGTAAAAGGGTGTTGTTTTACAAAACCATTGAGAATTTTTAATCAAAGTATATTAGAGACTTTTCATTAAGACCCTAAAGAATCATATCAACTTGTGGAAAATGGGCATCCGATGACCCCTTTAAATATGTAAGTTTTCACCGCTAGAGGTCGCATTTTCAAAACAATAACATTGGCGAAGCCATGGAACATGGGAGATGTCGTTTTCACAAATCATGCTCACGGATGAGGTAATACATTACTTTTTTTATTAACTTACCTGTACATTTAATATATCATCGTAATGAATTATCTGCAAAGAACATGAAATTTGATTCAATGTTAGCCTTTTACTGATATGTGACTATTTGTCATGATTTGGTGGGTTAATAATGCACATTTTTACGTGTGTAAAACAGTCGTTCTAAAAGTAAATTTGAACGAACCCACTGCATTTGCTAGTATGGCTAAATGTTTTTGTGCAGCACATACTGTATTTAATTACATTCCCATAGGTTTGCTTACCAGGCTTGATAAAAACTAGGGATGCACAGAATTTTCGGCCGCCGAAAATTATCGGCCGAAAATATATATATTATGGCACTATATATATATATATATATATATAGATATATATATATATATAGGCCTATACATGGCGTGCCGCACCGCACTGACCGGCAGTATTCAGTGCGCAGTTTCACTCTCCTCTAGCCGATGTCACTGGGCGCTGTTTTGAAGAAAAAAATGATGATTCATTTATAAAGACAGTCACTCGTTTCGTTGCTAACTGAATCATCGATTTTTAATGAATCAGTTGAATTGAATTTTCACTGCAAGATGTATTCTGTATATAACTGTATCTCTGAATCTTGAATGAAAACTCAGTTTTGAATGAATCGATTGAATGATCAATGATTCAATAATAAACATGGTCACTTGCTGCCACCTGTAAATAATCTCAATAAGAAATTACTTTCATCATAAAGAAAATTAAGGCTTTTTAAGACCACTACCAATTTTGCATTGTGATATTATTTATGAAGCTTAACAGACATAATCTCATCCTATTGTTTTGTTATGCACATTAATTCACCTTGCCTTGACAATTCTCATCTGTCCATCTGTCAGTCTATCCAAATATTTTTCTCCCACATAATGATGTATGACAAAAATGTTGACATATATGTATGAAATACCCTATAAGGTCAGAATTTTTTAAATTAAAACTGGATTTATTACTCTCCTTTATGAACTGTTCTCTAATGACCACAGCAGCGTGACATTATCTGCTGGTCTGAAAGGCCACAGGAAGACTAAATGTCCTGCTCACCTGCTCGGCTCTCTAAAAGCTGCATGTGGGTTCGATTTGATTCCTGCCAACTGAACTGTGCACTAATCTAACCCTTCCTGACAGGTGCAGTAAGGGCAAACACAATCTCACCCGGTTGGTAAATTGTGTGTGTGTGTCTCTGTGCAAGTGTGTGTGTGTATTTTTGTGCTTGCACACATGAATGCTTCCATGCATGAATATTTCCAGGGGTGTTGGGTCTATGTTTGTCAAATGCAAAAGGGCACAACGAAAAAAAAGTGAACTTACACTCTATATGTCTATTGAATTTTGTTGCCCAGATGATGCCCTTCCATAGCTCAGTGTGTCTCAGATGTTTTTCCTGCAATCCCATAAGTGAAACAACATGCAAACATAAGACAACCGTTCACATAGTAAGCAATATTTCAGTGAAATTTCACAGACAAAAAAGGTCCACTGTCAACAGAGTAGAGATTTATGAAGCACAGCTCACACAGAAGTCACTTTCAAACCAAGAAGCTTTCTGTTGATCAGCTTGGGGAATTCACCTGACCGTGTAAGGAACTATTTCACAACATTCCCATTGGCGCTGATTCCTATTAAAATTACTGGTTTTCACTGCCAAAATTTTGCTAAATGTGGTCAGACTTTAATAAATAAAAATAAACATGTATTGTATTTCATATTATTTGGTCTTGGAGGCAAGACTTTAAGCCAAAGTCTCAGTTTGATTTCCATTTACTCTCATTCCTAGCTAACAAATAATAATTAGTTATTATTATTAATAATAAAATCATTATTATTAATATTATTATTAATAATAATATTAATAATATTAATAAAGTTATATGAAAATGTTATTTTGCATTCAGTTTTTAAATGTTTCAAAACATTATTGGTTATGTGAATGTTAAAGAAAATATTAAGGGTAATGTTCAGCTGTATAATTTTGCAAGCATTATGGGAACATTACTTTTGATATTCTCTGAACCATCTGAAACAAGTAGTAAGTACCTAGTAATGTTTAAAAAAACACTAAAATGTTTCAGAAAAATATTATACCTACCTTTTACATTACATTATGCACATACAGCTTTTTTAGTGGATGCAATTGTATAAGGAATAATTGATGACAGGCCGTTGAATTAGTAGAAAATAATGCACACCTATGACCGTGGGAATGAAGGGGGGGGTTGGGTACTCTGGGCTCGGGCCAAAATTCCGAGCTCGGGGCCCTCCCCTCAGACATAACCTTTACTGTTTCATTATATGTAAGTGTGAACTTGTGAAACTAAAAAAAAAAACTGAAAACCAGCAAAGACCGTGGAACCAATTAAATACGAAATGAATGTTTAAAAAACTTTCAATATCACCTTAGATAAACGGCAAAAGTCAACAGGCTGTTCAAAATCCAAAATATTTTTAAAACAGGTGCTTTTGCATTTTGTTTGGAAGCTAAATCTTCCTCTCGACTCACTGAATGAAATCTAAAATCCCCCACCATGGTCCCACCCTGCAACAGCAAGCCTGGCCCTCTCCCGGCACCCCCCAGTTAAAATATGTTCACACGGCTATGTGCACTCCCGAGGTGGTGATTCGCGTTGTGGCTGTTACACATTGGCTATGCATTATTTCTAAAGCCTGGAACTACTTTAGCCGTGTGTTTTCCTGAAAAAAATTGCACATTTTAGAACATCCGTCAGCCAATCAGATTCAAGCATTCAGCAGCCCTGTAGTATAATGTAATTTTATTCCCAGTTTGAATGTATGAACTGAGTTTCTTTGGAATGAATAATAAATGAAGGAAAGAATGAGTTTTAACACACCTGTTTTGCTGCTGAATAAATCCTCATTTTTGAACAATTCAGTTGAATTAATGATTTACTCACTCACAAACAATCTTCTTTTTTGTTCCTCATTCCTAGTAAGTAATAACATAAAAAAACACTAAAATGTTTCAGAAAAACATTACATTAACAATGTATAAATAATGTTTCTGTGCTTGTAAAGGCCAGATAACAATAAATGAACATTGTTAAACCTTTGAGCTGTACGGTCCAACATATTGGATTCTTATTTCTGTGCCTGTGGGAGTAGGGTCCCACATATGGGATTTAGAACGTTCGGTGATGTCACGCAACTACCAAATTCAAATTTGTTGGCTGGCGGTGAGCCGGAGAGACACGTGCGCTGCGCTTGTCATGTAATCACAGTTATGCAGTGTTTTCAACCACATAACGTTTATTTTAGGTTTCAGACATTTAAGTACACATAAGTACTAGTAAAACAATACATTTAGAGTTTGTAAAATACACACGGATGTCTATGGAAGCAGCAATAACAATCCATTAAAATATAATTTGCCGACGTGTTTTATTCATATCAGATGCACATAGTGTAAGTAACGATATAATTCACTCAATTCCTTTCCTAGTTCACCAGCCACTTACTTGCATGTATTTCAGGAGAAACTGGTGAATTTACCTGCTGTAAATCCGGTTGACAGGACTCTCTGAACGGCAGTGTGAACAAACATGGCGGATCCAGATCATTTATAAAGGCACTCCCTTAGACGTATTCATGAATCGGAATATAATTTAGTTGAAAACATGGTAAGCAAGTGTGTATATATTTTGAATAAAAAGTAAAAACCAAATAAAAGCGATACGTCGTCAGACAGTGCTATCCACCTTATTTTCCCCATAAGTGTGGGTGCAGCCATTTGTAAATTTTTTGTGTCTGACTTCTGGTCTCATCCACTTCCAGCTATTTTTAGCTGCACAAAAAGCTCGTTTTGCTGCTTGATATTGCAAATTGGTGTGTCTTACCATATTATTTTAATGTATTATCTTAATTATGAACACACTGGTTTAGCGTTTACTGCACTTCAATATTGGGGGGTCTGACCTCTGGGGGGGTCAGATAGAATATTTTAAACTCACCAGTGAAAAGGTTAATGTTACTGGAAGATGTTTGTTCATACCTTGAAAAGAACCTTCCCAGAATGTTCTAAGAACATTCCCTGGGTTGCTGTCTGGAAGAAACAATTGAGATAAACATTTCATTTATGATTTTATTTTAATTTTTTAATGAGCACACATATTTTTTTCTCACACACAGAAACAGGGAATTATTTATGTCAGGTACGAGCTGACTGTGTGTCTGTGTATCGGTGGTTAATCAGTTTCGGCATGAGTGCACCAAACAGCAGTTGGTCCCCAGGTTTATTTTGACTCAATCAAAGCTAATCAGCTTTCATGCTATCACCTCCAGTTTCATATTCCACCACTTTGACAGTTGGGTGATAACTTCCAATAGGTTATGCCTGGTGTGTGGGTGTGTTAATCTATTTTGTTTATTTGGATTTATTTGGAGTATGTGTGTGTCCCTGTCTCTTTTCATTTTGTATTTTTGCTCGTGGGATTCCTTCCACCATCTTGTCTGGCTCTCGCTGACAGTTCTAAAGAGAGAGAGGCAGGATTCCCTCATCCATGATTTTAACATCTGTTCCTGATTCTGTGCCACCCTACACAGGTTACGCTCAAATCTGCTTTCCAGGATGCGAGGCTTCTCCAGCTCCTCAGTTTTACAGCTGACTGTCTTATTAAACAGGAAAATTATTTGGTTGAAGGTTTTGGTTATTAATTATTTTAATTTGAAATTGTAAATTAAAGCTGTGAACCACAAGAGGCTAAGTGTTACAGTGACTTAAAATCCAAATTGGATGCATTTACTTTCTTAATGCATGTTCTTGTGCATGAATAATCTGTGTGCATTATTCAAAATAATTAAAATGCATGTTTATAATCTTTCATAAAAATGTATAACTAGCTTTGCCTCTGAAATGATTTACCTTTTGGCTGTCATCATCAAATATTTATTTTAAACTCCTCCTCTCCACTATATTCACATTAAAATCAATTATCATTTATGATAATTAAAACCATAATTAAATAAATATTTATGATAAATAAAACCAAGCCACGTCTTACATTTTCTTTGGCATTTAGGCATTAAGCACAATTGTTAAGCTTTAAATAAAGCAAAATTAAAAAGACACATAAAGCAAAATAAATAAAGCAAAATTAAAAAGACACAAATGTTAGAAAAATATGTTTATGTTTATGAGATTAATAATAATAATACAATAAATTATGCAAGTACAGCCTATTACAGTACAGTACAGGGATATACAGGTCATACAGTGGATACCATCATTTAAATTTTATTCCCAGTTTGAAATATATAAATTGTACTCCTTTAGATTAAATAAGTAAATATATAATAAACAGGGTCAGACTTTCTTTTTTTCTTTTTTAACACCTTATTATTATAATCACCATACTATGTTGTATTTAATGTCAAATACCTAAATTTACCCAATTACTTTAATCAATATTTTTTAAAGTGTTGTCAATAACAATAGACTGTGTAAAATTATATCTATATTAAACATGTAAAAAGAAAAAAACAGAGCTCATAGGGCTGCAATATGAAAAAATAATTATTGTAAATTATTGCTTTTTAGAAAACAATATAAAACGTTTTTGTTTCGTTTTGGGCACGTCACATTCTGGCTTCACAGACAAACATTTTGCTCCATGATGTTAGCGAAGTCTTGCACAACTTGTGCAAAAACTCCCGTTATAATCAATAAAACTATGTAATTAATTTTTTTTTACATTGTATCTGTTTATGTCTGATGAGAGAATTCGAGACCATGCCTACTCATCCACAACTCCGGCATTTTTAATCTAAGCACCTCTGATTGGCCAATGCATTCCTAAACTCAACAGAAATGCATTTGATTGGTTATAAGGCTCAACACTGCACAAAGCAGCACGTTAAAGCAATCTGATACAATGAATCTAAATCTAATTCCGCCCACTTACAAACATGTGAATGGGCGATCTGACCAATCATACCGCAGAATCCACCATTCTGCCTGACAAACAAATCAGACGGGAGAGTAGATTAACTTACGTGGACTTAAACTTGAAACCTTGTGTGTATTGAGGTCTTTCCGTGGCTGAAATAAAATACGTTATGATGTTCATTCGTTTTTTTGTGTGCTTTAAGTAAAGAAGAAAAGATAATTGGTTCATGTAGCATTGACCTAGTAAGATAATACACTGATCTGTCAGGACACATTAAAGAACCACAAAACGGTATTTATTGTTTGAATTTCTTAAAGGGGTCATCGGATGCCCATTTTCCACAAGTCGATATGATTCTTTAGGGTATTAATGAAAAGTCTATAATATACTTTGGTTAAAAATTCTCAATGGTAGTGTAAAACACCCTTTTTACCTTGCCAAAATCAGCTCTGCAAAAATCATCCTGTTCTGGTCAAGGTTGCTTTAAATGCAAATGAGCTCTGCTCGCCCCGCCCCTCTCTTCTCTCTGTGGAGTGACGAGCCTGTTTACTTTAGCCTCATTTAGCCACGTTTAGCTGCTAAACTTGCTAACTAGCACATTATTAGGAAAGGCGATCGCAAATATTCATAAAAAAAATCCTTATACTCACTTCTGCTGTAAGTGAAGCTGGATCATCAATGATTCGCACAAACATAGACGGATATATGTAGATCGGGAGGTGCATTCCCTTCACAAGCAAACGTAATCTACTGCATCTTCAGTGGCTCAGATTTCGGGAGTAAATGACTACCACTACATTCATTTTTTCATCCAGCAACACAACACCTCAATCGCTCAATCTGAGATATTCTTGTCTAATTTACATCCCTGCTCCGGCATCGAAACAGTGGAGGTCAGACTATTACAACTGATCTGAGGTAAGAGCTCATGTCAATCAACTATCGTGAGAGCGGCTGACAGGCATCTGAGAACGGCTTGATTTGAAAGAGGGGATATTATTTTTACAGATTAATTAAAAACCACTTCATGGATTTTTATCATTATATGGTAGATTTGTACATACACTGCCAACACATATTAATGTTCAAACAACGTGTAAAAGTGAACTTAGCATCCGATGACCTCTTTAAAAAATTATAACATTTTAAAGCTGAGACCTTGTTTCATACCAGAAGTAACCTGCTTTGTCTTGTCTGTCTGTGTGTTGTCAGTTTCCTCTTTGCTCCACTATGTATTTTTCACTGCCTTAGAACCAAAGACTATAGAATACCCAAGTCTTGTCACTCCTATAGTTTTGAATGGGGAAAGATGCAACGCTCATTATGGCTGCTAAGCCCCGCCTTCTTAATGAAAGAGCCAATCATTGTTTAGTAAAGTCAGCGCGTCACTACAGCTGCCGTTAGAAGTCCCGGTTGCTATAGAAACAGTCAGCGTTCTGAGACGTGTGCTGATCTAGCCCGAAAAATAAGCTTTTTTAATGCTATTGAAGCATAAGGAACAATATTTATGAGACAGTTCTTGTCAGATTTCACTGGTGATTTCAACTATGAAATTTAATCGTAAGCTTGGCGAACAGTTTTGGATAATTTGATGTTTCCCCATTCAAAGAGATAGGAGCTGCACTGGCCTGCCCGAGAGGCGTTTCAAAGATGTCCGCCGAGTGAAATGACTTGCCTTAAAGGGACTTTGCTTAGAACTTGATGTGTCGTGTGAGAGCTATATTGTTTGTCGGACATAGCAACAGTAACTAAGGAGGGTGGATTTTTGTAAAGGGTTTTCATTCATTTTCACATTTAATTTGAATCGTGACAGGTGTATTACATTGTTTAATTGTGCAGGGATGTTTTTTTGCCACTTTGTCTTGAATTTTTGAGGCATTTTTGTTTATTTTCATGGCATATTTTCAAGCCCTCGTTAAGTTCTGACCCTGATAGTAAGTAAATAAATAAGTAAACAAACAAACAAATTAACCAACAAAGCAGCAGCAAAAAAAAGACACAAATGTTTAAAAATTTTATTATACTTATACATTTATTAATATAAGTCATTATGCAAGAGTATACTGTGAAAATAAATAAATAAATAAATAAATACAATTATGCAACTTTGGAATAAATAGTAAATAAAAAAATTATTAGTTCACTCCAGAATTAAAATTTCCTGACATTTTATTCACCTCCATGTCATCCAGGGTGTTCATGTCTTTTTTTCTTCAGTTGAAAAGAAGGTTTTTTTTAAGGAAAACCTTGCAGGATTTTAGTGCAAGATGAGCATTTGTGATTAAAACGTTTATCTGTTTTATTTCTTTACTTATGTATTTTTAAAAGACCTATCATTTCACTAGGTAAGACCCTTATTCCTCGGCTGGGATTGTGTAGAGCCTTTTGAAACTGCAGTTTGGACCTTCAACCCTTTTGGCTTCTTTTGGAAGTCTATACGAAGAAAAAAATCTGGAATGTTGTCCTCAAAAAACGGATGACATGGGGGTGAATAAATTATCAGGAAATTTTAATTCAGGAGTGAATTCTACCAAATAACACAGTGCAATATTGCAATAGACTGTTTACAGTTGCCTGGTTATTATCTGGCTTGTGCATTCAGATACTTCTATTTTTAGAAGATATGAATATAGGTTTAATTATATGTCTGGATGCAATTCCATTTTTCTTTACAAATTAGAAAAAAATGACAATTAAAAAAAAAAATTATTTATATTTAGACATTATATTTTTTTGATTGCAATATGATATGAGCGATCGGCCACCACAGTTGCTGACCCTGTCACGTTCTTCTCAGATCTGACATCTTCCTGAATTGAGACGTGGGCACTTTAGCTCTGTTGTTGGCATGGCAACTGCTAGGCTTGTCAGAATGATAAGCTTTTTATAACCACAAGTTTACCAACTAGTGCTCTTTTATCTCTCGAGACCATCGTGAAGAGAATACTTACACACTGGGAAAACAATTCAAGTGCATGTTGAACCTTGAGTGTTATTCAGTTGTATTGAAGCAACCTTTAAGTTTTAGAGTTGTTAAGAAATAAACAGTAACTGAAGTGTCTAAAACGGTTTGTTTATACAATGTTATTTTTATGCTCAGGCATACATGATTATTACTACTGTGTTTCTCATATGAAGAAACATACGTGCATTAACACATTGAAATTAATGTTTTAAAATACCGTCTTTAAATATTTCCACCCTGAAGTGCTCATTAAAGCTCATAAAAAATCTCTTTTACAACATCTTTTTCCACCAAGTGCCACGTTTTCTGGGCATGGAGTACCTTGTGTGGGCACAGGAGCTGGGGGCGTCCATCCTGCCAGGCCCCTGTGATACAGGTCCATATGCCACTGCGCCAGATGCCAAGAACAAAGGCATGGCAGCCGGAGCGCTCTCTAATGCCCTTGTCTGAGGCAGCCTGGTGCAGCCGAGAGAAGATGAGACAGCTAGAACTAATGAAAAACTAACAAGGACTGAGACTAAACCTTCTAAACGAGAAGCTGAGCTCTGCATGCGTCCTGGAGTCACATTTGAAAACTGTTAGCTTGTCCCAGTTTTAGCATTTAACATCACAAACAAGGCAAACAGAAACAGTCATTCCCCCCCAAAACAAACAAACAAACAAACAAAATTTAAATTAAATTAATTAATAATTAATTAATAAACATTATTATTATTACTGTTATTATTATTATTATTAACAACAACAACAATTATACAAATTTTATTATTATTAAAATGTATTATTATTAATATTATTATTAAATAAATTAAATAATCTTTCAACACACAATTTTTCCCTGCAGGTAGACATAAAACATTTAAAATGGAAAGGTAAATCAAACTAAATTGTGTTATTATTTATAGTAATAATAATAATAATAATAATAATAATAATCATCATCATCACTTTAAAATAATATTTTTTTTTATTTAAATACTAATTTTATTGTTATCAACAACAATTAAGTAAACAATTAACAACAACAACAATGATAAAAAGATTGAGTATTATTATTTTTATTCATAAAAACAACACTTTTTAAACAGTATTATTATTATTATCAACAATGAATAAATTATGATTTTATAAAAATTAAATACTAATATTAATATTATTATCAACAACAATTATTAAATAAACCATTAACAACAACAACAACAACAACAACAAATTGCAATTATTTTATTAAAAATAATTTTATTAAATTTTGTTAAATTTTATTAAAAATTGTATTATTGTTATTTTTATTATAATTTTCATTATTATTAACAACAGCAACTTTAAAACATTTATCAACAACAATTAATAAATTATTATTATAAAAAATGAAATACTAATGCTATTATCATCAACAACAATTATTAACAACAATAATAAATTGTAATAATTACAAATTGTAATAATAAATCTGTATTATTATTATTTTTTATTATAATTATTATTATTGAAAACAACAATTTTAAAAAAATAATACTAATATTATTATTATCAACAACAATTATTAAAAAACTGTTTATAACAACAATATTTGTAATATTTGTAAAATTGCAAGAATTAAAAATTATTATACATCTTATTTTTTAAATCAATTAATTTTATTTGTATTATTATTTTATTATTATTTGTTATTAATACAACAATTTTTAAACATTATTATTATCCACAAGTAAGAAATTATTATGTACTAATATTATTATTATCAACAACAATTATTAAAATAACTATTAACAACAACAACAACAAATTGTAATAATTACAAATTGTAATAATAATCTGTATTATTATTATTTTTTATTATAATTGTTATTATTAAAAACATTTTTTTTAAATATTACTAATATTATTATAAACAACAATTATTAAACTATTAACAACAATCATTAAATAAGCTATTAAGACTTCTACTACTACTACTACTAATAATAATAAATTGTGATAATTACACATTTTAATTAATTTTTACAATTAATTAATTTTATTTGTATTATTATTTTATCAAAATTGTTATCATTAAATTTTGTAAACAATAATATTAATACTATTATTATCATCAACAAGATTATTAAATAAACTATTATTATTATTATTACAATTATTATTATAATTGTATTTATTGTATAATAAAATCTAATTGTATTTTATTTTTTATTATTATTATATTGTATTTATATATGTATATATATATATATATATATATATATATATATATTCTCTTTTTTTTTTAAAAAAAGACGCTTTTTACAGTCAGACAGTGTAGTTGCAACATTTACCAGCAGACTGTGAAACTACCTATTTGAACACACAAAATGGCTGCAAGATGGTAGTTTTGGGAACCTGTTCAGAAACAATTCCAGCCAAATCATCACTGAGTACATTGCCAGCATCTTCTCTGAGTCTCCAACATCGTATGTGCTGATTCAAACATTATTCCTACTGAAAGTGACGCCAATGAACAACCAAAAATAAGTCATGACTCTGCCACTTGAACACGAGTTTGCATGCCAGGTTTCCTAGCAACAGCAATTAAACTAGTTTCCATTATGTCCTTGCCTAATTTACTTTTAAAATACCACTGTTTGCCAAAACTCACACCTCTGATATGATCCACCGAAAAATATCAGCTTCACCACCACTGATGGCGATATCGCTCCCGAAGGAGAAAAGCTGCATTCAGAAGATGGTAGTTTTAAAAGCAATGCCCCGCTCATGTTGTTGTCATTCTTCGCTTTGCTCCTGTCACGGAAAGCTTAGCTGCTCAAACTAGAAAATCCCTTCTTTCTACGGTTACCAAGGAAACTATTTACTGAGGCTCTTTCCCCCCGCAGCATTCATTCTCGGTTTCCGAATCAAGAAAAGTACTTACGTTTCGACTTCCACTCTGTGCATAATAAGACCATTACAAGCACAATGTGTTATCTGCCTGAAATGCCAGAGGATCGCAGGCCTGTGAAGACTTACGACAAAATGACGTGTTTTTATTGTGTTCCCCTTCCATTGCTCAATTGATTGTAATTGCTGATGTCTCGGACTTGTATTAGCTTCTGAAGTCTGTCATGGGTTGAACAGGTTTAAAGGATTATTGTGGAAAAGAAGCACAAGCTCTAAATGACTGCCTTTATTATTTCACCAACAATGAAGCTGTATAATAGTGCATCAACATTCATGAGTATGAGCGACTTGTGGATCTATATCTGGGTCAGTGCTCAAATCGAAGAAAATGGGTCAAGAGACATCAGAGAGACAGAGATCCTCTGAGGTATGTGTGGTTTCTTTATGCCACAGCCATCACAAGTTTGATAAAAATAATCACATACAATGAAAATGGCCTTTAAAGATATGTACTGTAATTAAAGTGTACAGACACAAATAGATAAGGTGCAATAAAATGGTATTTTGCATGTCTTTATTCCATTAGTCTGAAAAAAACACATTATGGAAAGCCAAATAACCCAAAATCACACAAGTGACCAGTGAAACAAACAATGTTAAACTTAGAATGAAAATTCTGTCATTAATTACTCACCATGTCGTTCCAAACCCGTAAGACCTTCGTTTATCTTTGGAGCACAATTTAAGATATTTTTCATGAAATCCGAATGAATTTTGATGACATTTTTGACTAAATCTTTCTGACCCTGCATAAACAGCAAAACAACTGACATGTTCAAGGCCCACAAAGGTGGTAAAGACATCATTAAAATAGTCCATGTGACATCAGTGGTTCAACCTTAACTGTTTGAAGCTATTAGAATACTTTTTGTGCACAAAGAAAACAAAAGTAATGACTTTATTCAACAATTTCTTCTCTTCTGTGTCAGTCTCTGACACGCTTTCATGAGAGTACCACGATGCACAAAAAGTATTCTCGTAGCTTCATACACTGTAAAAAATGCTGGATTAAAAACAACCCAACTTGGGTTATTTGGCAACCCAGCGCTGGGTAAATTTGGACAGAAAATATGCTGGGTTATTTTGACCCAGTTGGTTGGGTTAAAGGTTTTTATTGTTGTTTTATTTAAGTCAACTATTGTTTAAAAATTATTATATTGCTGGTTTAAAATGGGCTGGAAATATAAAAATCACAGAGAATTATAGAGGCAACAGCAATAATCACATTTATTATTAATCAAGAACAGCAATAGACAAAATTATATGACAAATTGAACTTATCTGGGTGAATACAGCATAGTTTACAATATTACATACATTTGAACTCACTTAATGTAACATTTAAAAGTAGCATTTTAATTTAAGTGTATTGAACCGTTCTCTGTAATCATTTTTCACCAAAATAGTGCCAATTCTCTAAGCCTGTGATGGGCTGCTGTTCGCTGGGGGAACTACATTCTAAAAAATGCTGGGTTATTTTTTTTAACCCAAACGCTGGGTTCAGCCCATTGGGTCATTTTTTGGGTTGTTTTTAATATTTTTACCTAGGTGCTAGGTAGTTCTTCTGTAACTAAGTTGCTGGGTCATTTTTAACACCGGGTTATTTTTTTCTACCCAACCGCTGAGTTGAGCCTGTCTCTGACAAAACAACCCAGCTGCTGAGTTACAGTCAGAGCATGGGCTTTTTGAGTCCTTTAGTACAGAAGGGAGCCGATTTGGTGCACTTCTTCAGCATAATAAAGGTTTGTATGCATTTTATTTTATTTATAAAGTTTTTACTGTACTGTAAATTGTATTATTTTACGCAACATAAGGCCGAGATGTCAGTCAGCTGTGTCACTTTGCATTATGGAAAGGCCTTTTGCCTTGCATAAAATAAATGGATTTTATTCGTTATAGTACTGAGTTTAATTTAATTTGATGTTAAAATATGTTCTCTAATGTCAGTACTGTTTGTTTATGGGCAAGTTTTGGAGTTTTGGCACTTACAGAGAGCAATTAAAAGCAATTAAAAGCAATTACAGAGAATAGTTGAATACACTAAAATTGAAATGCTACTTTTAAGTGTTATATCTTTTAATGTCTTAAATGCTTGATAAATGAGTTTAAATGTATGTAATATTGTAAACTATGCTTTATTCACCCAAATAAATTCAGTTTGTCTTATTTTGTCCATGTGTTCTTGCTTAATAACAAATGTTCATCCTTTGATTATTGCTGTTGCCTCTAGTAATTCTGTGTTTGTTTTTGTAAGTTCCAGTCCATTTTAAGCCAGTAATATAATAATTTTTAAACAATAGTTGACTTAAAATAACCCAGCATGTTTGGTAAAAACATCTAACCCAACCAGCTGGGTCAAAATAACCCAGCATGTGTTCTGTACAATATTTACCCAGCACTGAGTTGCCAAATAACGCAAGTTGGATTATTTTTAACCCAGCATGGACCTTCATTTCGTTATTTTGCTCTCTCCTGTAGAGGACTCAAAAAAAGCCAGCGCTCTGATTGTAACTCAGCCGCTGGGTTGTTAAGTCGGAGACAGGATCAACTCAACGGTTGGGTAGAAAAATAACCCAATATTTAATAACCCATTAAAAATTAACCCAGCAGCTTAGTTACAGGAAAACTACCCAGCAACTTGGTGAAAATACTAAAAACTACCCAATAAAATTACTCAACAAGCTGAACCCAGCATTTGGATTAAAAGAAAATAACCCAGCATTTTTTAGAGTGTAACTTTACAGGTGAACCACTGATGTCACATGGACTATTTTAACATGTCCTTTCTACCTTTCTGGGTCTTAAACTTGTCAGTTGTGTTGCTGTCTATGCAGGATCAGAAAGCTGTCGGATTTCATCAAAAATATCTTAATTTATGTTCTGAAGATGAACAAAAGACTAATGGGTTTGGAACGACGTGAGGGTGAGTAATTAATGACAGATTTTCTTTCTTTCTTTCTTTCTTTCTTTCTTTCTTTTTTTTTAGGTTTCTGTCCTCTCTGAATCAAACACGCCTTTTTTTTCTGTAGGAAATTACATAATGATTTTCTGGGAAATCTAATCCCATCTGAATAGGAATGTGTGTAATTTCAGATGTAGTAATGCATCTCTTTTATTTTGTTGAATACCATAATCAAAGCTAATGTTCTGTTTGTGCCTTCAAGAATGTATGGATCTTTAAATAGCAATTAGTGCAAAAATGAAAGTATTGCTGGCATTCATTTGAAATAAAGAAACTGAAAACAAGAGTCTGATCAGAGAAACCATTTAGAACAGCCATTAACTACGTTTACATAGACGTCGGTGCTCTAATTATTTACCTTATTCTAAACACAACAATATCATGAATAAGGTGTTTAAATAAGTTATAAGTTGCTTTTCGAATATTCCTTTCACGTTCCTGTTTAACATGTTATAGTACATAGATTGATTAATGGCACAGGTCATTACATCCAATAAACACGACATCATCCAACATCTCAACAGTAATTGTGTTAAAATTGGAATATTGTTGTCCATGTACTGACTGTAGCAGAAGTATATGTATGATCTTCACTTGAATTTCTTAAAGGAATAGTGCAATATTACGACAGAAGACTCATATTTTACCTGGGAGCAACGGTTTGAAATTAAAAATGGCTTAATTACAAACATGCAGCTTTTTGCTTCACAAGATATTCATGGACAGGAGTGGTGTGGATTACTTGTGGATTATTGTGATGTTTTATTAGTTTGGACTCTCATTCTGATGGCACCCATTTAGAGGATCAACTGGTGAGCAAGTGATGCAATGCTAAATTTCTCCAACTCACCTATTGTACATACGGCCTGATTCATTTTTTTGGCTGAACTATTCCTCATAACCTAAAAGATCATTAGAAGAATTCTAACAGAAAGGCTTTTAATGATTTACTCCAAAAATATATTCATAGTGCATATATTTTGAACAGGCATGAAGTGAAAGCACCAGGCAAATAAAGTGTGCTCACATTTGTGTATTCTCTCCTATGCTATGCATAAATAATGTTTTATAGGCGCATTCACTCAAGCACCCGCTCGTCTGTGTGTTTGTGTGCAGTCTTGCATGAGCCAATATGGGCTGATGTGTATGTGTCTGTAAGCATGCATGTGCCCACTGCTCTGTGCGTGTGTGTTTTATAAAGGTATATGAGGTCAGTGTTATGCACGGGAACTAGACAAGAACACAGGGATCCCATGGTCCCCTGCAGGCCCCTTGACACGCTTGACATCTGCCTTTCTGGCTAATGCCTGCAATCGACTGAGCAACTTCCAAACAGCATCTAAGCAACATCTGAACAATGTCCCAGCTGAACTCTCCTTAGGGGCTGAAGTCTGTGCTCATCTCACCTGCCACTCAAATGGATTGTGCTCTGTTTCACTAACATGATAAACACACCTCACACAACAGAACAGGACGAAGGGTAGAAAGAAAATGTTCTGCATCAGAAAAACGAAAGGCACGACAAGACCAAAGCAAGAGAATGATGGACTTGAGATTAACTTTGGCCACGTACACACTGCAGCTAAATTCGCTTGTCGGTTCACATTTGTGCTAAGTCCTGTTCTGTACACACACAGAACAAGTTAAGTAATTTACAGCAGTGGTGAATGCATTCTACAACCGAATTAGCTCCAGAAAAATTGAGGTAGTGACAACTGCATATGGGTCATTGACAGATTTTCGACAGACAATTTTTAAATACAAAAAATAATAATATGTGTTGTAATTGTTCAAACATTAAGAATGTCGTGTACACATACATTCATATTAAAATTTAAAATTAAGTGATTTTAGTGTTTTTTCATCCCGATTAATAGGGCATAGCTTTAAAAAATGTCATGCGGTGTGACTATGATTTATATTAAAATTAATTCCTTAACATGCTTAAGATTTTTGTGGATGTTCTTACAGTGTTTAGAAACAAAGTATTTGCATTTATTTTGAGTTTTTGTAAATAATGATCTCATATTTTTGTTTTATAATTTCAGAGATGCCTTCTTAAATCACTGTAAAAAACAATTTGTTGAGTCAACTTAAAATAATGTGTTACCTGGCTGCCTTAAAATTTTAAGTTCAGTCGACTCCGAAAAAGTTTATTTAACTTGAAATGTTAAATAAGATAAATAAGAATGTCATGCTAAGTGACAACTTAGAAATTTGAGTTGATTCAACTTAAAATTTTAAGGCAGCTGGGTTACTTACCCAGCTTTTAAGTTTAACAAACACAAATATCTAAGTTGTTACTTAGTACAACTTAACATTTTAAGTTAACTAAACTTATTTGAGTTGACTGAATGTAAAATTTTAAGGCAACAGGGTAACAAATTGTTTTAAGCTGACTCAACAAATTGTGTTTTTTGTTTTTTTACAGTGATGTAGTTAGCAGACTTATTTTTCCTGTAAATTGCATAAAGCTGATAAAAGTGTTTTGAAAATGACATTCACTTAAGCATACTGTAGCAGTGATTTATATTTCAACCGCAGCAATTAGATATTTTATTTTTAATTTAATACAGTTATTCCTATTATCGGTCGCACCACATGATCGGTGGTTGCTCCAAATGAAGCAAAGGCCTTATATAATTAAAAATCTATTTAAAGAGACGTGTGAAAAGTGTAGCACATGGCATTAACAGCAGGCATTTCCTTAGCCCCAGTTATTTCTCAACTTTGCCCAATCTTGGCTGCTCAACTGACCCTTCACCAGGAGTTTGATTAACAGTTTGACCAATCATAACTGCAAATATGCTGTTTTGTCCAACAAACAAACCAGACAGGAGAGTAGATTAATGGCGGTGGACTTGAACTTGAAAAATGGTGTCTTTTCACAGGTTGAAACAAGATACCTTCTTATGTTCATTCATGTATATTTCATGCTATAACTAATAAATATTAGGAGATGATCGGTTCATGTGCTGCTTAAACTGAGGCACTACAGCGATCTACCACTACACATTAAAAAGCCACAAACAAATAAAGAGTATTTGTTGTTTGAATTAAAAAAAAAAAAAAAGACAAAATTTGAACACGTACACTGTTTCATGCCAAAATGAACCAGCTCTGTCTTGTATGTCAGTGCATTGTCAGTGTCCTCTTTGCTCTGTAATGTATTTTTCACTGCACAACAACATGATGTGTGGCATAAAAGTGCCATGGTTTGTCGACGTAGCAACATTAACTGGGGGTCTTTGTGAAGGGTCAATTTAGAGTAGCGGGAGGTTGCTCTGCGATGACAGCATGAACATCTTCAACTGCAAATCTGAGACATTCATCTATAATAGAAAACACTCTACAGTGGTCGCACCACATTATTTTTTAAATTTTGTCAAAATTTACAAGCACAGAATTGGCCACCTAAACAAAACAAGCTAGCTTTCCACAAAAGGTCACTATGAAATGTATAATAAAACTAAATACTTGTAAAAATAACTTATATTCATTGTTTGTTTTTTATTTTTGAGGACATGCTACATGATATCCAAATGTGGTAACTACATACCAGCCGTTAAAGGAGAAGTCCACTTCCAGAACAACAATTTACAAATAATTTACTCACCACCTTGTCATCCAAGATGTCTTCTGTCTTCAGTCGTAAAAAGGAAAGAGGAATACTTTTTTCAGAAAAGCATTTCAGGATTTTTTTCCATATAATGGACTTCATTGGTGCCCCAATTTTGAACTTCCAAAATGCAGTTTAAATGCAGCTTCAAAAGGCTCTAAATGATCCCAGCTGAGGAAGAAGGGTCTTATGTAGCAAAACGATCTGTCTTTTTTTTTTGGAAAAATAAAATTTTTTATACTTTTTAAGCACAAAAGCTTGTGTAGCACAGGCTTTGGCATGCACGTCCATGACACTACGAATTAGTAATAGGTCGTTCTTGAATGATTCTTTCATTTTGAACGAATCTTTAATGTGTCGTCTCAGGAAGTGATTCGTTCAGTCACGCATGTGCAACATTCTATTAGATTCTGTACTAGAATTAGTTCACCTCTTTCGAGTCTAACGAAATTACTCGAAAAAAAGACTTGTTTATTTTGCTGAACAAGACTCAAAGGTCTGAGTCGATAAAATGATCCGAACTTCCCATCACTACTACGAATCATGTCTAAGTTCATCGTCTGTGTACTGAGTATGGTGAAAAACTCCATCCTATTTTCTCCTACAACTTGAGAGGAGGACATCGTTGCACCTTTTTTTACAAACTTACGTGCACTTTGCGCGTTCGCTTTGTAAACACTGGGTCTGTAGTTCCGCTTATGTTCCGCATGATCTTCCGACGTGATTCAATAATACGTAGCGTCGTGAACACGCATCCCAGAGCCTGTGCTTCATGAGTTTTTGTGCTTATAAAAATGTGTATTTTCCAAAAAAATTACTGATTGTTTCGCCAGATAAGACCCTCCTTCCTCGGCTGGGATCGTTTAGAACCCTGCATTTAAACTATATATTTTGGAAGTTTAAAATCGGGGCACCAATGAAGTCCATTATATGAAGAAAAATCCTGAAATGCTTTCCTTAAAAACCATAATTTCTTCATGACTGAAGACAGAAAGACATGAACATCTTGGATGACAAGGGGGTGAGTAAATTATTTGTGAATTGTTGTTCTGGAAGTGGACTTCTCCTATAAAAATCTGAAAGAGAGTTACAAACCTACTTGATGCTTCTATGGGTCATTGGCAAATTGGTATATGATGCAAAGTCCTATCTTTGAATGGATTTCAATATAAAAGTCCCAAAATAATAGTTTCTAATCTGAATTTATTTAATTTCAAAGATGTTTCCAAAACAACAGTTATGGCTGGACCTTGCACCACATGATATTTTACCACGTTGAATAACAGAAAAATGACAAATTCATAACAAAATCTTTTTTGAAAAGGTAAAGTGGGTCCATAAATGGGAGAGGTATACCTCATATATATGGCATCTTTTTTATGCATTTAAACCATTTTTTTACTAAAAAAAAAAGGAAACGGACAGAAAATTTAGGCGTGTACAAAAAATTCTGTGCAGAGGTTGCGTTAGACTTTAACATTGTCCGTCATTTTGATGGACAGGGTTGCAAAATGTCTGCTGTAATCTATCATTACCCGTCAAATTAATTTACATATTTTATTTAGAATAACACGTTTAATTGCTTTTATATTTGTTCACATTTTCATTTTTATCATGAACCTACAGGACGACATAGGCTTGTATTTATTTTGAAGAGAACAGATGAACAGAGACTGTTCAACACCTCACCCATAGTGACAGCTGAGGACACTAAAATATTTCTCGATTTTAATAGATTTTTATTTTTATGAACCAAGATTCTTAAATCCCAGACAATCTTTTGGTCTGTTTTCAGTTGATGAATGAACAGTACACAGTGCGCCTCCCATCTAATAAATCGCAATAAAATAGCTTTGTGCTTTGTTACTTTTGATATGAAAAATTTCAAGCTCAGATTCTGTCCGTTTCATCAAGAAATTCAACCAATAAATACCGTTTTGGCGCTCTTAATGTGGCATGATAGATCGCTGTAGCTTCTCGGCATACTCGCCTTTGCTTAATCAAATGCATTTACATATATATATATAGCAGCAGTAGAGAAAGTAATTTTCATGTCTAAAATGTAAGTTACTTAATATTACCTGGTTTATTTATCACACTTGCAATCATGCTTCTGGTCTCAATATAAGTCTGACAGAGTTCAGTGTTTAGTTTTCTAAATTTGTACAAATGCACCAAAAAAGTACAAATGCACCAAGATATCTTTCATCGACTGCTTCACCTCCACAGTAATGGCAAAAAGACAAGTTCTTTAATGTTAGCCCTCATCAGCCACTGCTCATTTCTGAGTGTCTGACCTCCATTCACCTCCTCTGCACTCCTTTCTGATGGAACCTGTTATGATGTCCAGAGAGATTACAGTTCTGTACCATTCACATAAACTCTAGTCAATAAATGAATCCCTGCTGCTTATAATTTGATGTGATGATTCATTATTGTTCCCTAAGCTCATCTGAAGTAGATGCACCTTCAGCTATCACTTCTAATGATATCGAGAACAGCACTTCTGCTGTTATTATGGGTCACTCATAAATGCAGCCGCAAGCATGCAAGCAAATAAACCAGATGTGGTAAACGTCCTTGCCATTAGTCTGATGGCAATAACACAGAAGATTGCTGCCAAAGAGTATAAGCGTTTTCTTAACGGGTGAATGTTTTCGCATTACTGCACATATTGACAAACATTTTCTGGGTCATTTAAGAGGTTTTTTTGTATTTTACCACAAATAATCATGTTTCGTGACTGATGCTCAGAAAACAGAGAACCATACGGTTGACACAGATTTTATGTAAACCCAGTGATGCTGGTGGTTTTGCCATGAATTTAATTTCAGAAAATTAGACGTAAATCAGGTTTTTATTTCAGCCAAACAGCTTAACAAAAGAGGTGAAGGAAAGATAGAAGTAGGTGGGACGAAAGTTCTCAAAATTAGTTGGATCCACATTTGCGCCACAGAATAAAAAAAAAAGAAGGAAAAAAAAACATCTTTACATCTCAGAATTCCAACTTTTTCTTCTGAATTCTGACTTTATATCTCACTATTCAGTTATTTCCAGACACAAATGAAGTTGAAAACGGTAATTGTGACTTTTTACCTCACAATTCTGACTTTTTTTTTTGCAGTTTTGAGAAAAAATTAGAATTGTGAGATACATTTAGGATTCTGACTTTTCCCCTTACAATTCTGATAAAAAAGCCAAAATGGTGAGATAGAAATGTAGAATTCTGACTTTTTTCCTCACAATTTTAAGAAAAAAAGTCAGAATTGTAAGATATAAATTTAGAATTCTGACTTTTCCCCTTGCAATTCTGATATAAAAGCCAAAATTGTGAGATATAAATTTTAAATTCTGACTTTTTTCCTTACAATTTTATGAAAAAAGTCAGAATTGTAAGATAAGATAAATTTAGAATTCTGACTTTTTCCTCACAATTTTATGAAAAAAGTCAGAATTTTTTGAGAAAAAATTTGAATTGTGAGATATACATTTAGATTTCTGACTTTTTCCCTTACAATTCTGATTTTAAAAAAAGCAAAAAATTGTGAGATATAAATTTACAATGCTGACATTTTTCCTCACAATTTTACGAAAAAAGTCCGAATTTTTTGGGAAAAATTTGAATTGTGAGATATACATTTAGATTTCTGACTTTTCCCCTTGCAATTCTGATATAAAAGCCAAAATTGTGAGATATAAATTTTAAATTCTGACTTTTTTCCTCACAATTTTACAGAAAAAGTCAGAATTTTTTGAGAAAAAAATTGAATTGTGAGATATACATTTAGAATTCTGACTTTTTTCCTCACAATTTTGATTAAAAAAGCCAAAATTAGATTTAGAATTCTGACGTTTTTCCTCACAATTTTAAGAAAAAAGTCATAACTTTGAGATATAAATCAAGAATTCTGACTTTTTCCTTACAATTCTGAGAAAAAAGTCAGTTTACATCTCTGAATTCTGACTTTATGTCACTGTTCAGACACAAATAAAATTGAAAAAGGTAACTGTGACTTTTTATCCCACAATTCTGACTTTTTTCTTGCAATTGCGAGTTTATATCTCACATCCTTACGTTCTCCTTTGATTTTTACATTTACATCTTTGAATTCCGACTTTTATATTTTTGGTTCAAATTTTTTTTTGGTTTTATTAACATTTTCATTTGTTAATTAGTTTTACATACCACATTATTTTATATGAATACAATCTGGTTGGTCATTCATGTGCAAAATACATCCAATGCCACTTGAAGACGTCAATAAACCGAAGGCCATTTAAAACAGGACAAGACCTTCAGTATGTACTCAGCTTCATGTTTTAAAAGAAATTATATAGACACAAAAAATAAAAATCTTGCAAAAAAAGTAATAAAACTGCACGACTGCCACCAATAAACCTATAAAGTTTAAGATCACATTAGGTCTCTGTCCATGAAAAGCACATACAGTACATGACTTACAAGAAAAGAGTGTGTCAATGTAAATGAGGAGAAGTAATGTAAGTCACAGTATTAGCAGCCTCCATAAAGTTTCCAGTGTCTAATGCATCATTCATTTATAAAGTTCACCACAGCTCTCCAGGAAATCAGGAAACTTTAAATCAAACGACTCCTCTGAAGTCATTTGGAATCAGAGGAGTTTGATGATGGTAGTTCTACAACCTACAATGACTAACGACTTAAATCGCTCAATAAATCTACCTGTGACGTTAATGTCTTCTCTCCTCATGACTTCTCACAGAAGGTACTTCATCATTGCACCGTAACAGTCTCCCATATGCACTCTGAGCCGTTATAATTGTGAAATTAGCTTTGTGATTATGCCGTAGGTGCACCTGAGGCGTGTCGTGGAACCGCAGAGCTGAGGGTTCTGTCGGGAATATATTACTCCCACAGTGCTCTCAGCTATGGAAGTTTGAAGGTGGAAATTTTATTTTAGATTGCATTGTAATGACAAGCAGAGAAGTCTTGGGTGATAGGAAGTTTTTTTTTTTAAATGATGCACTGAAAATTAACTGCAGGAAGTCTTTTAGTAATAAAAGTCACTGGCTTGGCTTTAGGGCCCAGACTTTACATTGGACATCAAGTAGTGACCAATCACTACCAAAAAAGTATATCAAAACAAGTCTTACCAATGCTGCACTTATCTGAAAATCACGGACACGGTTTTCTCATAACAGTCAGACTACGGCCTTAGGAGAAAAGTTTTCGTAAGTATCTGGTGAGACATCAAGACATTATTTTAGGGCTTGAGGTATGTCACAGGTTGTGGTATGACTAAGAAGCCAGCAGGGCTGAAGTAAAAACATTAGTAGTGAGTATTTGACAGTACTACTGAGACAAGTGCATTACCTACACATCACATACGCAAGAGACCGCGGTTGAGCAGAACACGACACATCGCTGAATTATGTCACATTGGTGCGATGGATGAGATGGATTGAATCATTTATCTGCCAAATGAGAAGAGGGAGACTGGGAGGAAGGAGAGGGCAGAGAAAAGATAGATGTCAGATGTGTGTATGTGTGTAAAGAGAAAGGAAAATATTGAGTGGAGCAGCGGTTCCGGTGACACTGAAGTAAATTTCTGTCAGCGATGGAGGGAAAGGAGCTGTGGAGGATGTCAGGTCTGGTACCTCGTCTTTGCAGGACGAGTCCATCAGATCAGATCTGAGTGCTGACACTCTTTTCAGCGGGTGAACACACGACTACACAAATTTCTACCTGAGTCATACTGAAGAAACAGGATTATGGACTGGACCAGGGGTCTCAGACTGTCAGGGGCCGCCAAAATCATCTGTCTGGGGGTCTCGTAGGACATGATGTGTGTGTCACCATTTCTAAATTTCTAAAACCATTGTGAAAAGGTATTTTTTCCTGGCTGTTGACTGTATTTTCTGATGTATGGAGTGGCCAAAATGTGAAACCACCCTATTCACCTGTGTTGTCTTGCCTTTACAGTGTATAGAATGCAAATGCAAATTAATTTTTTAAAATAAAACTTCATTTTAAATTCTCGTTAAATACACAGCCGTTCAAAAGTTTTAATGTCTTTTAAAGAAGTCTCTTATGCTAAACAAAGTTCTACTTATTTGAAAAATACATAAATAAATAATGACATATTGTTGTAATTTAAAATGACAGTTTTCTATTATAATATTCTTTAAAATATAATTTATTTCTGTGATGCAAAGCTAAATTTTTATCAGCATTATTACTTCAGTCTTCAGTGTCACATGATCTTTTAGAAATCATTCTAATATGCTGATTTATTATCAATAATACTTTTTTTTTGGAACCTGTGATTCTTTTTTCAGGATTCTTTGATGAATAGAAAGTTAAAAAGAACAGCGTTTATTCAAAATGGAAATTTTCTAACTATATAAGTCTTTACTTATCACTTTTTATCAATGCAACGCATCCTTGCTGAATAAAAGTATTAATTTCTTTCAAAGAAAGAAACAAAGAAAAAATTTACTGACCCCAAACTTTGAATGGCAGTGCATTTTGTTACAAAAAAAAAAATCTATTCTAAATAAATGCTGTTCTTTTTAACATTTTATTGAAAAAATTATCACAGGTTCTGAAAATAAATAAATTAATAAATTAATAAAATTAAACAGTACAACCATTTCCAACACTGAAAATAAATCAGCATATTTAAATGATTTATGAAGGATCACATGACACTGAAGACTGGAGTAATAATGTTGAAAATTCAGCTTTTCATCACAGGAATAAATTACATTTTAAAGTATATTAAAATAGAAAACCATTATTTTAAATTGCAATAATATTTCAATATTACAGTTTTTTTCTGTATTTTGAATCAAATAAAAGCAGCTTTGATTAACAGAAAAGACGTTTTTAAAAAAAACAGTAAAAATCTTACTGAACTTTTGAATGGCAGTGTATGTGTTTTATCAGTATTATTTTACTTGTCTTAATTTTCATGTTTTACAATTTAAGTGTAAGTTCAATAGAGTAAATATGTAATTAATTAAGTAGAATTAAAACCTAATATTGTTAAAATTAAGCTATTATTGAAAATATTATGCTGTCACAGCCTGTAATTTTTATTTATTTTATCCTAGATGTGACATTCTGGCATCAAGTACTTTTTCTTTTTCTTTATTGTCTTTGTTGAGAAAATAAAACTTTTCTGTTATCAATGTGAAAGCATTAACATATTAATACATTACCATACTGATCAATGTTTTTTCAGAAAATATGACTTTTCTGTTATGAATATCAAAATGGAAAAATCTTATGAAGAGTTCAGATACAAAACCAGCTAAAAGCCATCTCGGTCAAAAATGAGACAATGATACTGAGTGAATGCTCTCGACACATATTATACATCCATCAAATACTTTTTCATCAAACTCGTTAAAATCCCAGCCTCAGCCCAATCAGAAGTACCATTACTTACATAGAAACCTATACATCTGAGCCTGATACAAATTAAAATTAAAAGATTACAGTGTTTTTACAGAAAATATGAATTTTCTTTTATGAACATCACAGTGGGAAAATATTAATATATTATCATACTGATAAATGTTTTTACAGAAAATATTCATTTTACATTATGAATATCAAAGTGAGAAAATGTTAATCAATTATCTGCAGTAACTTTAATTTTTTTCCCCAAAGCTTTAGTAAAAATGGCACCATTTCCCAATAATGACCCATAATGCTGCACTCAGCTGCCCAAGTGTTTCTAATGGACAAGTGCAGTGATTTATGTAGGACAATTCTCTTTTTTTTCATATAACATCTCCATTACCAAACCGCATTAGAAACCACACACACACACACACGTTGTGTTCTGGCCTTGCTGAAGGATTAGTTTCCTCTCCAAGCGCTGATTGATTTGTTGGAGCACAAACAAAACTCTTTTTCTGCTATTACGGTAACAGAAACAATTTAACAACCCAACAATCTTCGAAGCAATTCCAGCATCAATCAGTTGGGACGTGTTTTTTGAAGAGCGGGTTTCAATCATACCAAAGCACACAGTCTGGTTTTCTCTACAGTGCTGCCTCGTTCGTGTTTTATATTCCTTGCAAATTAACCTTTCGCCGCACCAGCCAACTGGTGGGCAACCCTGTGTTATTTACTTACCAAAGCCAGTTCTACTCACATTTTGCTCTGCGGTGAAAGTAATCTTAGACTCTGCGAGCAGCATTTTCTAAAGAATAATTAAGAAAGACATTCAAGCAGCAGAGTTTACAGGCCTCTCGTTCTTGCTGTGAATGCCCACTTGGTGTGGAGTGAAAGGTAAGCGATATGCGAAGGGAGTCCCTGTCTGGCGTAGCTTCCTGGACAGAGCAAGCCAGAATGATATTGATTTAAATTTGGCAACACATTTAGATCCATCAGCGCCTGACAAGTTAAATCCAATTTTCAACCTCTCCATGTCTGTCACTATTGTTTTCCGTTAAGATGGACGTATAAACATTGAGAGGTTGTCTACTTACTGGAAAGGTTGTAGTTTCAGCAATAGGCTAAAATAATCACTGCACAGATGTGTGTATACATCTAAAGAACTGAAGATCAATTAGCATGATCATAAAAACTCTTATAAATGGCTTTTTTTTTTTTAGTAGTGTTTACTTTTGATTTTGTAACAGGTTGCTGAAAGTCAGATACGGATGACCTCAAAGCAAACAGAAATGGACTAGAAGAAACCAAATACCAATTTCGATTTTACGGGGTCTTGTTTTTCTTGCTTGTTTGCAATAAAACAATTCAATGTACTATGCAGACTCAACTGTGCAGCTCCCTCTCCAGTCCACCCACACTATTTTACTGAACTAAATTGCAAAAATGACTTGTCATTGTTCCCTAATGCACTGAACTCTGGAATAAAGCATCAAGCTACATGGCACTGCGTAGGTGGTACGGCATGAAAAACCAAAACACAGACTGATCTTGTGTGTCTACATACATCAACGTGCATAAAACGAAGGCATATCGTTCAGAGAATAATCACCATGGTATGAACATTAGATATTCTTTGCAAATTTAATGATAGGAAAATTACCTTTTCGTCATGCATTTCATGTGGAAGCCAACTGGTGCATGGCAGTTGTGTTAAAGTACGTCAAGACCTTCATGTGAAGGTCTTACAATGCATTGTTCATAGGGCAGTTATTTCCTGAACAATCAAAATGTCCTTTTAAAAAAAAGTTTTAGCATTTTTCTTTCTTGGTTATGCATTAACGTCAAAGAAACATTCCATTTTATAATTTTGCAAACATTATGTAATTTTTACTTTTTAATGTTCTTTGAACATTCCAAAACTAAGCTATTAAAAACATTTCAGAAAAAAACATTCCATTAATGGGATTTAAAAATAACGTTTTGTTCTTACGTTTTGAGAACATTATTGAGCAGAGAACTTAATACTGAAAGAACGTTTGTTCATTTAAGAGAATCTTGCCAGAACGTTCTGAAAATGTTCCCTGTTAGCTGGGATCATTGTGTATTCCATTAGTTACATCTGCACCTGTTTCCAAAATCAGAAATATTCAGAGCAAAAATATCACATTATAACTCAATATTCAGCATCTGTGAAAAGCAAAGTTTAACAACACTGGAGCTGCATCCGTCTCTGTGCATTTCTCCGACAATACAGATAAAACCGTAATGCATGAGTCAGGCTTTCAAACGGCTGTTGGCTTGAAAGGAGATACGCAAACACACACTTTGTGAAGACGCGACCGTGGAGTGTGTGTGTGTGTGTGTGTGTGTTCTCGCTTCACAGATGCCGTTCTGTTCTCCTTCACTCTTCATGGCTGAGCAAATAATTAACGAGAAACAGGATGGGTTTTGCTTTTCGTGACGCGCACAAACACATTCAACTCCTCCCCTCTTAACACGACCTAGATTTGAAGAGCTCATCTGGACAATTTGCATGCAAATGATGTGTCATTTTTCTTCTGATATTTATTACTTATCTTCGCATTTGCAAGTCTGTATTAAAAATCTCAGTGTGGAGCGAAAGATTACGGGAGCTGAAGCAAGAATGATTATTCTTAGAGGCTGTAAAACTACTGCGCAATTTGACGTCGTTATTGTTATTATTATGTGGATAGGATGTAGACTTTTCTTGTTAGTTGTTGATGAGGTTTTGCATAATTTCTAATTAGATGAGTTAAGAAGCTGGCATGCTAGATGACCTAGTAACTTCAATAGACTTCAGTCAAGTATGGAAGCCCTTTCTGCCACTGGAAAAAAAACATAATAATAATAATAATAATAATCGCGACTTTTTATCTCACAATTCTGAATTTTTTTCTTGCAATTGCGAGTTTACATCTCGCAATTTTGACTTTTTTTCCTCAGAATTGCGAGGTATAAACTTACAATTCTGACGTTTTTTCTCCGAATTGAATGATATAAACTCGCAATTCTGAGAAATAAAAAAGAATTATTATTATTAAAGAATTTTTTTTTATTCAGAATTGACCATATGCACGGAGCGTTCTTTAGAACTTCCGCATAATGATAAGCCAGCTTGTAAACTTCCGGTGAAGCTCATTTTATATGTGCTATAAGTGGAGACTCTTTAGACTCCTCTCCTGCCTTGTTCTTATCAGAAACTGAGAAAAATAATAACGGCAACATCGTAAATAATGATAGCGGCATGAACATTCAGTTTCATGTTATTTAACAACATATAAAGAGCCTGGAAATCCCAGAAGGGTACCATGACACAGTTGTACATTTAAATCCTGACAGCTAAACACTATCATAACTGTTTAGGCTAATGTTAGTAACCATCGATGCTTCTCTTCAACGACATCTTAATAGTATTCTTGATAATCAGTAACTTTCCTTCATAGTCATGAACACATTTTTTAAATCTTGTAATATTTTAAAGCCTTTATTATTTTTCAACTCTACAGCTGTGCAGTAAAATTCACTTAAAATATTCACTTTTTATTCATAAAGACAAGATGACTTTTTAAGATGAAAATTATATGAAATTACCCTTATAACCAGAAGATGGCAGTGGATCACTCATTGGCTCTAGCTGCCATTTTAACTCCCTAGGTTTTTTTCAGTCCTGCTTTTCGATTTATTATAAAATTACTAGTATAACAAATTTTAGTACTTTTACCGCACTTAAGTATACTAGTATAGCAAGTGCAGAAAGTCAATTAAATAATTAATTAAATAAATAAATAAATAAATAAATAAGCAAACAGATTATAAGGGTGAATTGTTTACTAATAGTTCACTACAAATTAAATAAGTTAAATATTAATGGTATAAGAATTAAGTTATGCATTCAATATGAATCAATTCAAATTTGAAATATTTTACATTTAATTTAATAACTACATCTTTTAAGCTTTATCTTTAACTGTAAAAGCTATTAAATAGCCTGTCAACCAACACCAAGTTGTTACTGCTGTATGTTACAGAGTAAAGGATGCGTGAAACGGGCTGATCCAAATGCGAGGTTTTATTTATAAACTTAGACATGGTCATACACAGGCTTAGATCGAACAGTGGCAAACAGGTATACGGAGGGCAAGACATAAGAGTAATCCAAGATAGACGAGGGTCGATCAACGGTGAATGTAATCCAAGGGGCTAGACAAAAGGGGAATCTGATAAACATGTGAGAGTTTATACGAGGAGCAAACAGAGTCCAAAACGCAAGGGAAAGGGAATGACTAGAAACAGGATGACCTCAAAGCAAACAGAAATGGACTAGAAGAAACCGAATGACTAGAAACAGGAACAAGGCTAAACTAGAAAACACAAATGAAATAGACTCTGGATAAACAAAGTAGCTCCGTACAGTTGCTAACACAACAAGAGTGCTAAACGCAATACAGTACTCAACCCATAGTGAGAGGAAGTCCAAGGCTTATATAAAGTCTCTGATTGGATGCAGGTGATAAGCGCAATGGGTGATGGGGAACGTAGTCCAGAGTGTGGTGCAACAGTCTGTGTAATGTGATTGTCAAAGCGACCGCTGGTGCGAGCGGACTGGCGTTCAGGACCAGATTCATGACACTGTAGTTTAGTCTTAATCATTTAATGTACGGCTCTGTTTGGTTTGTCAGATGTTTTGTTCGGTTATTACTGTCAATCATAGCAATGACTCGCACATATTTAGCGGATTTACACACATTATTTTTTACACTTGCGTTTGTCATTCTTGTATGGTATACATGGACGTTTGGTCCTCTTAGACAAACAAAACTTTTCTTCGAATTGTGAATGGATTATGTAGAGAAAATGAGCAAAGGACACTCCTATTATGGCACAATACAGTTGACTGGAAATGACTGAGCTGGCTTGTCTAAAACAAGAAAGTAATCCATGCATATGGTCAGTTGCGAGTTTATAACTCACAGTTCTGACTTTATAACACGCAATTGCGAGTTTACATCTTGCAATTCTGACTTTTTTTTTCTCAGAAATGCTTGATACAAACAGACAATTCTGACTTTACTCTCTCGGAATTATGAGATATAAACTTGCAGTTGGGAGTTAGAAAGTCAGAATTGTGTAATATAAACTCGCAGTTGGGAGTTATAAAGTTATAAAGTGACTTTTTCTCAGAATTATGTGATATAAGCTTGCAATTTTGAGAAATAAAATCAGAATTGTGAGATACTCCAGGGTTGCCAGGTTTTCACAACAAAACCCGCCCAATTGCTACTCAGATGGTTGGTTTTAGAGGGGTTTTGGCCACTTCCTTAGCTGGCCAGGCTGGGAGACCAGCTAAAACCAGCTACATCCAGCTTAAACCAGCTAAGACCAGCCAACCAGCCTAGGCTGGTTTTAGCTGATTTTTTCAGCAAATATCTGCTTCTAGCTATTTTTAGCTGTACAAAACAGCTCCTTGACATTGCAAACTGTTGTGTCTTGTATTATTTTTATGTATTATCTTAATTATGACCACAGTGGTATGTAGTGCAGACAGTTTTACCGTTCACTGCACGTTGTTATTCTTCTCACTATTTCCCTACAGTGGCTAATGAACCTGAAGTTTTGCACAGTAAGCAGCTTACTTCAACATTGAAAAATAAGGTGGATACCGTGCGAGCCCTTGTAAATAAGATTTTAAGTGTATCCCTCACAGCCTTTTTCATCCGCGTTAAATACAAAATGACGTCTGACTAGCACTTAAACACACAAGAACCTCACACTGATAAATCCTCATTTAATTGCAATGGTAATTCTTTCTTGTTAGCAGTGCATTAATCCTACTTTCTCTGTGGCCTTAAAACATAACTACATACAGCAGCACTTACCACTGACCTTTACATCTCAAAACCTTGTTAAAGATGTTGCTTTTATTTGAATTAATCAGATCTCCCAGGTGCTAAAAATAGACCAGCATTTGCCTTGGCAATTAAAGCGCTACTTGAGCTAATCAGCCTAGCTGAAACTACTGGAAAAGCCCAATTAATTGAGCTTGTGAAATTGTAATCATAGTTTCATTCTCGTGACGCTGAAGCCAAGTAAACTGCCGCACATTCATTTGGCTTTATTTTCATTAGCTTGCTTGACAGAGCAGCGACTAGCAGCGGAAACAGTAGCCTTTCCGTTTCACTTAGCTTTCCATTAAATCAACAAATTAAAATGGCAGGGTGCTGATCAGTCAAGCCGTTGGTTTAGCTGCAAAACTGGTTGAATGGAACTTTAATGTGGTCTTTTAAACAAGCAGTCGCAAAACCATTGCAGCACTAATTTGCTCGCAGCTAATGGGCAAAAGCATTCGGTTGATCGTTCATGGAGATCCATCTCGCAGTCGCTCAATCCCCAAAAGCATTCGATAACAAATCTAGCCAAGCCAAAAGAAAAAAGACACAAGAAAGGCAATCATTTATTTGAAGCGCAGCGCACTCGCCAGAGAGGCCATAGACAGTGGCGACAGCTACACAAAAACATTTGAGCGCCTTTTAAAGGCAGACGGGTGGATCTGTTATGCTGCTGACATCTTAACCGTCAGGCATCTATCACATCCGTGGAAATGACTCTCCTATTTGTGAGCACCAGCTGACGCACAAAAGACAACAATCTGTTTAGCTTGACACTCGCTGGGCGTACGGCGGGCCGCCGCTGTGCTCGTTCGGCGGAGTAATGAGGAAGAGTTTGCGGTTATTTGAGTGATGGTTCTCACTTTGTCATAGTGCTGCGTGGAAAATAGTCTACATGGAAAAAGTGGGAGAGAAAATCTGTGTAGAGAAATTACTTGACAAATCAAACTGTCACTTTGTTTAATAGTTCAATCCATTTGATCATGTGACTTTTTCTTTCTTCTGTGAACCACAAAAGATGTTTTGCAGAACGGCACAATAAAAGTAGATGGTAAAATCAGGCTCTTAAAATAATTTATGCTTTGTGCTCCAAGCCTATGATTGACGCAAAAATGTTGTGCCAGAGCCATTATTTGGAAATAAAAACAACAACTGTATATTATTTTATATTTATATATTTATGTAATTATATTATATATATTATATAAATAAATTTATATACTGTATATATTTTTTAAAGAAGTTTTTAAAGAATTTTTTTCTGCTCACAAAGCCTGCATTTATTTGATCCAAAGTACAGCAGAAATTGTAAAAATCTGAAATATATTTACTATTTAAAATAACTGTTTTCTATTTGAATATATTTTAAAATGTAATTTATTCCTGTGATTTCAAAGCTGAATTTTTAGCATCATTACTCCAGTCACATGATCCTTCAGAAATCATTCTAATATTCTGATTTGCTGCTCAAAAACCACTTATTATAATTATGTTGAAAAATGCTGAGTATAATTTTTTTCAGGTTTGTTTGATGAACAGAACGTTTAGAGGAACAGCATTTATCTGAAAAATAACTCTTTTGTAACATTATACATGTCTTTATTATTTTTTGATCAATTTAAAGCATCTTCATTCATTAAAGCATCAAGTATTCATTTCTATACCCCCTCCACTAACACACACACACAAAAAACCACCACCACCACCACCAACAACAACAACAACAAAACTAACTCCAAGCATTTGAATGGTATAGAGTTCAATGTTACAAAAGCTTTTTATTTCAGAAAATCTTTGAATCTTTCTATCATCAAAGAATTCTACAAAAAAAAAAAATGTACTAAACTGTTTTAAATATTGAAAACTATACAAATAATAAATGTTTCTTGAACAGCAAATCAGCATATTATAATGATTTCTGAAGGATCATGTGACACCGAAGACTGGAGTAATGATGCTCAATATGTAGCTTTGATCACCGGAATAAATTACATTTTAAGATATATTCAAATAGAAAGAAGTTCCATTTAAATCGTAAAAATATTTCACAATATTACTGTTTTTGCTGTATTTTGGATCAAATAAATGCAGGCTTGGTGAGCAGAAGAGACTTCTTTAAAAACATTAAAAATCTTACTGTTCAATAACTTTTGACTGGTAGTGTATGAGGCAGCAATATAATTTTAAAATATAGTTGAATAGAAAACAGTTATTTTAAATGATAATGATATTTCACAATGACTTTTACTGTGCTTTCAATTCAACCAATCTCGTGGCTGAAAAATGACAAAAGGCTTAACTTGACTTTACTTGACAAATGATTATTTATGAGCTTTAAGTCGTTAAATTTGGATTTGTGTGTCTTGGCTTATTCAGAGCCTGAAATCTCATCTTTAACTCCCTCCTCATGGTGGCATTTTCAAAAATGTCACAAGTGAAAATCATATGAAGTCTCTAGCGTGAGCAAACCGAAGCTACACTGCAATAACAGCGGAAGCTTCTGTTCCTTCTCAAGGGTGAAGAAAATCTCCACAAGCACAGTTACATAATTGCTTTTTTTGACCTATACGACCTTGTGAAATACATGACAATCACACGTTCCTCTAAAGAAGGACAGAAGAGCTTGAAATCCTTAATGCCAGCAGCACATTTGCTTGTAAGATTTGATTCTTAGAATGTAATCCTCACAGGCTTCCAACAGAGTCCCAGTCAACAAGTTCAAACACTAGTTTAGCATTAGCTGACTTTGACAAGAAAAACGCAATATTAAAGGGATATTTCACCCAAAAATGAAAATTTGATGTTTATCTGTTTACCCCCAGGGCATCCAAGATGTAGGTGACTTTGTTTCTTCAGTAGAACACAAACAAACATTTTTAACTCAAACCGTTGCAGTCTGTCAGTCATATAATGGCAGTCAATGAAATCCATGGCTTTGAGAGTCAAAAAAACCATACACAGGCAAAACCAAATTAAACCCTGCAGCTCATGACAATACATTGAGGTGTTAAGACATGATACAGTCGGTCTGTGCAGAAAACTGAACAGTATTTATATAATGTTTTACCTCTGATCCACTGGAATGTCCATCTGTCCTGAGTGCGTTCACAACAGCTGGCACGTGACACGTCAACATGCTCTGGCATATACAAGAGCAAGCAACCATAACTTCAGTCGATCAGGCTCAAAAGTTGGGAGTTGGTGAAAAGTCAACAAACCCGGATAAGTTTGCGCAAGCAAACATAATCTTTTAGTTTATAATCGGTTGCAACAATCAGGATAAGCACAAGTAATTATCATTTTGAGTAGCCGCCGTACCCACAATCTCACTGTGTATACTAGTGTTGTCACAACACCAACATTTTGACTTCGATACGATACCTGACTAAAATATCACGATACTACTACTGAACCGATACTACGAAAAAACATAGAACAACAGGAATAGTAATTGAATAATAGATATAGTAATTTTATTTCACAACAACAATTTATTTTATGACATAGTCATGTTTTGTTATTTTATCTTTGTTATTAATAATAAGAACCTAGATGCAAGTAACAAACTAAAGGACAACTACAATAAAACAAAGACACAGATGAAATAAAGAGGGCCCTATGAAAAACATTTTATTTTTTCCTAAATTCAATTTTAATTTTTCTAGAATCTATTTTAATGGTTAAATAAAAAAAATATATATATATATATATATTTATCAAAAAGCATGTCTAATTAATTTAAATAATGAAACTTGCAGAATTTAACAGCAATTTATTAAAAGTTGAACAAAAATTACATTTTTAAGGCCTTATGAATTACATTTTATTATTTTTCCCAAATTCAGTTTTGTTTGTGAATTTCTGTTTTCCACTAATTTTCTGGATTCTATTTTAATCGTTTCATTACATGTTAATAATCAAAAGCATGTCTAATGAATTTATAAAGGATAATTAGATTTGATAAAGAATTAATTTATTATAGGCTATTTACTTTAATACTGTGTTGTGTATTTACAATTTTCTGGCAAATATTTTTTCTGGTAAATATTTCGATTGTTTTAATAATATTGTATTATTAGTAACAGTAATATCTTTACATTAAGTAATATATTAATATATGTCTGACTGACAAGTTAAACCGAACTTTTATTTTGACGGGTTGCTGTGAAGACCTTTAGGGTCTTCATTATATGACGATAGTTTTCCGGAAAAGAAACGATAAAATGCTCATGAAGTAACTCTCAGAGCAGTTGTAGAGATTATATTCATGTGTTCATGTACTTATATATTGAGGCGGCAGAGGCTGAAAACCGCGAGCGTCACGTGTATGTGTGTAGTAAACAAAGCTGCGCGTCTGCGCCATTCACCTCAACACAGACCTGCAGAAATAGGCTCTTATTAAAATGCATTCTTAAAGTACCGGTACTAGTAAAATGCGGAATCGTACCATTTTTAAAAGCAGGGTATCGCAATACTTTTTAAGTATCGGTATATCGTGCAACCCTAGTGTAAACATTAGGTGTGTTCCACTTCATCTATGGCTACAGATGCCAATCAACGAGAGTAGCCGAGAGCAGTCGAGGGCGGAGTTGAAAACGGAGGCGTCAAGACGGACACATTTTACTCTCGTTAGTGAAGCTCTCGCGGTGTTGCATTCTCTATCACAGAAAAAGTAAATTAAATGCAAAATTTGTCAAATACACAGACTTTTCAAAAGCATTTTCATGAGCAACAGAAACGTTTCATGCGCCATCTGAACAAGAATAATGATGAACATAAACATATACTATTTAAATACTAATGAAGTGGGGTTATATATGCTTTTATCAGTGTTTTATGAATAAATGTGACTCAATATAACATTGTGACTACAGTAAAAACACTTTTACTGTTCTAAAAACACAGATTTGTCAGTATTATCGGACTTGAGGTTGTTAGAATAAATCCAAAACACACGTGATCGTTGTCATGCGGTGAATCTAGCCAATCGTGAAACAGCCATGTGGTCATCAGAGCTCCTGCAGCCGCTCTGAAGAAACTGCGCCGGCTGAGTCAGTCGGCTGCTCTCGAATCGCTATTGCGGTACTTTGATGCCACACGTGACAGTCACGAGACGTGGGCGCCGCCTCAAGTCGGACAAAATTTCTAACCGGCATGCACTGCTTCAAGTCAGAATTTGATCGAGCTGTGCAGCGCTGCGTTAAGTCGAACACACCTAATGAGCAAAGGTATGCGCACGTGACTACAATGCTAGAGCACGTTGACACGTCACGCGCCGGCTGTTGTGAACGCACTCAGGACAGCTGGACATTGCGGTGGATCAGAGGTAAGAAATGATTTAAATACTGTTCAGTTTCTTGTAAAGACCGATTGTTTTGTGTCTTCACACCTCAATGTATCGTCACAAGCCGCAGGGTTTAATTTGGTTTTGTCTGTGTATGTTTTTTTTGACTCTCAAAGCCATGGATTCCATTGACTACCATTATATGACTGACAGACTACAACAGTTTGAGTTAAAATTGTTCGTTTGTGTTCTACTGAAGAAACAAAGTCAAAAGGGGGTAAGCAGATAAACATCAAATTTTCATTTTTGGGTGAACTATCCCTTTAAGATTGTTTTTATGGGATTTTTGTAGATGTGGAGACATATTAACACCATGCAGTTTTAAACAGCCATTGACAGATTTAACAGCAGCGTGCATTTGGCCTTTGACGTTTAAATTTACAAC
This sequence comes from Labeo catla, assembly GCA_012976165.1. Taxonomy (NCBI): domain Eukaryota; kingdom Metazoa; phylum Chordata; class Actinopteri; order Cypriniformes; family Cyprinidae; genus Labeo; species Labeo catla. The sequence continues at coordinate 419,912 of VONZ01000569.1, read as the reverse complement.
GTAGGCGTGCTGATGAACTTCATGCTGAAAATTTGGCTTCATGTTTAGGCTTAAATAACCTGTAAAGCTTGCAGCTTGACAAAGTCATTACATAAATTTGCTCTAGCCTACAGTAAATGAAGTGCCATAGCTTTGTATTGTTAGACAGGAGCCGTCATTCACTGTCATTGGGCCCCTCTGGTGCTGACTGATGAAGGATAACGACCTCTTCCTCTTCCTCCTCGTCCATTTTTAGAACTCCATTTAAGGGTTATTCTTTAATCAGTCAGAATGAACCGTCTGGTGCTGCTCGGGAAAACAGCGGCCTGTCAGAACCGAGACCTCATCTGGATTCCCCTGCCCTCAATTTCATGTGTGACGCCGGGTCACGTATGAAAAACCCAGGATGCCTTGTTCTGCAATCTGGTTTGACAACCAATACAACAGGTTGGGCTTTGAAAATACTAGTTTTAAAATCCCATAAAAGGGAAGTACAAAAGGTGAATCTGACAAAGCGAAACAAATGTCTTGGGCATATTTCACCCCAAATCAAAAGGGAAAAATGAAATAACTTTTGCATGAAGAAAATGAAGCCTATTTTAGCCTATTTTTCTAATATACTTTGCATTCATATTTTCATTATTATTCAAGCATAATTGCAGATTCTCAATTGCATTATACCAGTACAACAATTTATGTTATGCATATTTGTCAGTCATGTATTCATGCATTAAATTTATTTATTTATTTATTATTTTCATTTACATTAACAAAAATTTTCAGGGAAAAAATGTTTCATTAATTGTCACAAAAAAAGCAAAAATTGCATTGCAATAAAAAAAAAAAATCATAATGGTTCTAAGCGTGCTCGTTTATCTATTGAAGCAAAATGTAACTCATTATTTCTTTCTTTTAGCATGACCTGGACAACGCTCTTGACAGGTTTCATATTTCGTATGCTGTGCTCTGGACTGAGGCTGTGCACTTTATTAACTGAGGTCAAGGCAAAGGGATTAAATAAATAAATAAACTCAGACTCAAACCGTTCCTGACCTAATTGAGGCACTGGCTTAGAAATCGTTGGTCATTAACTTCCTGCCCTCAGTGTCTTGCTAATGGAATTGTCTCATGGATTTGACGGTGGATCTCAGATCTTTGGAGTAGATGAGAGTTAAGCTGCAGTGCAGAGAGAAGCCTCCTCCACTAAAATCAATCTGAATGGGGAGTTAGCTGAAGTATTGTGTGTCACGCTTATAGTATTTTGTTCCTCTGACCCAACTGTAAAGTCTTGGAGGGAAATCCCTGTATCTGATGATGTAATTCCATGAGCCCATGTCCTGAAGTGTATATTCTCTTGTCTTAAAGGAATACTTAAGCCAAAAAAGAAAAATTTCCATCCAATGTATAGATAAGTTTTTTTCTTCATCAATACAGATTTTACAGAATTTTGGCTAGAAGCGACCATTTAAATTTCAATTGCTTTAATGATGGATTTGTTTCTTAGAAATAAGCAGCTTTTCACTTCACAAGATGTTAATTGATGGACAGTATTTGTGTGGATTACTTGTGGATTATTTTGATGTTTTTATCAGCTTTTGGATGAATTTTGACGACACCCATTCACTGCAGAGGATCCATTGGTCCAAATCTGTTACGATAAAGAAACAAACTTATCTACATCTTGGATGGTCTGAGGGAGAGTACATATTCAGGAAATGCACATTTTTGTGTGAACTATTCCTTTCCTGTTCCTAAATTGCTTAAGCCCAAAGTATACTTTGTTTTTGTAGGTGTACGCTAGCATATGTGTACAGTCATATGCGTTTTCAGCTTTTCGTATACTCCATTAAATGTGTGTGAACGCGGACGGTTGACACATGCGCTCTAGAAAGCTTCATCCATGTCCAGTATCTGGTCTACATTCTCTGATAAACCAAAGCTGAAGTGTCTCATACCCTCTCACTCACACACTCTTGTCAATGTGAGCGTCTGTTGTTGTTGTGGTCTTCACTATTTTGTTGTTGTTCTGTCTCTTTAGTTTCGTTTTCTACTGCCTGGCACAGTGTTGCCACCCTGTGGAACAACTAATTACTGTAATATGTGACCTGCACAAACAAAGTACGCGGGTTACAAAAATCGAATAGTGTGCGTACAGTACGCGCGTCCAATTCTGATTAAGAAATTTGCGTCACCTGCACTGTACTCTGTCCCTCGCGTACGTGTAAAAAGTGAAGTATACTTTGGGCATCTTCTAAAAGCATAAATGTAAATGTAAGATTTTTCCTAGTACTTTGCATTTTGAATTCTGAAATTCGCAGATCCTATTTTTTTTTTCCTAGGATAGCAAAATCTAATCCGTTTTTAAAGGGAAGGAGAGACAGTATGTAGACTACATCTTTTGCATCTAGTTAAACTCTTTACAGTATTTTAAAGGGGACAAATTATGCCCCCTTTTTACAATATGTAATGTAAGTCTCAGGTGTCCCCAAAATGTGTCTGTGAAGTTTCAGCTCAAAATACCCCACAGATCATTTATTATATAATTTGACATTTTTTTGAGTGGAAGCAGAGAGACGCTGTTTTTGTGCATGTCTCTTTAAATGCAAATGAGCTGCTGCTCCCCGCCCCCTTTTCCAGAACAGGGCTGTGCCATTACAGCTCATACCTCAGATACCCTACCAAAGAACATCTGTTTGGATTTAATTAACGTCTATTGTGCTACAATCGTGCAGTTTAAGCCATATTAGTTTAAACTTCTGAAATAGGGTTTTCTAAGCACACGCATCTGAAGCACGCACACAGAAAGTGGCTGTCACACGGCATGTGAGTACTAAAGTACACTTCTCTTTCATGTCTTATTGCGCTTAAACTGTTAAATACACACAAGTTTATGTTAAAAACACATAGGAGTTACAAAAACAGTCGGTTATGTGTGTAAAGGTAAACAGCTGGGAAAGAAATCGTATGTTTGTATGAGATCTATGTGGCAGCAGCGTAATATACAGTAAATAAATCAATAAATCCACTGCTCTCTTGTCTCTTCTGAGGCTGGGACTCTAAATTGTGTTCTGTGCTTGTCTGTGCAGCCAACGACAGAACAGTTAGCATGCTTTGCTTGAACTTTTGCCATGGCGTTAGAGCTGGTACACCATTGTCGCTTGCGAAAACAAAATGGCGACGCCGTGGGTGGAAATATGCAGATTAAGGGTTGGTAATATTATAATAAGATCCCCTTTCTATGTTAGCTGCTCATTTTTTCACATGCTTGCAGAAAAAGGCTTACCAAAACAGTTACTGGGTCTTTTTTTTCCCACATTTTCTGGGTTGGTAGATGCACTAGGGACGAAATTATATCATTTAAACATGGAAAAAGTCATATTTTCATGATGTGTACCCTTTAAAAGATCACACAGTTTATATCACACTGTTTTGCTCAAGATCTTATTATGATCATCATGCACAATGGCAAATGTACAAGAATGTAAAAGAATCAGACATGAATATATTTGTTCTAGCTGTTTATTTAGCAAGAAGCTGTTGAAAGAGTAAGTATAATGATGTTTGAAAGAGAAAGTACCAATATTTTAGAAAATGAGTCCCAGCAGTTAAAGGACTAAAGCGATCAGTTGTTGGTCGTGTGCCTAAATTCACATTTACATTATAGGAAACAACATATTCATTATATAGAAGGATAACAGACATTAGTGAGAACTATTGATTTTCCCCCACATTTTCAATTAAAGGAATAGTTCACCCAAAGTGAAATGCAGTCATTTACTAACCTTCATGTTGTTCCAAACCCGTATGCTGGTGTTTTTTTCTGAAGAGCGCAAAAGAAGAATTTCTGAAAGATCTTCGTGCAGCTTCATAGTGATCTTGTCTGTAAACCTCTAAAAAGTACACAAAAACACTATAAAAACAGCATACGCATTTAGAGCATCATGTAAGAGGGACAAATTAGATCTAAAATTTATTTTTGGATGGAATGTTCCTTTAAATAATCAGTTGTAACACATCAAGAAAAAAAAAAACATTCTGTTTAAAACATTCCATCTGAGAACATGAACCACTGGCACACGAATGTTTCATTCAGGGTGTATTTGCCTCGTCTTTCAGCAGGACAATGACAGAGAGCTATACATTCTGTGTGTGGAAAGCTCTTTTCCATGCCAGGACGTTTACGTGTCGCCTCTTCTTTTTTTATTGCTCAAACAGTTTATGCATAACAAAGATGCAACCATTATTCAGTACAATCAAAGCAATGAGAAAATTAAAGCAGAGCTTTAAACTATATTATAATCACACGGAAAATAGATGTAATATGATAGCATGTCAAATAATACTGAGAAATAAAGACAATAAATATAATTCAATAAATATATTATTAAATTAACTTTAGCTAAAAATATTGAGAAACATATTGACACTTTAATATGAACTCTTAAACATTAGAAAAGTATATTCGTTTTTTTTATAATGAACAAATTAATAATAAATAGTGATAAATAATCATAACAATAATGTATACCATTTCAAAACAATTTGAACATTTTCTATAGAGCCAAAAAGGCCGCAGCATGCTTAAATGAACATCATACATCTTTCCCTTAAAATAAATAACTTAAAAGTTTGCCTGAAAACTCTGCAATGCTTGTTATTATTTTTTTTCTTCGTGTATAAAACTGTACAAACAGACAACATAAAACAGGCTCATGATAAACCACACACAAGTGTACAACAACACCTACATGACCAAATATCCCTTACATATATACAAAAAATATGTTGTCTACTCTGTGACAGGCAATTGAAATTTGCAGAATTCAGAGTCAGTGACACTGATATGATGTTACTGCATCATATTTTGAAGCACACTGAATTTTAAGAATATTTAGCTTCATTTTAGAGGGTAAACAATTGTAAACATGCAGCAGTTGAAGCACTTCGGTCTTTTGGTCCAAAAAAATCATTGTCTGTAAGAGTTCAATTACAGGAAAGCACAGTGGCAAAATGAGGAAATTACTGAACATGAAATCATCATGTCATTTTATAACATGTTCGCTAATTTCCTTAGCTCCAGCATGAAAGATGAAGTGTGTCATTTCTGCATCATTAGCGGCACCAGACAGATTGTTTCTAAACACTCCCCTTGTCTGCCATTGGTTGAAAAACAAATGGCTTCGCCCATATCGGACTGTGTAAAGTTCTTAAAGTGCCACAGAGCCACAGTGTTTTCACTCTTTAAGAAGGCAACATACAGATGTCTTATCATTTTTACATTGAACAAGAAGAAAGTATTTGAACATCAAAAATGACACACTTCATCTTTGATGAAAGGGTGTGAGGAAAGCTCAACTTGCTGTTGTATTTATAGTTGATTCATTCATATGTAATTTAAAGAGGTCATCGGATGCAGTTGATATGATTCTTTAGGATCTTGAAAATGAAATGTCTGTAATATACTTTCGTTCTCAATGGTTGTGTAAAACAACACCCTTTTTATTTTGCCAAAATCAGCTCTGCAAAAATCATCCTGTTCTGGTCGAGGTTGCTTTAAATGTTAATGAGCTCTGCTTGCCCCGCCCCTCTCTTCTCTCTGTGGAGTGATGAGCCTGTTTACTTTAGCCACATTTAGCTGCGTTTAGCCGCTAAACTTGCTAACTAGCATGTTACTAGGAAAGGTAGTGGCAGAGATTCATTAAAAAAAAAAAACCTTATACTCCTGCTGTAGGTAAAGCTGGATCACGAATGATTCGCGCAAACACAGACGGATATATGTAGATCGGGAGGCGCATTCCCTTCACAAACACTTAATCCACTGCATCTTCAGCGGTTCAGATGTCGGGAGTGAATGACGACCACTACGTTCATTATTACATCAGCAACACAACACCTCAGTCGCTCAATCAGAGATATTCTTGTCTAACTTACATCCCTGCTCCGGTTACAGCTGATCTGAGGTAAGACGCTCATGTCAATCAACTATCGTGGGAGCGGCCTCTGTCAATGTGACGCAACAATGACAGGCATCTGAGAATGGCTCGATTTGAAAAAGGGGATATTATTTTTACAGATTAATTAAAAACCACTGCATGGATTTTTTTCATTATAGGGTAGATTTGTACATACACTGCCAACACACATTAATGTTCAAACAACATGAAAAAGTGAACATTGCATGCGATGACCTCTTTAAGAATAATGAACAAAAACCTAGAAAATACCACATTTATGAACAATCATCAGGCTTTTTTTGGAAATTATCCTAAAATATTCTCAACTTCGGGCCATGTGAGATGTAGATGAGTTTGTTTCTTCATCAAAACAGACTTGGAGCGATGAACACTGCTTGTTCACCAGTTTGTCCTCTGTAGTGAATGGGTGCTGTCAGAATGAGAGTCCAAACAGCTGATATAAAAAACATTGCAATAATCCACAAGTAATCCACAAACTAAATGTTTGTAATAAACAAATCGATCATTACAATAATACTACTTTCTCCGGTGAAAAAGTTGTCTCGTCTTCAGTCTGCAAAAGCAAAAACAGTCCAAAAGTGACAGTTTAAAGTTAAAATGCATTAATGATGGATTTGTTTCTTAAAAACGCGCAGCTTTTCACTTCACAAGATCTTAATTAATGGACAAGATTTATGTGGATTACTTCCCTTACCAAAAAGTTGTATACTTCGTTTATTTTAATAAGTACACTTAAGTAAAATTAAAGTATATTTTTTAGTATACTTTCTGTAGTAAGTATACAAATATCAGTGTGTACTAGTAGTATACTCGTGAGTGTACTATTACAATACTCCTTGGGACTAAATTGGCCCACTTTCTAGTATATAAAAGTACTTTTTATATACTTTTAAGTATACTTCAGGTATAACAGTAGTAAACGTTGAGTACACAACTAGTTTGTAATCATCGTTTCTTAGTTTGTAATTCGCAACTTACCTTAAAGTGAAACCAGGGTGGTTTACCTTCCGTGATGGCTTCACCTAAATTTCAAACACGAAAACAATTGAGTTCAGCCAAAATACCTATCCTTACGCCTCGAAAATGGGCTAGAAGCCCAAATGGGCAGATATTCGAGGGTTCGGTAAACCTACCGGTATTTGCAACCCGGTCGTTCAAAATTCCAGTTTATTCAACTCCAAAATTATTCCGGCCGTCACAATTCAACATCAAACCGAATAAAACCTTTCGAAAGCCGACCGAACCTCAAAACCCATCGGTTCATTCTGGCTGCTGACCCCAACAAACTTCCGCTGCCGCAGCAGTTACTCCTGAGCGCCATGCGTCCCTAAAACCACAGTTTTGGCAGTTCGGCCACCGCTACTGTGCCTTCGCTTAAACCCTACACCGCTACTCTGCTGGTTCCTTACCGTCCCATTCAAAGTACAATTCGTATGGCATGCATGCACCATAACGAACATACTAAACATCAAAAAGAACAGGGTATCTGCTTGTAAACAAAAACATTTTATTCCAGCTTCATGTATTTTTTTTTAAACACTTCAATGTTGGTAAGTTTCATAAATAAAAAATAAACAACATTTTTGAACAAAAAGCTGAAAAAAAGGACTAAAAGGAATCAGAATGATATAATCAAAATGTAGATGGAGTCGATCAACCCCAAAGCTTGACAGTCTTTATTACCTCTTCATGGGTTGACATTTTATTCCATAACGTTACATAGATTTAATGCTATTTAATGTCTAATGATCCTGTTAGATTACATGTGGAAGCATCTGTTGTTTCAGTTTCTTCTTTACTCGTGTTTTTTTTTGGAAATTCTGTACAGAAGATGTGTACTAGTGCCCCTTACCATATAACAATGAAAACATGGATTCTAGGAGCACAAGTATAGCTCAAATATATTTAGACTTTTGCCTAAGTATAAGTCAAGTATACTTAAATGTCATTTTAAGTATATTTCTGAGAAGTACATAAAAAGCTTCCTATTTTTAGTTTAAAAGAAGTATACTAATAGCACACTTGAATAAACTTCTTTTTTCGTAAGGGTTGTGGATTACTGTGATGTTTTTATCAGCTGTTTGGACTCCCATTCTGACGGCACTCATTCACTGCAGAGAATCCATTGGTGAGCAAGTGATGTAATGCTGAATTTCTCCAAATCTTATTTTTATATCATTTTATATAATGAAATAAATCCCCAATGGGTAAAATCAAGTCCCAGCTTCCATTTTGCTGTTGTTGAGTAATTTTACTCCAAAATAGGGCACGTTATGGAAGTAATATGGCATGCAATTGCGGTTTCTTCTTGACTTCAGAGTTCAGATTGAATGAGCTTCCCACACAACCCTGATACATGCTGCTGCATTAGAGACCTTTATAAAGGGATGTAGTCAAAGAACTGACAGTAAACGGATCTTCCAAAATGCCGTTAAAGGAACATTCCTGGTTCAATAGAAGAAAATAAAATCACGTACGGTGAAGATACAGCAATGTGTGTAAACGGTTGATTTCATGTTTTTTTTGTGTATGGGCCCAGCACAAATATCAGACCATAAGCACAAAAGAGCTTGGTCTTATAAAAAAATATTAATAGGCTACTCAAAAACAAGCACCGTCACAAAAAAGTTTAACTTGTACACCAAATAAATAAATAAATAAATCACTATAATTTGCTAGTCTATATCACAGATAGAGGTCCAAAGTCAGATTCTCACAGAGCGAAACACGTCAAACCGAACGTAACACGTCATGTTCATTTTCACTACGTACATATGTACAAAGGCAAATGTCATTTCAAAAGCACTGCTGAAAAAGCTGTAGAAAAGAGCGACGAGAGATAGAGAGAGATAGAAAGGCATCTTGCAACAATCCACGACACGTCTGTGTGGAGCAGATGGGAAAGAGCGTCGGAGCGTGATTATATGCAGAGTCCCTGGGTGGTTTTGGCCTAGTCTTTAGTCCTGCTTAGTGGAACCCGTCGCAACCTTGGACGCCGTCTAATTAGAGGGCACCATGTCTTTGATCACGGGTTCTCTGTTCAAATACGTCGCCCAGTAAACCAGGTTGAATGTCCCGAAGAGAACCGGGAACATGATGCGGGACATGCGGTCGATTTTACTCACGCTGTTGAAGGTTTTCTTCGCCTCGGCCGGTTTGCCGTCGGCTTTGGCCTTTCCCTGTTCGGCTACGCTTCCCTTGGCAATGGTGGGGAGGACCGTGTCCTTGGTGATGTTGGGGGCGTAGTTCGCCACCGCGACGGCGTAGGCGTTGTTCTTCTTGATGACTGAAGCTTTCTCCTTTTTCTGTATGAAAAAAGTGAGAGCTTGTCACTTTTTAAAAGAAATACAGTTTTCAGTCCTGTTTGGAGTGCTTACTGCAATTGTATTTTATAACCAATTATTTTATTACTTGTTCTCCAATACAAATATCGAAACATTCTTAAATCAATATATATTTACTTCAGAAGCACAAAAAATTGTGTATACACTACCAGTCAAAAGTTTTTGAACAGTAAGATTTTTAATGTTTTTTTAAGAAGTCTCTTATGCTCACAATGCCTGCATATCTTTGATCCAAAATGCAGCAAAAACATTAATATCATGAAATATTTTTACTATTTAAAATAACTGCTTTCTATTTGGATATATTTTTAAATGTAATTTATTCTTGTGATCAAAGCTAAATTATGCATCATTACTCCAGTCACATTATCATTCTTCAGAAATCATTCTAATATGCTGATTAAAAGTGATGATAAAGACATTCATAATGTTGCAAACGATTTCTATTTCAGATAAATGCTGTTTTTCTTTCTATTCATCAAAGAAACCTAAAAATTCTGCTTAGCTATTTTCAACAACAACAACAACAACAACAACAACAACAATAATAATAATAATGTTTTGGAGCAGCAAATCAGAATATTAGAATATTCATGTGACTGGATGCTAAAAATTCAACTTTGAAATCACAGGAATAAATTACATAAAACATATTCAAATAGATAGATTTTAAATAGTAAAAATATTTCATGATATTAATGTTTTTGCTGCATTTTGGATCAAATAAATGCAGGTTTGGAGAGCAGAAGATACTTCTTTAAAAAAACATTAAAAATCTTTTGAATGGCAGTTTATGTATGTATAAAAATTAAGAAATTAGGTGTTTTTTCTTTAAACAAGTGAAACATCTACCAAAAAAAAAAAAAGTTTTCTTTAACTCATTTATTTATTTATTGATTACCCCACTGGCAGACATTTTTCTTGTTTTAAGCAAAAAGTCACTTAATATTTATACAAAAAATGAGAAAAAAACACAAAAACAAACAAAAAATCAAACAAGCAAAAAACTATTCTATATAAATACGTAGAAATGTATTCATGTTTAATGAAGCAATGACCTACTCATCCCTTGCTGAACTGCAAATTATGTGAATGCATTACCAAAACCAACATATTATACATATTAAAATATTAAAATATAAGTATAAATATTGCGTATAAAAATTAATACTAAAACCAATAAATTTTCCCTGTAAGCATGACAAAGCAGATATTAAATATAAATATTAGAAGAAAAATGTAACTTAAAAATGTAGGGGGAAAAATAAATAAATAAATAAACAAATTATATATATATATATATATATTATTGGACAACATTGGGCAGGATGCTAAAAATTCATTTTGTATAAACAGCACAATTATCACATTTCAGTGAAAAAAATAATAAAATAAAATAAGCCGATATAAGTCTAGATAAACACGTTCCTGAATAAAACAGGATTTACAATGAGAAAAAAAAAACATTAGGATGTGAAAAGATGTGGGTTTTACACACAGAATAAACCTATATTTCATGTAAGTTTACTAAAACAATACCAAAAAGCTACGTATGCTCTTTACATTCTTTAACATTCTCTAACAGCTTGTACCACCTAAATAAAGAAGAGGATTGACTACTGTCCACACTGACAGTATTCAATTTGCTCTGTCCTGTTCATACAACAGGAGACTAATCTCAGTCTCAAACATGGATGTCAATCCCAAACACTGTGGGAATATAGCCCATGTTTGTTATACATTATCCACTTGCCAGGGAAACCACACAAGTTGTAAAACATGAGTGGTATTATGATGAGGAGTTGATGGAACAACTGGAGGTGTCGAGGATGAGCAGACTCATGATGAAGAACGGGCGGAAGATTCATGATTCAATAAGTTCTTGTCATAACAGCAGCAGGAAAATTCAGCTGTGCCAGCGCCACTCACACACAGAAAAATAACAAGATCCCACACACGGCAAACAGTCATTAATAACAACTTTCTATCTCCATTAACGTGCTCACACACACACAAAGAGGCACAGAGACACATGCAATTCACACAGACAGGCCTGGGTAATATAGGTTGCAATTTTTCATGGCCCAATATATGCATTATACAACAGTTCTTTCTGGTCCTCAGATCTGATTGGCTGATAAGAGTGCGATATTAGAGTCCAACAGAACACCAAAAGCAGAGAATGTTGTTTATAGTTCAAATATGCGGTTTGTTAATAAAGATAAAGTGTTTTCAGACATGTGAGCTCCAGATCGTCAGTGGCCATTCTGCGCACATTAACCCACACCTTGGCTAGATCTTCTGGAATTTACAGCTGACTCTGATGTCTCTGTAGTGGTTACACATGAGATATAATCTGTTATGGGTAAATCTAACGGTAGTCTTTGATCTCATTAATTTATTATTTGTTCCAGAGAAGATTTTTTGGCAAAATCTTTTATTTATGTAAATTCAATGCTGTATATCAGAGCACTGCCTTTGTACTTTTGACTGAATTGCATAGCAACTTTTATGATTGTTGTTTCTGCTGTGGTTTATTAAATATTATTGTTCAATAAATAATATTTTATATAAATAACAGTATTTAATAATAGTTAGTATTGAGAAATGGTACATGTTCGTGATGGTGATTTTTGTTACATTGTTCTGCCATTAGATGGTGACAAGAGCCTGTTTTTATGAGTCAGAATTAAAGACTTTTTTAGTTTTCTATTTTTAGTTTCAACAACAGATTGATGCAGCGAACAAATGCAGTGAGCAGCAAAATCACCCTTAATAGTTCGACACGTTATGACAGACAACGCTTTCCTCAGCAGATATTCAAACTGATGTTTATTGTGAATACAAGACAAATCTGAAGAATGAATGCTGTATCAGATGCACTCTAGGTAATCACACTCGCTCAGTCCATCTCTCTTTCTTAATACTCTACGTAATACAGAGAGCTTTTAATACAGCAATAAAATAAGGTTTTAATGAAGCAACTCAATGTTCCTAGCTTACTAGTTCTAAACTGACATTTTTTAATTAGTAATGGAGGCTTGGGCTCAGCTGTCAAACTTTCAATTTAAGATTTGAATCCATGGCAGAAGAAAAGAGGGCTTTTAAAGACACTTTGTTGTTATTTTATGTATTTACACACTTATCACACCCGTAGACGTGAGATATGGGTGTATGTCAGCATGCTGTGATTACCTACCGCACTCAGCCTGTGGCCTCAGTGATATCTATTAGGGCTGCACGATAAATCGTGACAATTCTGTAATCGAGATTAAGAAAAACTGCGATATTCATGTGTGCATCTTGTCAGTGAAGCATGGTTTTGTGATCAGTAGTACATCACCATTCGAAGGCCAGGAGGGGCTCTTGCGTGGAAACTCCAAATACGCCCCGAATAAAAAATCCAGGAAATAACAATCGCTGCAACTGTGTAAACAGAAGATTTAACTGCTTTCATTGATTTAATATGACTAATAAACACAGACTGCGACAATATATGGTTTATCGGACTTATTATAATTTTCATTATAATACAGTATATAATAATGCAATGCTATTCAACATAGCTTTTATTACTGCTTAGAATGCTATAAAATATGTTGCGTGCCTTATTCTGTGGTAGTGTATAAACAATAAATCTCAGGATTTATTTCAGTCACTTGACTGAAGTTATGAAGTGAGTTTTAAGTATGCCGGAGCACGATCCCACAAACACGTTTGCCGCCTGGATCGCTCGTGAAATGGCGGCTGTGCAGGAGCGCGCTCAAGCAATGGCGGCGACGGCGGTGCCTGTGCACAAAATGGCGGCAACTGCGGTGCCCGTTCACAAGATGGCGGCGGCGCCGGCGCGCGCTCACAAGAAGGCGCCGACGGCGGAGCCCGTTCACAAGATGGCGGCAAGAACAGAGCTCCGTCACGTCACAGCCACCATACCAGAGCCATATAAAGTTGCAGCTGCATTTCCTGAGTCAAGTCAAGTTTCCAAGTCTACCCAAGTTGCAGCTGCGTTTCCTGAGTCAAGTCAAGTTTCCAAGTCAAGTCAAGTTGCAGCTGTATTTCCTGAGTCAAGTCAAGTTTCCAAGTCAAGTCAAGTTGCAGCTGTGTTTCCTGAGTCTTCTCAAGTTCCAAGTCAAGTCAAATTGCAGCTGTGTTTCCAAGTCAAGTTGCAGCTGTTTTTCCTGAGTCAAGTCAAGTTTCCAAGCCAAGTCAAGCTACAGCTGCTGTCCCGGAGTCAAGTCAAGCTACGGCTGCTGTTCCAGTGTCAAGTCAAGCTACGGTTCATGTTCCTGTGTCAAGTCATGTTAAAGCTGTGTTTCCTGTGTCAAGTCAGAGCTATCGCCCCTATCTCAAGTCAAGTTACAGCCATCCTTCCTGAGCCAAGCACTGTCAAGATGGCTGCCACGCCAGAGCCACTGCACAAGATGGCTGCCACGCCAGAGCCACTGCACAAGATGGCCGCCGTCTCCAAGCCACTCCACAAGATGGCCGCCATTCCTGAACCTGTGGCCAACACCCGGACGCCACCTGTGGTCATGATAGCCCACGTGCTGGACTCACCCCTAATGTCAGTATGGGCAGCTAAAATGGCGCTCCTTCACGCCGCGGTGGCTACCCCAGAGTCAGGTCGAGACACAGAGTCAGGTCGAGACACAGAGTCAAGTCAAGACACAGAGTCAAGTCAAGCCAAAGCTGTCGTTCTCCATGAGTCAAGCCAAGACACAGCCGTCGTTCTCCATGAGTCAAGCCAAGTCACAGCCGTTCCCCACGAGTCAAGTCATGTTACAGCTGTTGTTCCTGAGTCAAGCCATGTTGTTCTTGAGTCAAGTCACGTTACAGCTGTTGTTCCTGAGCCAAGCCATGTTGTTCATGAGTCAAGTCCCGTTACAGCGGATCTCCATGAGCCAAGCCAGGTTACAGCAGATCCTCATGAGCCAAGTCAAGCTGCTGCTGTTATTCCAGAGCCAAGTCAAGCTTCAGCCGCTGCTCCGGAGTCAAGTCAGGCTACAGCTGTAGCCTCCAGGTCCAGTCAAGCTTCCAAGTCCAGTCAAGCTTCCAAGTCTAGTCAAGCTTCCAAGTCCAGCAACGTCAAGGCTGTCGTTCCTGCGTCAAGCAACCTCAAGGCTGTCGTTCCTGAGCCAAGTGAAGTCATTGTTAATCTTCACAAGCCAAGTGAAGTCAGGGCCGTTCCTCCTGAGTCAAGCAAAGTCACAGCCGTGTTTCCTGAGTCAAGCAAAGTCACAGCCGTGGTTCCGGAGTCAAGTAAAGTCAATGATCCTCACAAGTCAGTTCAAGTCACTGCTGGTCTCCAAGAGTCAAATCAGTTCACCACTGACCTTCATGAATCAAGTCAAGTCACAGCCAATCTCCATGAACCAAGTCAAGCCACAGCTGATCTACATGAACCTAGTCAAGTCACAGTTGATGTTCACAAGCCAAGTCAGGCCTCAGCCAGTCACCACGAACCAGGTCAAGTCACCGTTGATCCTCATAGGCCAAGTCAAATCATCGCTGGACTTCACGTGTCAGGTCAAGTCACAGCAGCACTTATTGAGCCAAGTCAAGGTATTGCTGTTGTTTCAGAGCCAAGTCACGTCCCGCCTGACGGCCCAGAGTCAAGTCACGTACCGCCTGACGACCCAGAGCCAAGTCTCGTCTCGTCTGACCTTCCAGAGCCCCGTCCGCGCCTCCTTGGGGGCTATGTCACGAATCTGGTCGGTGTCCCGTTGTCCGCTCACCACCAGATGTCACTCTCACCTCACCTACACACTCTGACTGTTGCACCACACTCCGGACTGCATCTCCCATCCTCCACCGCACTGATGGCGTCAGCCCCCGTGACCAATCAGGCGTTCTGTAAAAGCCCCGGTCCTTCCCAGTGCACTTCACGGATTGTTGTGTTGTTGTATTTCTTTCGTTAGCGTTTTCCTAGTTTCCTTGTTTCCCAGTGTTTAGTTCTCTTGCCTGGCCCATCCCGTTTTCGACCTTACGCCGCCTGCCTTTTCGGACTATCGCTCTTGTTTATTGGACTACTCTCTTCGACTGCCTGTGTTATACCTGTCTGCTCCCGTCTCGACCCTGCCTGTACGACCATGTCTTTGTCTGGAAATATCAATAAAAGCTTGCGTATGGATCCGCTCGCCTCTCGTCATTCACTCGCTGTTACACTATCTATCTATCTATCTATCTATCTATATATATATATATATATATAGTAGTCAACATTTGAAGTGGATCAAAAAAAGTTACTCAAAGTTGTCCTGAGACAAGAACAGGTATTCTTTTTAGTTTTAGGATAAATTTAATAAAAGGTTTTGACCCACTTCAATTGTTGACTACTGTATATAGACATATATATATATATATATATATATATATATATATACATATATATACACACACAAAGCTCTCTCATGAAACTTGAGATGGGGCAGGCTGATATGTTCTAACTCAGTCTGACATAATGACATCATTATTCACATGGCACAGCTGATTGGTTTATTTTCTTATCAGCAGCCAATGAGCTTGTTGCTCTACATTCAAATACTTGTCTATTGTTTGCTGTAGCAGTTGCAACACAATTCAGAAGCCCTCCACCTCCCCAGCTCCACCTGTATAGACATGGCACTGGGTAATGTCATGTATGTTATAAATTAATGTGCAGCAGCAGTATTTCTTACATGCTCACAGCAGCATTTCTGTGGATGTACTGGCAGTAGCAAGTTTCTGTACTTGCTCTCCCACAGCAGCAGCAGCAGCAGCAGCAGTGTAGCAGATCTATTCGGCCAAGACCAAACACATTAATACTGCCATCTATTTTACCATGCTAAACTCTCCAAGAGTCTTCATGACAGAAATATTTTTTTTTCCACAGGTATCCTGTTTCACACGGAAACACGTCACAAATGGTTTGTAAATGCCATTTCATGTTGACTTTAAAATGAAAGTCCTGCCCCGAGTGATACGAGATGACACAGCAGTGAAGCAGAACTGACTCGCGCAGGTGTTTTGATGGCGAATGCGCTGAACGTTCAGTCTGTTTCTCCAGCTGGGTTATCGGCACATGCCTGCAGGCCTTGCTCCCATTCCCAGTGCTTCAAAACACCACAGACAGACCTCCACCTCCCCCTCCCCAAGAGCAGCACCTCTCCTTGACGCGCTGATGAATGCGCCGCTGGAAGCAGCACTGCGGTAATTAACGAGACTGACAGGAACTAGTAATGCATCAGTCTAAACGCAGGATGGTTACTAAGCGAGGGGCGTCTGATACACTGTCACCTCAAACACCCTTGAAATTCAGAACTTAAACAGTGTATGATCACTGGAAATGAGGCTGACAGCTTGCTGCTTCTTAGCCATTTGGATACCTTGAATGAAATCAGTGAAGATCTTCTAAAGGTTCTGGTTGGGTTGAGATTCTGTTTAGAGTGCAGTACCGTTTGGTAGCATTAAAACCATTCAGACTACTTGTCTTGTTTAGCTGTGTATGTTAAAATGAACACTGACAACGTGAGCACATATTGTCAAACAGCCCTCAGTGAAACAAATGAAATGACACTTTAAAATCCCACAGAGCCTATTTCATGCTTAAATAATTTATTTATATGTTGTTTTAGAAAATTTATATGGCAGAGTCTGAGTAAACAAGTCAGACACAATGCGTATATGTGAAGTGTGTTTCTGTGCCACTTGGAAGTGAATCTCACAAAATCTATGAAGAAAATAAGCCAACAAATAAATAAATAAATGTAATTTATTTAGCATAAATAAACAAATCTATCCATTCATCCTGTTTTTAGCTATTTAAAATATTTTTTAAGATTAAACCAAGGAATGGACATCTATTTTCTGTGACTGTGACGGAGGAAGACAGTGCCAAAATCTGCATAAACATGCCAATTCTACAGGCTGTCATTTCTGATTGGCTTACTGACCTTTAGTGGGAAGAATGTGATTTGTGGAGATTTGAAGGCTCATGAATAAGCAATGATCTTGTGCTACAGGTCTGACTATGGGAAGGAAGAAACCCTATGACACTGATATTAATCAATCTCAGATAATGAGAATAAGACTCCAGATTTGATTTTGTGGACGTGGTGACAGATGGAAAAGAAGTCTGTCAAAAAGACAGGGTGACTGTAAATTTCAGGCTTGACCTCACTGGATTACAATAATTCTTTGCAGAGCACTAAAATCTCAATAGTCATTAAAATCATTTGACTGGAAAATAGCACATAATGCAGTTTTGCTTGGGCTTCATTTTAACTGACTGTGCTGTCATAAATCTTGTCTGCAAATAAATGTCCAGTACATGCTGGTCTTGGATCATCTTTCTCCCATTATTGGTTTATAAATGAGTTTTAAAGTATTAAAGTTTGGAGCGTAACTGTTCCCACACTGAATTTCAAACAAGACATTTAACACCATATCTGCACCATGAACTACATCTAGAGCATAATATCATGGATTTTTGATTTTAGCAGTAAACAACCATCTAGTTACCATCCTAGAACACCCTAGCAACATCTAGAACATGTTAGCAACCACACAGCAATGCCCTTGCAACACCTTGAATTCATAAGCAACCCACAGCAACACCAAGAACAAGTGAACAACCCCATAGTAACACCTACCTGTAGAACTCATTAGCAACCCCACAGCAACACCTAGAACACGTTAACAACCACTTTGTAACACCTAGAACTCATTAGCAACCCATAGCAACACCTAGAACACGTTAACAATCACTTTGTAACACTTAGAATTGATTAGAAACCCCATAGCAACACCTAGAACATGTTAACAACCACTTTGTAACACTTTAAAACTCACTAGAAACCCCATAGCAACACCTAGAACATGTTAACAACCTTATAGTAACACACGTAACACGTAAACTTGTTAACAACCACTTTGTAACACCTAAAACATGATAACAACCACTTTGTAACACTTAGAACTCATTTGCAACACGTAGAACATGTTAACAACCACTTTGTAACACATATAACTCATTAGCAACCACTTTGTAACACGTAAAATATGTTAACAACCACTTAGTAACACACAAAACATGTTAACAACCACTTTGTAACATGTAGAACTCATTAGCAACTCCACTGCAACATGTAGAACATGTTAACAACCACTTTGTAACACTTAGAACTCATTTGCAACACATAGAACATGTTAACAACCACTTTGTAACACACATATAACTCATTAGCAACCACTTTGTAACAACACGAAATATGTTAACAACCACTTAGGTAATACACACAAAACATGTTAACAACCAATTTTGTAACATGTAGAACCTACTAGCAACCCACTGCAACACGTATAACATGTTAACAACCACTTTGTAACACCTAAAACATGTTAACAACCACTTTGTAACACGTAGAACTCATAAGCAACCCCACTGCAACATGTAGAACATGTTAATAACCAATTTGTAACACGTAAAACATGTTAATAACCAATTTGTAACACGTAAAACATGTTAACAACCACTTTGAAACACTTCTAGAACTCATTAGCAACCCCACTGCAACACAGAACGCTAACAACCACTTCAGAACACTTAGAACTCATTTTAAAACACATAGAACGTTAACACCCACTTTGTAACACCTAAAACATGTTAACAACCACTTTGTAACACTTAGAACTAATTTGCAACACATAGAACATGTTAACACCCACTTTGTAACACCTAGAACTCGTTAGCAACCCTATAGCAACACCAGAGCATGTTTAACAACCACTTTGTAACACTTAGAACTTATTAGAAACCTCACAGCAACACCTAGAACATGTTAACAACTACATAGTAACACCTAGAACTCATTAGCAACACACAGAACATGTTAACAACCACTTTGTAACACCTAGAACTCATTAGCAACCCATAGCAACACCTAGAACATGTTAAGAATCACACTGGAATGCCTTAGCAACACCTAGAACTTGCTAACAACCTATAACAAATCCTAGAACATGTTAGAAACCACAGGCAATTGCACAGACAAGAACCCCCATAGCAACACCTAGAACACATTAGCAACTGCATAGCAATGTTCTGGCAACACTTAGAATTTATGAACAACCCACCGTAACCTATAGAGCATTAGCAACCACATAGCAATGCCTTAGCAACACCTCAAACTTGTTAATAACTTATAACAAAACCTAGAACATGCTAGCAACCACAGGCACAGGCGATCACCACTAACATTTTCTTTATAAATTACAAAAATTACATTTTTCTTCTGTAATGAATCAGTCCAGATTGTTTGCATGAATAATCACCACTGAATGTGTACTAATTAGATTAGATGAACCCTCTGTATAATCTGACCCTCTTTAGTTTCCCCTGGCTCAAATGAACAGGATATGGGTGAAGTCTGCAGTGCTCCATGATAAGATCATAATGGACTAATCCGTGCTTATCTCATTCTGACCTGCAGCAGAAGTACAGCAAGCTGCATGTATCATAGACAGCACATGATTCTATCAGCATGGCTTTACAGTCAGGATATCAGTAAATTGCTGGAGAAAAAATTACATTGCAGATAAAGACAATGAAGTGAGATCTTACAGCTGATGTTCGGCATGTAATATCAATCCCTATCTATTTTAGAAAGGTAGAGTGTATTAAGACACATTTTCTTCTAAGGTGCCCTAAACAGAAGGAGAAACATATTTGAAATGCGACAATATCAAAAATAAATTAAAAAAGAAAGTAATGAATGACATGCAAAAGCATTCCTGTATCAGCTTTGTCTTCTTTGAAGATTTGTAAAATACACTATAGTCAATTAGATCAATCTGACAAGAAATGTTTTATATGGAATTCATATTGTGATCTCAGACATGTGAAACATCCGAGAACCAGGCCGTTCAGTAAAAGCCTCTGTTCAAAAAACCCAAAAAACTAAACAAAACTTTTTGAAGTTAAAATTATTTATTAAATCTTGAGAAAACACTCTAAAAAAGTGATTTTTTTTTTTGCACTCATGCCTTTTATGTATGTAAGCCCATTTTCGCCACTGAATAAAAAAAAAGGTTACTATACGACTTTTTATCTCACAATTCTGACTTTTATTTCTTAGAATTGCATGATACAAAAGTGAGATATAAATTTATGGTTGTGAGTTATAAAGTCCAGTTTTGAAAGGGGAAAAAAATACTGACGTTCTCTGAATGCGAGAATGATGTAACTTGCAATTGCATGTCAAAGTCAGAATTGTGAGATATAAACTCGTAATTCGGACAAAAATCAGAACTGTGAGTTTCTACCTCACAATTCTGACTTATAACATGCAACTGCAAGTTTATATCGTGCAATTCTGAGAAAAAAGTCAGAATTGTGAGTTTATATCTCAATTGCAATTCTGAGAACATATCAGTGAGAAGTCAGAGTTGTCAGCATTGCAAGTTTATATCTTGCAATTCTGACTTTATAACACACTTTTGCAAGTTTATAACATGCAATTCTGAGAAAAAGTCAGAATTGTGAGTTCATATCTTGCATTTCTGACTTTTTTCACGCAAGTGCAAGTTTGTATCTCACAATCTGACCTTTTCACGCTATTGCAAGTTTATATCTTGCAATTCTGACTTTATAACACGCATTTGCAAGTTTATATCATGCAACTCTGAGAAAAAAGTCAGAATTGTGAGTTTATATCTAACAATTCTGACTTTTTTGTTCGCAATTCTGACTTTTTTTCTCAAAATCATGATATAAACTCACAATCCTAAAAATATATCTGTCAGAAGTCAGAATTGTTAGAATTAGAGTATATATCTCACAATTCTGACTATAACTCGCAATTTCAAGTTTATATCTCAGTTCTTAGAAAAAAGTCAGAATTGCCAGTTTGTATCATGCAAATCTGAGATAAAAAAAGTTGCAATTACTTTTTTTATTTTTTATTCAGTGGCAGAAATAGGTTTCCATATTAATGACTCATATGATATATGAGAATATAGATTTCGTATGAGGAGGGAAATCTCTGTCTCTCTCTTTTTTTTTTCAGAGGCCCAAACTAAGCAAAAATATACAATTGGGTGCAGATGCTTTTACTTATATGCCCAAAAAATAAGATGAAATTCTAAAAGCTTGTAATGTTAATTTAATGATATCTTTATAACAGTATAGCTGAATAGTAACATAAAATAATATACACATCAGTCGTTATTCTTTCTCTACCAATAATATGTCATATTGTATTTTGAGAAGTAGGCCTAATGAGGTGGTTCACAATGACTGATGGGTAAATGCCTCTCCACTTTCTGTGTAAATGTGTTCTCTATGCTATTTGCAGATTGAGTTAATGCTCACCCTACGATTTGTAATCACATTTAAGATAGTCAGTTGATATGTATCCGTTGTGTGAGATTATATTGACCTCTTTCACCTGATAGCTTGTAATGTAAATCAGTGAGATCTTTGTAACAGTATAGCAGACAAGTTACATAAAAGGATACACACATCAGTCGTCACTCTATA
Organism: Labeo catla; assembly: GCA_012976165.1. Lineage (NCBI taxonomy): Eukaryota > Metazoa > Chordata > Actinopteri > Cypriniformes > Cyprinidae > Labeo > Labeo catla. The sequence continues at coordinate 398,097 of VONZ01000569.1, read as the reverse complement.
TCTTCCAATAATATATCTTAGTAAGATGTAATGCTTAGTTTTATGATCAGTGCTCTGTAGTTTTATTATGGGGCAAATCACATAACCAATGCAAAACAATGATTGTAAGTTCAACAAATAAACATTTCTCAAAAGCCTGATGATATTTGATATTCACATTTGAACATTTTAAAATTATTTTTCTGGATAATCAAGAACACATTAGTTGCTTCAGTCCAGTAAGCGTTTTATCATGAAACATTACTACAAATATCAAAGTTGTTCCAAAAAAGTAAACTATCAATATTAATAAGAAGATAGCATATAGTAACCTAATGTGCTCGTGAATTCCCATCAGTCACTTCGTTTTCCCCGAGACGTCACATCACTCACAAATTTACCGCACTGTCACCACGTCAATCAATCCGATGCATCCGCCACCCCGCCCGAACAACACAAAGCATGCTGGGACATAAGTAATGATAATTACCTTGTCATTGACCACGCTCTTGCCATCCCAAGCCCAGCCACGCTTGGTGAAGTAGTTGACGGTGGCAAACTCAATCAGGGCAGAGAAGACAAAGGCGTAACACACTGCGATGAACCAGTCCATGGCTGTGGCGTAGGCTACTTTTGGCAGGGAGTTACGGGCGCTGATACTCAAAGTGGTCATAGTCAGCACGGTGGTCACACCTGAGAGGAATATAAACAATGACAACACGATGCAAATTACTATGACAAATGAATGCAGAGCTCTATTTAACTCAGAATGTCAGAATTTCTTGAAGTTGGAATTTTAAGTTAAACTCTGAAGAAATCTTGCATCACATGAATGCAGCAGCACTTGATTCCATCATTACATGAAAAATAAAACCTGTTTAGCAAATGTTTGCAGAGACAGGTGAGAAAAACAGGGTTTTGACAATCATCAATCACAGACACATGAAAACAAAGGCTGTATTGCATAGCATCATGAGTAAAAATGGAACAAGAAAATATAATTTAAAACAGAACAAGAAAAATAGATAGACGGACAGATAGATAGATGGATGGGTGGATGGATGGATGGATGGATGAATGGATGAAACTTGTGGAATTTTTCAAACTGGTCAAAACGGTTCCTAAAAACATTCTACATCTGCCATATATCCTAAAATACATAAATAAATAAAACAATAAATGAATAAAACAATAAATAAACAAACAAACAAATAAATAAATAAAATGTATAATAAAACAATGAAAATGAATAAAATAATAGAGAAATTAATAAATGTATATAACAATAAATAAAGGAATAAACAATAAGTAAAACAATAAATAAATGAACAAATGGACGAATGTATGAACAAATGAATTCATGAATTATTATTATTATTTATTTATTTTTTCAAACATTTGGAACTAGTCGAAACGCTTCCCAAAAACATTCTACATCTGCCACTGTTTGTAAAATACAGATAAATAAATAAAATAATAAATACAAAAAATAAATATATAAGCAAATAAATAAAACAATAAATAAATGACTAAAACTTTAAGTAAACACTGAATGAATGAAAATGGATGGATGGATGGATGAATAAATAAATAAATAAATAAATTATTTCTTTATTTTTTTCTCAAACTTGTGGAATTTTTCAAACTGGTCAAAATGGTTGCTAAAACATTCTATATTTGCCATATGTCCTAAAATACAAATAAACAAATAAAAAAATAAATAAATAAAATAATTAATTAATAAAAATAAAACAATTAATAAAACTATAAAAAATGAATAAAATAATAGAGAAATTGACAAATATATAAAACAATAAATAAAGGAATAAAACAATAAGTAAAACAATGAATGAATGAATGAATATTATTATATATATTTTTTTTCAAACATTTGGAGTTTGTCAGAGTAGTCAAAACTATAGACAATTCCCAAAAACATTCTACATTTGCCACTGGTTCTAAAATACAGATAAATAAAACAATAAATATATAAGCAAATTAAATAAATAAATCAAGTAAAATAAATAAATAAATAAAATATTGATAGAAAAAACTGAGAAAAATTGATAAATATATAAAACAATAAATACAACAATATAAAAATAAGTAAAACAATGAATGAACCAATGAATCAATGAATGAATGATGATTATTATTATTATTTTTTTTTTCAAACATTTGAAAATTTTCAAACTAGTCGAAAGTGTTTCCAAAAACATTCTACATCTGCCACTCGTTGTAAAAAGAAAGAAAGAAAGAAAGAAAGAAAGGAAGAAAGTAATGAAATGACAACTAACTAAATAAATGAAATAAATAAATGAATAAAACAGTAAGTGAAACAATAAATAAATAAATAAATAAATTTTGGAATTGTGAAATAAATTGTGGAATTTTTCAAACAGGTCAAAACTGTTCCCAAAAACACTCTACCTCTGCCATTGGTTGGAAAATACAATAAATAAATCATAAATAAATTAATAAAACAATAAATTACACAAACACAAATAAATTCATTAAGCGCAACATATTTTTTATGTCAAGGGCAACACATCACCCACAGGAGAAAGTATTTTAACATCACAAAAATTACATCACCTTTAATGACTTTAAAAGCCTAAACGTCTCTAAAGCTTGAGTCTATAAGGATCCTGCTGTTATATCTTCAGTGCACCACATTTTTTCCAGTCTTTGGGCTTCTAATCATCTAAAAACACAGCAACCCTTTGGCCTCTAAGTGCCTGAATTACTCTCATTCTTTTACATTCCTGTTCCTTTCTAAGAACTCCACTGTGTTTACCGAAATGAAAGTATTTTTAGAAAGCGCCTAGTGAATTACAAGGAAGGGCTTGCATAATTTTGTTTTTGAGAGGAATATTACAAGAAGATGACAGCCTTGTTCGGTCGTGGGACCGGGGGAGACAATAACCTTAATGAGAATCCTCCGGCACTTTCACGACTTTCGGTTTGCAGTGCTCTGAACGCTCTCAGCTGAGACTCGGTGGCATCGTAAAGGGATTGTGGAGAGGAACCTGTGCGTTCCTGACTCCTGCCTGATCCGGGTCTGCAATGACAGATCAGCCTGACAGACGGCAAGCTTGGGGACGCCGATCGCGACCGAGCACGTAAACAAATGCCTCCAATTAATTTCCATTGCCGTCAAACTCTTCAACATTCAATCCCAGGTGGGACGAGCATGACAGCAGTTTGAAACGGGCTGACAACCACAGAAGCACAGATAGCGAGTGTAGGATGGATCACCTTCCCCTGACTGTCAAACACCTTCAGCCATAATGCAGATATCCATCCCGTCACAAAGTAGTCAATGCATCAGTCAGAACTTAAAAAAAGACACTACAGTGAAAGTAAATGGCGGAAGAAGTCAATATAATCTCACACAGCGGATACATTTCAACTGACCATCTTAAATGCGATTATAAATTGTAGGAAGTGCATTAACTCAATCTGCAAATAGCATAAAGAACACATTTACACAGGAAGTGGAGAGACATTTACCCATCAGTCATTGTGAAACACCTCATTAGGCCCACTTCTCAAAATATGACTAAAGTAAATGGTTACTAGGCAAGTAAACTGCACCAGTTATGTGATTATACTTGTATTAAAAAATTTATAAAATTAAATTTGAAAAAAGACAGATACTAATTTATAAGTAACTGGTCAATTAACCAAATATATATTTCTTTTTTATATTAAGCATCGCAACAGTCAGTTGTGCTGACAGTTTAAAGTCCAACAGTTATGATTTAAAAAATTTAATAAAATAAATAAATAAAAATATATACAGACAACATATATAAAGCAAACAAAATAAATAAATAAATAAATAAATAAATGAATGAATAAATAAAATAATAATTAAATAAATAAAACAATTAAAAAATAATAAAATAATAAAAGGATAAAAATCAAAATAATAGAGAAACTGATAAACATATAAAGCAATATGTAAGGAAAATATATAAAGCAAATAAATAAATAAATAAATTAAATACTTAAATGAATAAAACAATAAAAAATAATAAATTAATAAAAGAAAAAAAATATTAAAATAATAGAGAAATGTATAAACATAAAACAATATATAAAGAAAAAAATATATAAAGCAAATAAATAAAATAATAATCAAAAGAATAAAACAATTTAAAACCTAATAAATTAATAAAAGGTTAAAAAATAAAATAATCAAGAAATTGATAAATAAAATAATTAAGCAAAAAATAAATAAATAAATAAATAAAATAATCAAGAAATTGATAAGCATAAAAAAGTATAAAAATAAATAAATAAAATAAATACAATAATTAAATGAATAGAACAATTAAAAATAATAAATTAATGAAATAATAAAAAATGCATAAAAATAATACTGAAATTGATAAAAATATAAAACAATAAAGGAATAAAACAAAAAAAAAAAACAAGAATTTTATATACAGTACATACATACATACATACATATATATATATATATTTGTAGATCTCCCACTGGTTGTAAAATACAGATAAATAAATGAAATAATAAATAAAACAAAAAATATATACGCAAATAATCGACAAATAAATAAAGCAATAAATAAATGAATATAACAATAAGTCAAATGGCAATGAAAATAGAATTAAAATACAATTTTAAACAAATAAAATTTAACAGATCATTGCTTTATATTAAAACTCACAGCAGTCAGTAAGTACTAAATTTAGGGAAATAAATAAATACTAGCCAAGTGTTTCAGTTTAAATTGAAATAGTTCCATGATTTGTAATAAAAAAATAATACAATTTGACAGTAAAAAGACACCTGATGTGTAAATAAATAAATAAAGTAGATTATACTGTAATTTACTGAATATGGAGTCTATTATACAGGTGTACAGGGAGCAGTGAAAAATACACAAGAACCCTGATTGCCTGGGTAGCAGGTGATTTGCTTGCTGAAGTGTTCAAATCTTTAATCATCTCATTCGTTGAGACGCTGTCAGACTCTAAACCGCAGGATGGAGGAGTATCAGTTTTGGCATGGAGAGAAATGTAATGGAACACACTTCAGCACTTCACGGAGATGAAAGGAACAAACTCCAAACCGCCTGAAACGACTTCAAATGCTTCTGTTGGCACTTTTTAAAAAAAAGCAAAACACCATCTGAAAAACCCATCATCCAAATTTAGGTTATAAGATGGCATAGCGACCAGCAGAATGACTGAATTTTGTGTAATTATTTTTCAGTTTCCATCAAGCATCATTATCGACCAAGCTGCAATAAACCCAGCTGAACCTGTTAAAAAAATACCATCATACATGGCAAGACCACCCGCTTTTTTCTCCACCGGAAAGTTAAAGGAACAGTTTACCTAAAAATTTAGACCATGTAGTTTGAAGTTACATCTTAAAGATGGAATTGTTTATTACAAACATAGCTTTTTACTTCGCAAGATGTTAATTGATGGTTAATTGGTGTGGATTACTTGTGGATTGTTGTAATGTTTTTATCAATGGTTTGGACTCTGACGGCACCCGTTCACTGCTGAGGATCCATTGGTGGATGGCCTTTTTTTTTTAAATGCCCCAATTAAGCCATTTTTCATGTTCCTAATGTTGTTTTGAGTCTCCTACGAGAGGTGTACATGCATTCAAGATTATCATTTTCATGTCCAGCGCCATATTTTTTAACTAGCAAATGACGAGGTGTGTTTGATTGCGCCATTGACCAACTAAAACCTGATCTAAAGCCAATGGCACAATATATATATATTCATTTATTTAAAGGGTGCATTAGTAATATGCACCTAAAGGTGGGTGCACAACGAGCGTACATTCTGCTTATTACACACACAAGGACGTGCACCAGCACACAAACACACACAAAAATAAGAGGGTTACAGTGTAAAAGATTATTATTGTGTATGCTTTAACTTTGCGCATGAGATCCATTTCCTCTCTGAAGAAGCATTCAGTGTTTGTTCTAGCAAATTCTGCCATGCAAATAGCAAATCCGCCATGGTGCAAGTGCAACCGGCTTTTAAAGGGAATGGGAGATGAGATTGGTTTATTGCACGTTACGACCAAAACACACCAATGACTCATTAAGAAAACAGATACATCCCTTTTGGACCATGCGCATGATGCACAGACCATTTATTTCTCCCGTCATTAAAAGAGAAGTTCACTTTCAGAACAAAAATTTACAGATAATGCACTCACCCCGTTGTCATCCAAGATGTTCATGTCTTTCTTTCTTCAGTCGTAAAGAAATTATGTTTTTTTGAGGAAAACATTTCAGGAATTTTCTCCTTATAGTGGGCTTCTATTGTTCCCAAGAGCTTGAACTTCCAAAATGTATAGTTTAAATGCAGCTTCAAAGGGCTTTAAAGATCCCAGCCAAGGAAGAAGGGTCTTATCTAGCGAAACAATCAGTTATTTATTTACAACTGAAGAAAGAAAGACATGAATATCTTGGATGACAATGGGGTGAGTACATCTGTAAATTTATCTTTAAACTAGCAAAAGTGGATTCGCACCTGCGCCAAGTCAGAGATTGTCTTACTATAGGGAGATGAGAGGGTCTGTAAAACCTACTATGGGAGAAAGCGTAACGGCTAACTTGGATCACGTGCCCCTTAATAACCAGTCACATTGCAGCATTGACATCACTGAACATCAGTCAGACTTGTGCGACACCCAATCGCCATTTACGGATACCATAGGAATGAATGAGAAGTGCCGCAAGCTGAATCCCAGCTGACTTCTCTTATAAAACTGCATTTTTTTTCGTGGTAAACTCTTAAAATTGTTCAATCCAAAATGGTTGTTTAGTGTAAAACATGAAGATTAGCAGATAGGCTGTCGATTCATTAAATGATAAGCCGCTTCCTCTAAAAAGCGGTTTATTCAGAGTATTGAAGCCTCTCTTTCACTGACATCCATTCAAAGAAAACGGCCTCTGCTCTCCTTTCCCACGTACTGCCAGACCGGAAGCGTTAGCTTTAGCCGTTACACCTTTTCAGATAACGCTTGCAGGCTTTCCATCTAGTGGCTTTGGCCAAGTCTCTCTAAACCCCTCCTTTTCATGATCCTACTCTGCTCTGATTGGTCAGATGGCCTAGTCTGTTGTGATTGGTCTACCGCGGACAGCGTGTCAGAAACGATACGGCCATTGCCATAGTTCCATATTTTGAACGCTTGATAGAAAACATAAACATCTACTATTTATCATACTTACAGGTTGTGATTCAATGGAGATAGCTGGTCCAAATAAAATGGATACTGAGTCATCTTTCAAGAGCAAGCATTTTGTGAATCTGAATCATTGAACTCCCCAAGATTAGAGAAGCAGTCATCAGTAAAATGACATGTTTGAGGGCAGGTCAAGTTGTTCGTGGCCGGTCAGTGTAGAACGTAGGTGGGAATTATGCAAATGTATTACCCTGTGATGTGTAGCCATTACAAAAATAGGATTCGAATTACTAACGACTCGTTCAGGCTTTTCGGAGTTGATTCTTTCTTTTGGGAAACAATTATTTTATTTATTGTGGACTTTCGGCTACATTACACACTGCATATAAGGCAATATTTGAAATAGGGCACTTTAACAAATTTTCCTTTCTAGGTAAACTATTCTTTTAAACTATGCTTTAATTTTCCTAAAGGATTTGACCGCATTTTCACAAAATGAATATTCTTCTCTCATTAGCTCGCACGTCGCTCTAAATCCATATGACTTTCTTTCTTCTGTGAAGCACAAAAGAAGATGTAGTGCAGAATGGCGGCTTATTTCCATTCAACAAAAGCAAATGTGTATAGATGTGCTGTCAATCTCTGAAATAAACAAAAGAGATTACTACTGAATTAGTCCACATGACTCATGCACTAAGTCTTCTAAAATCACATGATAGTTTTGTTTAGCATTTCTTTAAAATGTTTAGCATTTCTTTCTTCAAACCTGTCATTCACAACATGAAAAACCAAGGCATTTGGCATCACTGTCGACAAACCTGGTACGGTATGTTTTTTTTAGAGACCATATTTGAACTAAACGCGTTTGAAGATTTGAGTGTTGTCGCTGATGGCAAGATTTTCCGCAAACGGCTTCGTAATTTTGGTGTGCTTCTTTCACGAAGATATTGCATCACATCAGAGGACTAGAGGATGTACCGCATGAGTCATACGGACTGATTTTATGGTGCTTTTTTGTTATTTTCAGAGCTCACAAGCCCCAGTCCCCATTATGAAAAGCACTCTGGGCATTCCAGCGATATAACTGCTTTTGTGTTTCATGGGTTTGCAACAACATGAGGGTAAGCAAATGAACAGAATTTTCATTTTCGGCTGGACTAATCATTTAACACTTTCCTAATGCAACAAACTAAAAAAAAAACCCACACGGCTGTGCCGTGTACATACAAGCTTCGTAATAAAGTATACATTAGATAGATAACGCTCCGAAGCTATTTAGCCTGGAGCAAGTTTTCAATTATGTAGCTCTCGACCGCCTTCGTGCTTATCTAAGCTCCATTTTAATGATATTCTCTCTATTTCAACTTTAATATCTCAACACCTCATAAAACTCTAATAAGCAATCCACAACATGGCTGTCATAGCGCTTTTTTACATATTCATCTGATGCTCTACAATTAATGCACACCATTAATACACTGACTTTTCAGGGTTATTATTTGGCAAGGCAGGATCTCTTTTAGGAGCACTAACTTTGAACATTTGCGGTTGTTTAAAAGGCTTGTATAATAGTACGAGAAAGATAAGAGACAGAAAGAGTGACTGGGACAGCTGAAGAACTGCCAGAAAGACTCCGGGGACAGAGAAAGACACCGATAGAGAATAAAGACAGAGAGAGAGAGACAGACGGTAGGGGCAGAAAGATATCTGAACCTATGCCAGTAAGGCTCATCTTCTCAACGTTACCTGCTTAGCAACACAGAGCTCAGGGAATCTCCACGGTAACCGAATTGTTCCGTACCTGAGCTCCATAAATCCTTACAGAAACACTAAGAAAGGACCGGGTTCCCCGCTAAAGTCTCTAATCTAGGGCAGAGGACTCCAGAGCCAGTGGCTCCCGGGGCTCCTTGTGCATTTTATGGCTTGAAGGTCACCTCTTCAGCTACAATAGTGTTTCTCAGTCCTGATCCTGGAGCACAGTGACTTTTTGGATGTTTTCAATACCTAAAATAACCAATTTAGGTCATAGAGACTCTATTAGTGAACCAGAATCAGGTGTACTGCTATAGTGGAAAAACATGCTCCAGTTTTTTTTTTTCTACCAAAAAGTCATGCTTTGTATTTCTTGACTATTTTCCATCATCTGTCAGAAGAAATAAATAGCCTGTTCATGAACGGGTCCCCAGTGTATCTACCAACCCAGAAAATGTGAAAAGGACAACCCAGTAGCTTTGTTTTGGCAAGCCTTTTTTTGCAAGCATGTGAAAAAAAATGAGCCGCTCTTATTATAATATTACCGCCCCTTAATATGCACGTTTCCACCCACGGCACTGCCATTTTTGTTTCCACAAGCTCCAGTTTCGCCAGTTCAAAGCCACGGTAAAAGTTCAAGCAAAGCATGCTAACTGTTCTGTCTTTGATTGCACAGACGAGCACATAAGAGAGAAGTGGATTTATTGATTTATTTACTGTATATTATGCTGGAGTAAATAAAAATACAAATATTATCTAGTAAACTTAAAAATAAAATGAGAATATTTACTTTTTATATAAATTTTCATTATTTTCAAATCTAAAATTAGCAAGCTTTTATTTTGGCTGGTTGCCGGCAAGTAGATATATGGGTTTAGTGCTGCCGAACGAAGAGTGTCAGTGAAGCGCATCGGTGAATGAAATGTCACATTTTTGCATTGGGCTTTGAAAACAGCAGTAAACAGCCTAGAATTATGCTTTCAGTTTGAGAAATCTTATACAGTATTACAGTTTGTCGATCTAAAATGATAATTGTGCATTAACAGCTGGGAACCTTGTTGGTACGCGAATGCGCGCTCTGAACTTACACAGCGCATTCCTTATTTTGGGCATGCATGCGGACTTGCGGACCACTTATATGCACCCCTGTCTATAACATACTTTGGTTACATTTTATTAATGGTAGTGTAAAACAACACCGTTTTAGGTGCATGACCCTTTAAATGCTAATGAGCTCTGCTCACCCCGCCCCTCTCTTCAGTGGGGTTCTTTATTATAAAGCGTTTGCTTTTTTTCACACTTTTTACTTATTTAACCTATAAATGGACCACATCTGGGAATCAAAGTGTGGGATTCACAAAACTATTACTATTTTATTCCAGAAAATTAAAAAGACTTTCTACAGATAGCCAAAACATCTCTTCAGTTTCCCCCTTAGAAATGAACAGGTAACTATGGTAACTGGGATTTTTCTGTACCAATTAATATTTTTTGACATACTTAAATTATATATAGACACACTACATACAGCACATATATCTAGAATTGCAAATCTAGACTCAATCTCAGCTATGTCAATTAATCTAAGATCAAACCTCCACTTCTTTATGGAGCTCAGTATGACCTTAGTCCTCCATTAATCTGTCACACTAAATTAATTTATGCAGATTTTCTGCATCAGTTCGGCTCGAGGCCAACAGTGCATCATAAAAACCTGCCAAAGTTTTTAATCGTAATCAACCATTATATTCAAACCTCAACATATAACATGATAAACACACTCAAAAAAATGGTTTCTGGTTTTTACAGTGCTTTCATAATATTAAAAAACCTCACATTTGGATTTCAAGTAACAATATATGTAAAAATAGGCTTTTATGAATCAAAAAAAGGGGTTTTGAGCCATTTGAACTGCTGTAAAACTAAAAACTGCATGCTCATTGAGGTCTTTTTAAAGTTGTCAGAATTAATTATGCTCTCACCTGTTTTTTTTTTTTACTTTCGTCTTTGCAGTACTAATATGGTGTCATATTTCACTTCTTTGAAGTAGCGTCCAAAGTTTAAAATATTTCAAAAAACCATATCATTCTGAGGTTTGTGATTAATTTTGAGATTCACTTACCAAAAACAGTCCGTGCCGGAACAGACTCTCGGTTCAGCCAGAAGGACACCTGGGACAGGATGACGGTCATGATGCACGGCAGGTACGTCTGAATCACAAAATAACCGATCTTCCTTTTCAGGTGGAAGTGGGCCGTCATCACAGTGTATTCACCTGTAAGGAAATAAGAGAGTTATGGGAAACAGTCCAAAATAAGACTGAAAAATTGGCTTTGTTGAGTAAATAACACCAGCTGGCAGGAATATTTTGGATTCGCAATGTAATACATGGTTTAAACCATAATATAAATACATTAATAATTAAATAAGGTGAGCGATTTAAGTTGGACGTACAAGCGGTTTATTTATAAAGCTTAGTGACATTCACATGACAACTTTACCTCAGTGGAAAATTCATCGGTAACACTTTAGTATAGGGAACAATTCTCACTATTAACTAGTTACTTATTACCATGCCTGTTATTAACATATTGGCTGTTTATTAGTACTTATAAAGCACCTATTTTGCATGACCATACCTGAACTTAACAACTACCTTACTAACTATTAATAGGAGTTTACTGAGGCAAAAGCCATAGTTAATGGTTTGTTATTGGTGAGAACTTGACCTTAAAATACAGTGTGACCAAGTCATCCATCAAATATTCATCTAGACACATTTCTATAAACATAAACTGCATAAATTTACATGAAATTGTATTTTAAAAATATATATAATAAGTTCCCTTTAACCAACAGTTTACCCAAAAATGAACAATTTCTCATCCTCGGATCATCCAAGATGAGATGAGTTTGTTTCTTCACGAACAGATTTGGAGAAATGTATCATTACATCACTTACTTACCAAAGGATCCTCTGCAGTGAATGGGTGCCGTCAGAATGAGAGTCCAAACAGCTGAAACATCACAATAATCCACATGACTCCAACCAATCAATTAATGTCTTGTGAAGCAAAAAATTGCTTGTTTGCGAGGAACAAATCCATCATTAAGATGTTTTTAACTACAAACTATTGTTTCCAACTAGAATATGAGTCAAAATATTGCTTTCTCCAGTGAAAAGTTGGTTCGTCTGAATCAGGAGAGAAATATGCAAACACTTGTTTAAAAGCAAAAACAGTCCAAAACAGTTCTAAACTGATATGTCAGTGGATTTGTATGTGAGAGGACAACTGGGGATGGATTTTTTCACTGGAAGAAGCAATGTTTTTGACAGATGACTTACCAGAAGCTATGTTTTGAAGTTAAAAAATTTTTTTTTTTTGTTTCACAAGATGTTAATTAATGCACTGGCTTCATGTGAATTATTGTGATGTTTTTATCAGCTGTTTGAACTCTCATTCTGACGGCCCCCATTCACTACAGAGGATCCATTGGTGAGCAAGTGATGCAATGCTAAATTTCTCCAAATCTGTTCTGATGAAGAACCAAACTCATCTACATCTTGGATGGCCTGAGGAAATTTTCAGCAAATTTTCAGCAAATTTAACTATTAAACTGCTTCAATGCATTTAAGAACTTCTGCAAATGGTTGACTGTGATTGAAGTACTTGTAAAACTGTGGTTAGATTAATACTGAGCATCAAAATCTTGATGAATCATGATATATTGACTGCAAAATATGTTTCGAGGGAAAAACAGCTAAATAATTCCTTTGTGGAGTCAACAAATGATGTAATATTAATGGAATAATGCAAAATACAGTTTCATGATCAGTAAGAAATATTCATGGCTGATGAATTTCCCCAATTTGCTCGCCATCGGAAAGTGCTGACAAAAATCTAATTTTGGATTCTGGTGGGAAATCATAAGAAAAGAGCATGCAAAATGGGAGCAGGTGAAGAAGCGGCACTCTGTAAATAGAACATCAAAGAGCAGGATTATGAAACGCATATTGCGACGGAGGATATTCTGAAAGAGCTGATGTCACAAAGCAGGGGAGGGAAAGATAAATGTAATTATAAGCCGGGAGCTCTTTGAGGGATGCCACAATTACACCTCATCTCATGAAGCCTTGGATGAAAAGATCAGGTCAGTACCAAGCGACTCTATGGAGGCAGTTTGTTACCGAGCAAAATGGCATAAAGAGAGAAAATCTCCTCGACATCATCATGAGGTTTTTAACCTCATTATCACAGAGCATTATCCAAACCGCTCAAAGAGACAAGAAATGTGGCAAGCCGCCTGGAAAAGGAGAATCTCTATCGGCAAGTGGCCCGCAAGAAAGAGAGAGAGAGAGAGAGAGAGAGAGAAGGAAGGCATAACCGAAAGATGGAGGAAGACATTGGTCTCCCATGGCAACAGAAGAGAGAAATCTATCTGATGCCTTTGGATCTTGGTGAGGACGCCGCGCTGGTGCCATTTGGCAAAAGGGGGGATCTCCTCGTCCTTTCTGCAGAGGAAGCACAGACGGATTTTAGCCAGCTCTAATCCTGCAAAACCCACTCTTCTCTTTTCGTGTTCAAGTGCACACGGCACCCTCTCAGAGTTTGTTTCCTCCTTTCACGAGCACCCGTTAGCTCAGCACGGAGCTGCGGTGGGGAAAATAAGCACAGATGAGGCTGAGCCACGTCTGATTTAATTTAATTAACAGCAATCCACTAGAGAAGCGGCGTGATGAAATGTAAATGTGCAAAGAGAGAGACACAAAAAATAAGGTGAGAGTTCAGGCCTGTATGTGTGCGAGAATGTGTCTCTACTGAATAAAAACATAGTATTTAAGAGACTGTTTCTTTATTGTGGAGAACAAAATAGCTTTCTTTTTCCAAAGTTAGTGTGCTGCCGACTTTGGCAGGATTTTAAAGCATATATGCACATTCTTGACATGAGTGCTGGTCCAAATATAGGCAGCAACTTTGCTGGCTTCTTGGATTGCTTATTGTGGCCAAGTTCTGGCAGCATCACATATATCCCAGAGTTAAAACGGTAACACTTTACAATAAGGTGGCATTTGTTAACATTAGTTAATGTATTAACTAACATGAACGAACAAACAATACATTTATTACAGTATTTATTAATCTTTGTTAACGTTAATAAAAATACAGTTGTTCAAAGTTTGTTCATGTTAGTTCACAGTGCATTAACTAATGTTAACAACCACAAATTGTGATTTTAATAAAATGCTGAAATTAACATGAATTAAGATTAATAAATGCCGTAGAAGCATTGTTCATTCTTAGTTCATGTTAACTAATGTAGTTAACTATTATTATCTAATGAACTTTAAAACATGTTTGTTAATTGTTAAAATAAAGCTCAGGCAAAGTAAAATACAATATTAGATGAAAAAAAAAAAAAAAGATTAAAATGACAAGTGTTGCTTTGTCAATTAACTGAAAGCACTGAAAGCACTGAAAGAACTAAATAAATAAAAACTAAAACTGTACTAAAGCTATAACTTAAATAAAAATAAATTAACCTAACTAAAAATGTAAAGATAAGTAAATAAACCAATAAATAAATGAATAAATAAATGATAAAAGCAGATCATTTTTACTTTAAGTTAAAAAAAAAAAAAGTAAAAATCGCCTTGGCAGCAACTAAAATAAGTTGAAGCACAAAACAAAACAAAACAAAACAAAACAAAAAACAAAAACTAGAACCCAAACTAAAACTGAAATAAAAATAAATTAAACCTAAATACCTATATTAAAATGAATAATATATAAATAAATAAATAATATGTAATAAAATTACATACAAAGATAAAATTACTGAAAAACAAACTAAAATTACAACAAAAACAAACTATGAGCTGAAAAAATAGAGGATGAAAAACAAAACAAAAAAAAGTTGAAGCACTAAAATGACTAACTGGAGATAAATAAAAATTAAAACTGAACTAGTACTAAAAAAAACTCAAATTAAGTAAACTTGACAAAATATAAAAATGACAAAATATAAAAACTAAACTAAACAATGGCAATTAACTGAAATAATCTGAAGAACTAAAAAGACTAAATGGAAATAAATAAAAACTAAAACTAAAATGACACAGAAATAAAAAAATAAATAAAACCTAAATAGTAATGTTAAGAAAACAGTAATGCAAATGACTAATTAAACTAAATAAATTAAAATAAAATGAACTGAAACAAACTAAACTGAAAATATGAAAATAAAAGCTAATCAAAAAAATGTTGAAAACAATAATAGTATAACTTCAGTATATATATATATATATATACAATAGTAAAATAACTATTAAAGCAAATTGATGTTAACCTCTTCGGCACAAGCTGATTGGTTCATGTTGCATATGCAGCCAATGAGCTTGCTACTATACATTTAAATGGCTGGTTAGCATTCACTAGAGCAGATCACAGCACGTTTTCAGAGATCGTCTGAAACCCTCCACCTCCCCAGCTCCACCCGTATAGATCTGCTATGGGTTATTATATATGCTGCATTGATCTATGAGAAGCAATAATCTATAACAACAGCAATAACCAACAGCAGAGGCAATTCAGCAGGAGTACAGCAGATCTATTCCACCAAGGCCAAATACATTAATATTGTCATATCCATTACCATGCTAAAATCTTCAGAATGTTGTTATGAGAGAAATATTTTTAATTCAGTTCTGATGAAAAAAGGTTAAATATATAAATAAAAAGCACTATTTGTGCTATGCATTACGTCTTTTAGCGTATGTACAGTTTAACCTGCATAGTTGCTTATGCAGTTCCATTTTAGTGAGGATTTTGTCTATGTAGTCAACATACAGCGAGGCAGCTCACTAGGTTTTGTAGCAGAGCTAGTGTGTGTGAGTGTGTGTCCGAGCTGCAGTCTGTGCACCGTGAAGATGTTAATTAAAGCGTGAAGATGACGATCGGTCACAGGAGGTCACAGGAGATGCCATGATTCCAGAACACACACTGGCTCCGTTCCAAACGCTAGTGAGCTGCTCTGCTGTCTGCTATTTACATAAGCAGATGCTTTATAAAACAGCATCATAATCAAAGTCAAACCACATGAGTGGCTGAAATAAAATGCTCTACAAATACAGTAAGTCCACTGACACTTAATTAAAAATAACGGTTTGTTTATTGGCATTGAAGGTTCCATGAAGAACCTTGATTCATGAAAGTGGATACTTTAAAGTGGAAAGAGTGAGTGTGCATGATGCCTAAAAATGTTGTCTAGATTCAGTAGGCAGCTCCCTAGGGTTTGGAGCGGAGCTAATATATCACAGCAATGCTATGCTTGACACAAAGATTCTCATTAAGGAGCCTGACCTCACCCTGACCTGAAGACCAATGCAGGTAATAACAGGAGAAAGACAATTATTTTTTTACACATCATTTAATGAAGACAAAGAAATGGCCCTCTGAGACACCACTATAGGGAGGGTGTTTTAAAAGGGGTGTGTCGCAGCAATAAAACATCTGCTAAAAATGTCTTTGAACACAATGTTCAGCATTCAATCAATTATTCTGCAAAAAAAAAAAACATTTTCTTATTCAGTAATTAATATTTTTGTCTTGTCTTCCATTATAAATGTCTAAAATTCTTAAATCAACACACATTTACACAAAGTCAGGTCTTGTTTTCTGAAAAATGTCAAATTAAGTCATCTGTCTGTCATCCGTTGACGTTTTTTCTTACCCCATGACAGCTATTTTTCATAAACACTTTAAAATAAGGCCCAATTAAAGTTAGTTAATTAATCAGCTAACATTAACTAAGAATGAGCAATACATCAGCAATATTTATTAATCTATGTTAACACTAGTTAATACAAGTACAGCTATTCATTGTTAGTTAATGTTAGTCCAAAGAACGATTAAATAATATTAAAAAGCACAACAATACATATTTGATTTTAATAATTTATTAGTATATATAAAAAGATGCAATCCCCCACACTATCAGTACTTGCTAAATATTAAAGTTTATTTATTTTAAAGTTTATTAAAGTCCACTGACCTTCATCAGGCAATAATTTATTAGTACAAAGAAAGAAACCAACATAAATAAATAAATATTTTGGAGGAAGAAACTTGCATAAATAAATAAATAAATGACTTCATAAAACATTTTAATAATTTATTAGTATGGAGGAAGAAACCTACACACATAAATAAATAAATGACTTGATAAACCATATTTTAATAATTTATTATTATAAAGGAAGAAACCCACATACATAAACAAATAAATAAATAATTTATTAGTGTGGAGGAAGAAACTTGCATAAATAAATAAATAAATAAATGACTTGATAAAATATTTGAATAATTTACTAGTATGGAGGAAGAAACCCAAATAAATAAATAAATAAATAAATAAAAAACTTGATAAACCATATTTTAATAATTTATTAGTATAAAAGAAGAATCCTAAATAAATAAATAAATAAATAAATAGTGTGGAGAAAGAAACTTGCATAAATAAAGAAATAAATAAATGACTTCATAAAACATTTTAATAATTAATTAGTATGGAGGAAGAAACCTGCACACATAAATAAATAAATGACTTGATAAACCATATTTTAATAATTTATTAGTATAAAGGAAGAAACCCACATACATACATAAACAGACAAACAAACAAACAAATAAATAAATAAATAAACGACTTGATAAACCATATTTTAATAATTTATTAGTATATATATATACAATTTTATTTAATAATTTATTATGGAAAAGGAAACCTGCACAAACCAACAAACAACTTGATAAACATATTTTGCTAATTTATTAGTATGGAGGAAGGAACATTAAATAAATAAATAAATAAGACAAAACAAAACATTTGAATAATTTATTATTAATAATTTATTAGAAACTTAAAAATAAAAGAAATACATGAAATGAAATGTAAAATCAACATATACAATCAATTTTTACATAATATGACTACTGCATTTAAATTATCTTAATAATATATTAGTGGATGCTGAAATTATCATTAACCAAGATTAATAAATTTTAGAATGATTAACATTTTTTTCTTGTTTCAAGCATAAACTCACTAAATTTTCATATATTTTTCAAAGTAAATGTATTTTTCAAAGTAAATGTATCTTGATTTAAGAATGTTTAGATATTTGCACTGAAAAACATCAGAAAAAACATTTTGGAGTGTGAAAACAGCTAATTGTTGAGGCAATAAGAGAAACCTAAATACAGTAAACTAACAAAAATGCCCATATGTAAAAAATAAAACTAAAATAAAATATAAAATTAAATAAGATAAAATTAAATAAAATAATAAACAAATTTAAAATGTTGCCTTGGCTTGACTTTCAATTAAATGAAATAAGTTGAAGAACTAAAATGACTAAATGAAATAAATAAAAAGTAAACTGAAATAAAAAATAAATGAAACCCAAAAAGTAATGTTTAAAAAAAAAGCAATAATACAAATGACTAATTAAACTAAACTAATTAAAATAAAATGTTCTCAAATAAACTAAACTCAAAATATAAAAATGAAAGCTAATTAAAAAAAATATATATTAGCTATAATAGTATAGTAAAATTCTGCACACTCCTGCAAGGAGATGTCAGTCCCAGAATGCACTGCAAGAAATTTTTGCAGTGTGAAAAAAAGCAAATTATTGTGGTATTAACGATTTCCATCGCTTAAAGAAAACTGTGGTTGGTCGCTTTTACATGTTTATCAAACAATATCTTCATATCAGAGTGGGTGTTTTTTGGCCATAATTGGTCAGAAGTCTGATTATGGCCGGCCTACACAGAAAAAACAAAAGCATTGCACTGCTAATTACCGCTAGCGAACATGTATCGCCCTCTCTCAAAGCAACCGTGATTCTGATCGTCATGGTGATGCTGCAAGGGCTCCAGATGTCTCAACTTCTAAGCACGATGTCAGTGACAGTATGCCAACCTCATTTGAGCTTTCCCCTTCTCTCTCTCTGTCTCTCATGTTCCATCTTTTCACAGGGGAGACCCAGACACTTTGATGAAACTATCACCATCAAGCATGTTCACCAGTAATGATCTCACAACAACACAAAGATCTCAGCATGAGAACATCATGATGGACAGAAAAGGGGTTGAACAAAACTGAGCGAGGGGCAATTTTGAGATTAAAGCAGTAGTTCACCCAAAAATAAGCAAAAGAATGTGTCGTACAAACGTCTGTGGAGCTTTCATTTCATTTTGTATACATTCAATTACATTTTACCATTAAGGTTTCAAAAAACATTAGGGTAAATAATATTTATTTATTTTAAAGTATTAAATTATATACAGTTGAGGTCAAAAGTTTACACACACCTTGCAGAATCTGCAAAATGTTCTTCAGAAAAGTCCCACAAATTCTTTGGTTTTACGGGTTTTTTGTGTATTTCAACCCTTTCCAACAACGACTGTATGATTTTGAGATTCATCTTTTCACACTGACGACAACTGAGGGCCTCAAATGCAACTGTTACAGAAGGTTCAAACACTCACTGATGCCTCAGAAGGGAAAAGGATGCATTAAGAGCAGGGGGGGGGTGAAAACTTTTGGAATTTGAATATTAGGGTAAATTACATTTATTTTGTTTTCTGGGAAAAATGCAAGTATTTTCTGTAGCTTCTGAAGGGCAGTACTAAATGAAAAAAAAAAAAAATGATATTTAGGCAAAATAAGAAAAATGTACACATCTTCATTCTATTCAAAAGTTTTTACCCCCCCGGCTCTTAATGCATCGGTTTTCCTTCTGAAGCATCAGTTGTCATCAGTGTGAAAAAATGGATCTCAAAAGCACACAGTCATTGTTGGAAATGGTTCAAATACACAAAAATGCTGAAAAACCAAAGAATTTGTGGAACCTGAAGGATTTTTCTGAATAACAGCAGGCAGTTTAACTGTTCAGGACAAACAAGGAACTCATGAACAACTATCACTAAACAAAAAAAAAAAAAAACAGTTGTGAATCTTTGAATTTTTTTAAAATTCAACTATTATTTTCTCTTGTGGACTTTATGTAAACATCTTTTATGTGAAATATCTAATTCAGGTCAGTACTAAATAAAAAAAAAAACATGTATTTTGTATAATCCCTCTTATTTTGGTTAAATAATTAACACTTTGCAGATTCTGCAAGGTGTATGGAAACTTTTGACCTCAACTGTATATGTTTTATACATTTAAAAAATTAAGCCTATAATTTAAGGGACAATTAAAGGGTTAGTTTACCCAAAAATGTACATTCTGTCATCATTTACTCACCCATGTTGTTCAAACCCGATCTCTGTCAGTGAGATCAAATAATGAGTCAGCCCACTGACTTTCATTGTATGCACAAAACAATGCATTTTTCAAAATATCTTCTTTCATGTTCCGAACCTCCTATTGGGTTTTCATTTTTGGGCAAGCTTTTCCTTTAAGCTCTGCAGCACTGTGACATTATTTTTATCATAATTAAGCACATTGTCCTCTCATTATTCTCATTACTGTAACGTGTTCGGGCATTTTACTGACATTTTTTTTTGTAATTCTCATTACTCTCAATGTAACTTCTCATTAGATTGTCAATATAACACACTGATTGATTTTCACGAAAATAATGTCATAAAACCTTAACGGTCCTAAAAATAGGCTTCATGTTCTTTAAGCAAAATATCACTTCTAATATATTCTTTCCTGATATTTGCGATGAAATTATATGACCAGGAAAGAAGATTTACTCATTGATGCACTAACGCTGAGTGTGTGCATTAAAGCCAAGGCAAGCCTGAATAACACATGGGCGTCACGCACCCTGACATCATGTTTAAGTGCCCATCTGACCCTGCGCCTTCAACTGCACTTGTTTTTGTAAACACACCCCTTCATTGCATCATTAATCAATGCGAATCCACACACACACACACACACACACACACAAACCTGGAGTGGTTTTACTCTAAGTGGTTTCCAAGCCTGTGCCCTCAAGAAAGAAAGGTATTAAAAAAAAATCCTTCAGATATTACGAACACTCAAGTGTGCAAAATGCAGTGCACACTCAAGTGTGGCAGATGACCCAATTTCCTTCACACTAGACGGCATGTTCACGCTGTTGTGATGAATGATTAATCTCACATCAAATGATGGGGACTTACAAGAGCCTCGGGAGAAAAGGCCCAAAGGCTCACGCATGTGTGTTTTAATGCACACATTTGTGTGTGTTTGTGCGAGCGAGTCGCCAGTACCGGTTTGAGTACATCCACTTGCTATGGATGATGTAAACAGAGCTTAACAAATGGGTCTGAGCAGAAGACAGCAATCCCACAGGACATGGCAAGCAAAGCCATTGCTCCGGCATGGAAATACATGTCTTAGGAAATGAAACGGAAAGAGTTATCGAGCATATTTGAGCCTAATGAATAGAATTAAGACTCCTGTCCTCACAACATCAGAAATGCAAATTCTTTCATTAATTACTCACTCTCATGTTGCATCTTCAGTTCACAAATCAAGATATTTTTGATGAAATCCAAGAGCTTTCTGACCTTGCATAGACAGCAACGCAACTGACACGATCAAGGACCATAAAGGTAGTAAGGACATCGTTAAAATAGTCCATCAGTGGTTCAGCCGTAATTTTTTGAAGCTACGAGAATACTTTTACTGTCGTGCAGAATAAAATCCCAAATGTCTTTATTTTCTTATAAGCTGTGAGTATGCTGTCCATTCGCTAAGTTAATGTTGTAAACACGACATGAAGTGTGTCTTTTGGGTGTTGCTGTTGTACAGTCCCTCTGGTTTCTCTGTGCTCATCTAAAGTGGAATATCTTGTACGTGCTCTGGCCTCGATCTCACCCCACGTCGAGGATATGTTCGCTTTACTGAGCTACCAAATGCCAACACACAAAAAATGTCACTGCAAAGCAAAGATGTGCATGAGAGAGAGAGAGAAAGACAGCGAGTGCGAAACACAGGAAGTGACAAGCAGGGTTTGTTGAGTCTTGCCCAAGGATTGTGTTAAAACACATAGCAGATTTAGCTGAACAGAACGAGTGTGTGCTTGATAAACAATGATAGAAAGATGGACAAATTTGCTGTGACATGAGACAATCCTTCAGAATCATCCTTGTGTGTGTGTCTGTTCACTCTCTGCGGCTTTCAGAGCTTTTGTTTCAGGACAGACTTAACCAAAAACGTCACTTCTGTCATCATTCACTTACTATCATTGACTTTGGAAGAAACCTTAAAGAATCTCTGCTCTTTGTCCCTCTAATGAAAGCATATCTATCAATCTGTAAGTGTCTTGACTCACCAGTGCTGGATCTGATGGTTTCATTCCCCACGGTTTGTCCCAGCAGGTCATACTGGTTTAATCTAGAGCTCTCCTCTTCTACCACCACAGAGTTGGATGCATTCTTTGTCCAGGTGTACGTCACTTCTGTCGTTGTGTAAGCATCTGTAGGAATGATTTTAGTGGAGCCACAATTAAAACTTTGCAGATGATTGTTTCAACCTTTTAATCAGTACAAGAATGACACTCCATGCTGTTACTCACAGCTGCCAAATTTGAGAGGACAGGAGTGGAAGTCCATGGGGAAATCTTCAAGATGCATCGGACACTCAGCATGCACCGTCAACCTGTGATTTACATTCACAAACACAATAAAAGGAGACATTTTATGCCATATGTATACACACATACAGTCAGATTGGAGATCAAAATTAGAGAACAGTCTTTTTTTCTGAAATACTGTTAATCTTAATTGCTCAAGATTTGAAGGAATATTAGCTGTAGGTAAAGTAAACCACTGTTCTACTAACGTGTTTGACAAAAGAACTATGGTGTTTCAACAACAACCTTTTTGTGGAGAACACAGTTATCAAAATTAGAGAATAGAAACTACTGTAGCACGAAAGAAGATGACAACTAAAACTTTGGAGGGTTACAGCTGTCAGAAATTAGTAGGAGGTGTAGAGGGCCTTGCTTTGAATGACTTCAGCACATCTGTGCAGTGGTGTGGTCTTGGTCCACTCTTCTTCCACTCTCTTCCATAATTTGGTGACTGTTGTGGGTTTCTTAGCCATAATGTTGTCACCAAGGATTTTCTAGATTTTCAGTCAGGTTTAGATCAGGACTCTTTGCCAGCCGTTCCATTATTTAAATTTTTTTAGCTTCAAGGAACTGCTTCATCTGTTTTGCAGTGTGACAGGGGCATTGTCTTGCATGAAAATTGCAGGCTGATTGGGCGATGAACAGGAAGGAACTGCATGTTGCTGAAGGAGGTTCTGATAAATATTTGGATTCAGTCTGCCATGTATCTGTATAAGAGACCCAACTCCTGCTGCAGAAAACATCCCCCAAACCAAGACACTTCCTCTTCCACCTTTTGCTAACTTCTTTACACACTTTGGGTTCAGTGTGAGGTTGAACAAAATGTTTCAGACACAAATAAATGAATCTTGCTCTCATCACTAAAGTGAACTCTGGACCAGTTCTCCTCTCTCCACACAACATGTTCCTCAGCAAATGTGGGCTTAGGCTTTTTAATGTTTCTGCTGATGAAAGGCTTGATCACTGCAGAGTGGGCTTTCAGCCCGACTTCACTTAAACATGCTGATACAGATCCTTGCCCTGTTCAACACTGAACTAGCAAGCAATTCCAGCTGCAGTGTTGAACCGATTTCCCATTAAGAGTCTTTGCATTATCCTGTCTTCTTGTGCATTTGTCTTATGTGGACGACTAGCTTTTTGGGGGACTTAGATGAATTAGTGTCATTGTAAACCTGCAATGTTTGAGAAATCACAGATTTGGAATGACCAACTACTCTTGCTATGGCTGAAAGAGTCATCTCTTTGGCCTTTATCTAGACAACCTCCTGTCGCAGGTTTTCAGACACCTTAGAACGGCTCACTGTCTTGCAAAGTCAGTGAAAACTAGAAAGTTAGGCTACCAGTTAAAAAGGGTTTGTCAGATAATTAAGGAAATTAGCACCAGGTGCCAGATTAACACCGATAACTGTAAGTGTTTTCTAATTTTAATCAGAGTTTTTATACTGTACTTCAGAATATATTTAACTCATTAAATATGCTTAAAAATGGCACATTTACTCCTGTTAGGATAATTTCAAATAAGACTAAGGACTAAGCAGTGACCTCAAAATTGTAGGTTGTTCTCTAATTTTGATCTCCACTGTATATATATTTATTTTAATAAAAATGTGACCCTGGTTGTGTAGCACGATATATATTCTGCAATAGCCAACAAAACATTGTATGGGTCAAAATGATTGATTTTTCTTTTATGCCAAAAATCATTAGGATATTAAGTACAGATCATGTTCCATGAAGATATTATCTAAATATTCTACCATAAATATATCAAAACTTATATTCAAAAATATGCATTGCTAAGAACTTTTCTCAATATTTTGATTTTCACCCTCAGATTCCAGATTTTCAAATAGTTGTATCTCAGCCAAATATCACCAACAAACCATACATCAATAGAAAGCTTATTTATTCAGCTTTTGGATAATGTATAAATCTCAATTTAAAAAAAAAAAATGACCCTTATGACTGGTTTTGTGGCCCAGTGTCACATATACAGTTTGGGGTAAGTACGACTTTTGATAAGAGAATTACACTGCCCTGAAAAAAGTTTGGAAACGCCCTAGAAAAGTGGGGTTTTGGACAATATTGGCATGAATCCTTTTTAGTTTGTGATAGTTTTGCACTGATAAGGGACAACACAAACTACAAAAACAATATTTTATTACATAAACAGTGTATACATAGAAAAAACTTAAATTTTCGATTCATCAAAATATCCACCATTAGCAGCTATTACAACTCTGCATAATCTGAGCCTAAATTCATTATATTCTGAACTTAATTGGCAATCAATTGTTGAAGCTATTAAGGTGTGCTGACCCAAAAATCTTTTAAAAACCTGGGCCAAGTTTAAACCAGTAACCAGGCATCACAGCTGGCAAAGGGGCATGTTTGACTTTGACATGTATATATTGCCATTATTATGTAATCAAAATGAAAATTATTATTGCTGGTGTTCAATGATGATGTCAAATTACTTTAATTTCTTTGCACCAAAAATTGATAAGGATTTATGCTATCGTCCAAAACCACACTTTGCCAGGGGTGTTTCCAAACTTTTAGAGGGCAGTGTAATTATTCAGCAAGGATACATTAAACTGATCAAACGTAACAGTAAAGACATTTACACAGTTAAAAAAGACTTCTATTTCAAATAAATGTTGTGTTTTTGATCTACCCATTCATTAAAGAAACCTTAAAAAAAGTATTATGGTTTCCACAAATATATGAATCAGGTCAACAATTTTCAACACTGATATTAATAAAAAATATTCAAGCATCAAATCAGCACATTATAATGATTTCTGAAGGATCATGCGACACTGAAGACTGGAGTTAATGCTGAAAATTAAACAAAAATAAATAACATTTTGAACATATATTCAGAAATGAAATTGTTATTTCAGAGAGTAACAATATTATATAAGAGCATTGAATCACTGAGATATTAAAAATGCTGCTTAACTGTATATTCTCAATAATATTGTGAATATTCAATAGATCAACAATCCCCTATTACTAATAGTCCTATAAATGAAAGTTCATTTTCGCATCCATTTCTCCTCTATTTCACTCTGTCTGCTGCTTTCTCTTTCTCAGTCTCTCTCTCAGTTTGCCTCCTTTTTTCTTCCTGCGCTTCACGGCTGAGTCAGACTCTCATTGATTTGGCAGCGGCGAGGAGCATTTGTGCTCACAGGAAGAGCTGGGAGCGAGAGAGCGATTTAGAAGAGAGAAAAAAGCAAAAGAAAATTGAGAGGGTACGTGTTGGAGAGTGTCATGATGCGTTCTGGAGCGGTGTCGGGATGAACAGGCGAGAGCGAGTCATTACGAAAGGCTGTGTTGTTTAGGGCTTGTATACACGACACACGACAATATGTCACAGATTCTGCTCTTCCTGTTTCATCTGCAGGTAATTAAGGAGATTGATGAGGATGTTCGCAGACTCTTGAATATGTCGATTATAATGAGAACTGCGCTTTACGAGAAAGTCACTGGTTTCAATGAAATCTGGTTTCTACGAAAATGTATCACATTTCTAAAAAGAGATAAAACATGTTAATTAGTGGCTAAATAAATACGGCCGTCTGTCATACTGTGGGAGCTGGTGAGGGATGAATTATTCTAATTCTAGGGAGTACAAGGTGATTCAGGGATTTACATGACTCCATTTGCCTCCCACAATATAAGCTAAATGGATCATTCACCAAAAAGTATAAATTCTGATAACATTATGTAAGGAACAGATCAAAATTAAAGTCATTATTCACTGAAAATTCACTGGAGGGCAAGATTTCTTCAGTTTGGGTATGTTCCTTATTCTAACAAAAAGACATGGATTATAGTTCACAAGATCATAGGCCAGATCTATTTTTTGACAGTGTGTAGAGACAATATGACCATAAATCTTATATTTGTAAGGCTGATCTGACTGTCAGACTTAATTTTACAGTAATATTAAGGGTTTAAGACAATATTCAGTCTTAAACAAACATAAAAACAAAACTTGAATTAGCATATTTTCACCCTCAGCAAGTTGTATGCTGTCCGCCATTTTCTCTGCGACAACGTCTTGTAAGCAATGCAGGTGTTTTGTAGTTTGATATAAAAGTGAACATAAGAGTCTCTATTTTCTCCTGACATCAGAGTCACTGAGAACACAGTGGATTAGTTTTGTTTTTAGTGGTAGCGAACCCCCGAATACACAAAAAATGGAAGAGAGGGGCGGGGTGAGCAGTAGCTCATTATCATTTAAAGAGACATGCACCGAAATCGGGCGGTTTGAACAGAGCTGTTTCTGACAAGGTATAAAGGGTGTTATTTTAATCAATCACTGAGGAATTTTACCTAAAGTATGTTGCTGACATTTCATGAAGACCCTAAAGAATCATATCAACTTGTGGAAAATGGGCACCCAATGCCCTCTTTAAAAGCAGAGCACTTTCCAAATGATTTTACAAGTCGTAACTTTCGAAGCCCTTGAAAAAAGCAGCACTCAGTACAAATAACACCTTGCTTACCTCATAGTGTACAGCAGGGTGCCGTCATCTTGGATCCGCAGCAGTTTGTTGGGCATGGTCATGTTGTGTGCTACAGATTTCTTTCCATTGTGAAAGAATGTGTCTGGAGTCCAGATCTTACTGGCCATCAGGTTGTTCAAACGCAGAATATTCATCGGTCCCTCAAACTTCAGCCGTTCATCCTTCCAGCTTTGCCTGAAGAACACATCAATAGTGTACTCCTGCAAAAAGATGAAACAACAGCACATTTTAGATACATTTTATAGTTGTGTTGGATATTTTCTATCGCTGAGGGTTCGGATGGTGTTTTGTTTGTGTTAATTGAGCACACAATACCCTCTTACACTGACTGACTGGCAGTAAATTTGCTGTTGTGTTCACAATCCAATCAATTGGACAACCTGTGTTTGTGTTCTTCTTCAAGCAAAGTCTGTGAATGCAATTCAAATTCAAGCATTTTCTTACCCTCAAATGACCTGTGTGTAACATTTTCTATCCACTTATTTTTGCTCTGTGGATAAGTGCGGTTTGCCAGCTGATTTGCAAATGGAGTTTACTGCATTTGAGACTCAAGCACTGTAGGGGAGAGTCAATCGCTCAAACCTTTAACTAGTGCTGAGGGTGATCAGATCCCACTCTCGGCTTCATAAGAGAGATTGTGCTGCCCAGAGATGTCATTATGAAGCTCATCACGGCTGGTAGAACAGGGAAACTTTTGAAATGCTTTAAAGAAGGATTACAAGAGGGCTTTGGCTTTAGATTGGGAGGTGAAAAGGTAACTGAGTTCTAACAACCAACAAGTTTCCAGCAACAAGCAGTAAGGCCAGAGTGAATGTGAAACTGCTGTGTGAGTTGACACAATCGCAGCTAATTAAGACACATTTCTGTAAAACTGTAAAGTGATTTGTTCTCAATCGTTTCTATATGCTATTAGTATGTCATATGGATACTAGTCTTGCATATCTAAAATTTAGACTGACAGTGGAAGGTCAGGGAACCTTGGTCGCTTTGAATGACTGACAGGTAAAACAACCAATCACGTTTCGTTTTGTGTCAGGCTCGTTCCGTGTCAGGTTTAGGGGAGTGGAAATGTCCCCACAAAAACAGACCGTGTGTAGATCTCTTGGACCTTTTTTAAATGGTCTACACCACGAACGTTACATATTTCACATACTTTTGAAAATCCAGTGTTTAGTTAGTTTAGTGTTTAGATCTTGATAAGCGCTCATTGCCACAACTGTAAACACGACGGCTAAAAAAAAAAAACAACAGAACCATCACAGAAAATTTTAATGGTTTCCACTACAAATACCATTACAAACATTACAATCCATCAACTTTTAACCACTAAAACCATTAAAAAAATGGTTTTCTGTAGTGTGTTTTGGGACATATTCCATTAGAATTTATTGGTTTTAACAAGCCACCAACACAAGGTGACCAATTACCAGTAAATACCAACAGGGTCCATTACAGTTTTTTTTCCGTAAAAATTCTGTAGAATTCAACCAGTCGGATGAAGACTTTGAAATTCCTGAAGTTTTCCTTAATGTTTTCTATTTTGTGTGCCATATGCATCAGACATTCAGTCAACGGTCCATGGATGTGACGTCTGAGGCTGAGACTATATGGATACTAAATATTAAAATATTTATAAGCAGTGCTGACAATATCTGTTCCTTGTTCGTTTGTAGTTTATGGGGAGTTATTTTTTGTTTCAGTGTTTTGAAAAATGTAATAAAAAACAAAATCATAAAAATGAACAAAACTGATGTTTAATATTGATAAGTGGAGTGGAATTTTGCACCAATAAGATTTCACAGTGGGCGTGGCTACAAAACACTTCAAAAAGCAAATCTTTTATTAAAAAAAAAAAAACCTTTAAAATAAAAAATATTTAAACTATTTAAAAAAATTCAGCTAGTTAACAAAGCAGCATTTCTCATTTTTCTTTAGTTTAACTTGTATTAAATAACAGCAACTTAAATTAAAAAAAAGATTAAAAATAGATTAAAAACCTACTACAAAAGACAAAAACTAGGGATGTAACGATTCATTCAATTCATAATGTGATACGATTCACAATACTGTTGAAATTTTATAACGCAAATAAATAAATAAATAAAAAATCTTCATATAAATGAACTAAGGCTATGCCTGTGCTCTTTTCATTTAAAATTAGAGGCAACCATTACATCTTTATCATGATCCAAACAAAGATACTGCATACATGGAGCATGATCATTTTTTCAAATCTAAATTAGATTGTATATTAAGAAATTTGAAGCAAAAACAGAATGGTCTGACTTTAGTGAAATGATACTACATAAAACATATCTGAACAAAACAAAAACAGCAGATGGGCTGAATAAAAACGCAAATTCAATCTCTGACAGCAGATGGCGCTTATGGAACAGCAGCAGTGCAGCATTTCCTTAGTTACTGCTGTAAACAATGCAGCGCTTACAAACACTACTTTAATTATGCAGGGGTAATATGAAAAGAAAATACCATCTAAACTTTTCTAAAGATAGCCAGTTCCCCTCAGAGATACATTCATACAAAATCTTTCCCACAATAGTATCGCAATTCGTTTACATCTCAACCGATTTGAATCATCAGCTCAGGGTGCATTGTTACATCCCTAACAAAAACACATAGGAAATTAGTACAATTTTGACCAATACAACAATTTGAGGATTTAAAAACTGATTCTGACATTGACACTCTTCTAGACTACAAGCAAATCTGAGCTAAAAGCAGATCAAGACTAGAAAGAATTCTACAGTGAAAGCAGTTTAGTTCTAATTTCAAAACACTTTCAGCTACAAAACAGCTTAAACTAGCAAATCTTAGTCAAAGCAGTTCTAGACTAACAGAAACTACAGAGGAAATGAAAGCATTTCAAGAATAAAAGCAGTCAGACTAGACTCAGTCCCTGATTTAAAACCAGTGCTGGGCTAAATTAAATCAGTTCTACACTGAACGTTCCAGACTTAGAGTTATTGTTTAAAGCAGCTCCAGACTGAAGTGTCACACTGTTATAGAGAAGCACTGCGACAGAAGTTTTACTGCTCAGGCGGTGTCCGAACACTGCAGGGACTGTAGCCAGATTCCTCCCGCCGCTGCAGGTGCTGTTTTTGATGGATGTACAGCTCATTCTCTGGCACGTCCCTCGGATCCGGACGTTTCGTCCAGTCAGCATTCTG
Organism: Labeo catla; assembly: GCA_012976165.1. NCBI lineage: Eukaryota > Metazoa > Chordata > Actinopteri > Cypriniformes > Cyprinidae > Labeo > Labeo catla. The sequence goes on along the minus strand of VONZ01000569.1, from coordinate 367,803 downwards.
CAATGGTTATGGCCATCTAATTTCAGTCAAGGGGCTTGTATTGTCCCGGCTGAGAAGGTTTATATGAACATTCATTAACAAGTAGAGATGAACCATGAAACCCCACCACCATGCCATCCCTGCACTTACATTATTAGACATACACCCACCACACGTAAATGCACACACACACATAACAGGGAGTAAGGGAAATAAAGATAAGTAGGTGGTGAGGTCAGGAGCGTTTATGAGATTGCTTCACAGGTGCTGAGTATGCATTTACACAGGATTAGACACACTGAAGAAAGCTACTGCTCCTCACTGTATGCCAAATAAAAAATATAAAAACAATGCCATTTGTTATCAAAAAACAAGCTAGTCTTTAAAAAAAAATCACTAGTCATAAAGGGTTGAAACGACACAAGGGTCAGTAAACAATGAGCTAATCCATAAGTCTCACACAACTAACAGCAGTATGTAGACTGAAAACAGTTTTATAAATGAAAGCATTTCAAGAATAGCAGCAGTTGTAGAGAGGAAACAGTTCATGACTCAAAACCTTTCTATACTGAAAGCACATGCAGACTGAAAGAATGAAAGCAGCCTGACTCAAAACATTTCTATATTAAAAACCTTGTTAGATCTCTGGACTAGAAGTTCTAGTGTTCAAGCAGTTCTGGACTGCAGAGAGAAGCACTGCGACACAAGCCCGAAGTTTTATTACTGCTCAGACACCATCAGAACACTGCAGTGACTGTAGCCAGCTTCATTAAAGATGTGTTGTCTACTTTGTATTATCTTTAGCAGACAGTGCACAGACGATCTCTAATCCCATTCAATTAGGACACCAAACACACAGTGCATGTAATATTACTTACTTTGCTGAGGTGCTACTGAATCTTCTATAATGCCTTAGTGCTTTACCATAAAGCAGTTTTTAGGGCTGGGCGATATGATGATATAAAAAGATGAAACAAGTGATCCTAGATTAATTGCATTTACAGTGTTGTTTAACACATTTCTGAGTGTTCAAGTCAATTATCTTCTGCCTGAACTCATGATGAAAACATACCTGTGGGAACTTTTTCGCAAGACGCGAAATATGTACCAATATATCACTGCAGTTTCCAAAAGAAAAAACACTAAAGGTGGTAAAACAGCGAGCACTTATAATCGTTTTCGTACACAGTTATGATTACAGCTCTATATATTTCTCTTTCCAGACATAAGCTTGCTCGATAGCTCAGCCAGCATAGAATTGGACTTGGGTACGAATCCCATGAAAAACATGACTCACGATGAAAGAGATGAAAAATGAGAGACGGATATATGTAGATTGGGAGGCGCATTCCCTTCACAAACAAACGTAATCTACTGCATCTTCAGCGGCTCAGATGTCAGGAGTAAATGACGACCACTACGTTCATTATTACATCCAGCAACATAGCACATCAATCGCTTAATCAGAGATATTCTTGTCTAACTTACATCCCTGCTCCAGCATCGAAACAAAGAGGATGGACTGTTATAGATGATCTGAGGTAAAACGCTCATGTCAATCAACTTCAAAATCTCAACAGCCATTCACTGCCATTATAAAGCTTGGAAGAACCAGGTCATTTTTTTTTTTTTTAATATAACTCAGATTGTATTCCTCTAAAAGAAGAAAATCATATAAACCTAGGATGGCTTGAGAGTGAGTAAATCATGGGGTCATTTTCATTTTTGGGTGAACTATTTCTTTAAAAGATTTATATATTGTTTAAAGTAAAAGAAAAAGTATAAATGAAAACATGATCGGATGTTGCATCTGAAAAGTCTGAAAGGTCTGTAATGTCAAGGAAAATATTCTGACTCAGAATTTAAAAAAAAAATGGATTCCTAGACTTCAGTGTGTGTGTTTATTTGTAAGCACAGTGTGACAGCAGATATCAGTTTAGCTGAATCTCTGCTGTCCTCGTCTCACCCCAGCTTCATACGGAGACTCCTGGGGCCGTAGGGCAGTACAGGGGCCAAACAAATACTACTCCCTCTCTAACCTCCCTCTCCACTTTCCTTGTTGTCCTTCCATCTCACTCGTTTCGTGTTCTATACCGTCTGCTCAATGGCTCAGAGGCACACAGCATTAATAGACATGATGACCTTCTGTGCTGGTGTATGTGTGTGTTTGTTTGTGCATCGTGGCTTTGTTTAGCACAGATAAAGCAGCACCAGAGGCTCAGTTCAGAGCAGGTTTATCACGATACAGAACCACCAGGTTCACCCTCATCCATCACAACCAGACATCTCACATGAGGATGATGTTGGTTTAAGATTCCCAGAGCTACCCACAAGTCATATCTGTCATCACACCGACTGACAGAAACTAATGATTATAAAGAGAAGGTGGCTTGATGGAAAAAGAAAGATACTGGATCCCACAGGAAAGAAAAAACATAAATGAGATCTCTTAACCCTACTGTATCATATTTGATACACAAAGGCCTCTAAATGATCAACATGATTAAAATTTTGCTGAAAAACTTGTTGTACACAGTCTGCTACATGCCTTTAGTTGTCTGATTGATAGTTTATATTGTATTATATATCATTATTTCATGATGAACAAATACCAGACTGAAGCATGTTCATGTTGAGATCTCTGACTTTTTATGGCAGACTTTGGTAATCTGACAAATAAGCATTTGTTTTAATCTTGCTATAGGATGAACTCAAACATTAAACACCAAATTCTTCCAAGACTAACTAAAATCATATATATATATATATATATTTTTTTTTACTTGAAGTAAAACAAATGTTACCTATGGAAGTCTGTTTCCACCAATGGATAAAAGATTTTTTTTTTTTTGTGACTTTTTACCTCACAATTCTGACTTTTTTTTTCTTTCTCAGAATTGTGTGATATAAACTTGCAATTGCGAGAAATAAAGTCAGAATTGTGAGATATAAACTCGCAATTCAGAGAACATATCAGTTTTTTCTCTTCAAATGTTGACTTTATAACTCACAATTATAAGTTTATATCTACAATTTAGAGGAAAAAATAAATAAAACATGAATTGCAAGTTATTGCACAACTGCAATTGTTAGTTTTTAATCACACAATTCTGACTTCATAACTCACAATTGTGAGTTTATATCTTGCAATTCTGACCTTATAAGTCACAGTTGTTATTTTTTTATCACACAGTTCTGACTTTATATCTCGCAATTCTGACCTTATAACTTTTTAATCACACAATTTTGACTTTATAACTTGCTATTGCGAAAATAAGTCAAAAAAGTGAGATAAAAGTCACAGCTTTTTTATTTTTATATATATATATTTTTAATTCAGTGGAAGAAATGGATTTCCATAGTGACCTGAAATAATACAAAATATATTTTAAAAATAAATTTATTTTTCTTTCAACTATTTCCCATTTTCATTTAGTATATTTGGCATTAAAATAACTAAAACTGAAACTGAAATAATAATGAATAAAAACTACACAGACGTATTAAAAACAAAACAATAACAAATAAAAATGACGAAACATCGAATTAAACATACAATTTTTAAGTAAAATAAGTAGTGCTGTCAATCGATTTAAAAAAATTTAATCTCACTTTTTTTTTCTGAAATTAATCACGATGAATTGCGATTAATCCCACCTAAATATATAAATATATTTATATATTGCAATAATTTCACATTCAAATAACATAAATACAGTATATTTTTAACGTTTGTTTAATAGCATCTTTTTTTTTTAATGACTGAAGGCTGGTATCACTGTTACCAATAGTACTGATGTCCAGTTTTTTCCCCCCAATATTTAACCACTGACTATAGCCATTTAGCATCACCGTATAATTGAGAGCTATTAATTGTAACATTTACTAGACTTTAAAAATGTTTAATTTATTTATTTTTTTTAATTTAATTTAAAATTAAAAAAAATAATTTTACATTTTTAAGTTAATTTAAAACAATCTCCACAAAAACCAATTATAATAAATGTTAATATATAATAAGTATTTAGCTATCTGTGCCCTTCAGCAAGTAGGATATACAGAAATTGAATAAAGATATCAAACATTAAATACTAAATTTAATATAAACCATTTCTTAAAGCTATAAACGTTATTGATTTCCTCTTTTTCTCTTTTGTTCTCAGACATCACAGCAGCTGGGTTATTAGTAGAGTTGGGGTACTCGGACTCGAGTCCGGTCTCGAGTACAATTTTTAGGCGACTCGGACTTGTCACGGACTCGGATGCATTTTTACTCGGACTTGACTCGGACTCAAGCCTTTCGGACTCGGAAAATATCCCGAGTCCGTCCGAGTCAGTTGACGGAAATGTCACTGAATCGATGCATTATCACCAAAGTGATATTCAGTATTTGCATGTGTTTTTAAGTCTTGTCCAGTAGGCTACTTGAAAGCCGACGGGTTTATATGCGCACACACTCAAAGCGCGATCACAGAACGCGCCTCTCAGTCAGTGTGCGAATACAGAGTTCTCTTTCGCTTTTAATAGGGTCTGTTATTGCTACACACATGCTTGTATTGGAGACTATTCATGTAAATGAAGTTGGTTTTGTCTTAAGTAAACCTGAACAGCTGGGAAAAACACTGATGCGTCAAAATATTTGAAATGTGCGTCAGATCTTAAAGCGACAGCAGCATAAACCTGCAGCAGCCGACCACGTCAAACAATAATCAAACAACAAAAGAAAAAGAGAAAATCACTCACTGTTCTTAACTGAATCACTTATTAACTGTAATAAGAATTATCTTTAATGTATACAGTGAAGGTTTTGCAGTGTTTTATTTTAACATTTATTACTTCATGAAATGTCTGTAGTCTATTTCTGTAATAGCCTTTCTATAGACGTACATAAAAAAATAAAAATAAAAAAAAAAACACTTACAAAAAACCCCCTACAATTCTATTTTAAAAAAAGATTCTACTTTAAAAAATATAATTTCATTTGTATTTTTGATTAATATATGTATTAATACTTTTGCTTGTAAGTAATACTTGGAGTGTTTACTTGCCTTGAGCTCGAGAATGTTTTACTTACATTAGTTGATTAGTTTTTTCTGTATTGAAATTATTATTATTTAAACATGGTGGCAGTTTCTAGCTTGAAAGAAAAATAATTTTTCTAACATCTTTGCAGCAACAGTTTTTATGGGTCCAAAACCATCTTGGGTGTGCATGATTTTTTAATAATTAAATGGCCCATCATCAATTATTTCTTATATAATGTAATTTATTGTAATTAATGTAACTATAAATGCATTCAAAAATAAAACAGGTGTGAGTTTGCTGTGACTTATGGAAAGTATAGGAAAGTATAGGTAGGGCTTTTTATTGTAAAGACTAGGTTTATCCCTCATTTTCATTCAAGGAAAAAAAAAAAAGTCATATACAACCCAAAACACACATAGCCACAATCCGAAATAAAAGAGGTGCTGCAAGAGGCTACATGTTTTCTGCTCTTAAGGTCCCATTCACCAAGATACCTACTCCTTTACCCCCACCCTTGAATTTATACATTTACTACATCAATGAATAAAGTCAAGTCTTGCCCTATAATTTTTCACATTCTAAAACCTGTTTCACTCTAAAATATGTCACATTACATAGCTCAGCCATAACTTCTGTTGCATGACTTTAAGTTTGCTAAGCAGAGCATGGACACTTATGAGATGTTGTGAAATCAAAAATCAAAATGGCAAGATCCACTAGAGGTTTGCTTTTCTTACATTTCAACTGACATTGCATTTTTCTAGTTGTAAAGGTTAAAAACAGGGGTGCCCAAACTCGGTCCTGGTCCTTGGTTTAGCTCCAACTTGCCTCAACACACCTGCCAGGGGGTTTCTAGTATACCTAGTATAAGCTTGATTAGCTGGTTCAGGTGTGTTTAATTGGGTCTGGAGCTAAAATCTGTAGGACACTGGCCCTTCAGGACCGAGTTTGGGCACCCCTGGGTTAAAACAATGTTAAGATACTGACAAACAGTAGTGTTTCCTTGGACTCGGACAGACTCGACTCGGACTCGGCCCTTTGGGACTCGGACTTGAGTCTGACTCGGCCCATTTTGGACTCGGACTCGTCTCGGACTCGATTGGTTAAAGACTCAGACTCGACTTAGGTGGACTCGAACCCAACACTAGTTATTAGCTTATTTGACTGCTATTACATTAAGAGCTGCCACTGCTGAACCTGACACAGATCTGACATGCATCATATTTTCTCACAAGTCTTTACCTTTTCTGACTCTCTTCAGGTCTTAAAGTCTCTACAAACAAACTGACTAGTTGAATCGGGTGTGTAAGATGAGGGAAACAGTGCTGGGGTGCTTCAGGACAGTTTTGAAAACCATTTCAAAGACATGCTCTTAAATGTGACTCATATAATATTGCATGCATGCACAGTTTTAAAGCAGCTTTAATTGCCTTTTTGGTAGCTTCATGACTTAACTGACGACATAACTACGACATTGCATGCACGTAGTTTCTTTGGCGCTATGATATGAAATGATACAGGCTACAACACGTGCCGGCAGAGTTGGAGTGTGCATCTGAAAAGGCTCCCGTTTAATGTGTCATAAAGACGTTCTGCATCTAAATAAATGCGATCCACAATTGTGAGTGGAGTGGCCAACCCTAGCCCCGCCCCTGCGTTGCGTTAAATATTTTTAATGCCGTTAAACTAGAAAAATTAATCACCTGCATTAACGTGCTAATTTTGACAGCACTAAATAATTCTTACATGCTATTAAGTTTCCAAAAGCAACCTTTATTTTTAAAAATAATATTTTCCTCTCGGAACAGACGATTTCCTGATGCTACCTGAAAAAAAGCATGATGTTCATTTGACATCTCTCCGCTGAATCCTTCTGTGAATGCTACTTGTGTCACCTACAATTTAAACACAATTACCCTGGTACTGCTTCACATATTCTAATAAACCCTTACTAACCGATGTCAACCTGACGGCAAACATGCTATCGCTCAGCAGCCACACCTAACCAACCTCTTCAGCTCATTACCCACGAGTCTTTTCACTCAGCTGTTTACCTGAGTGTCAGACGGTTCCCAGCAGGGTCAGCTCTAATGATGAGGGTTAGCATGGCCACAGGGCATTGAGACAGAGAGAGAGAGAGAGACAGGCCGTCACTGTAAACCCACAGCGCAGAAAACTAAATCCACAGGCTTTTGCTAACAGCTCAAAGCTGCTGGCGATAACAATGTGACCTCTGACTTGAAATGAAATCACAAAACAACAAGCAAACGATATTGTCAGTTGTTTACCGGCTATTTACAAGCTAAGGAATCAAACTTGTACATGTTTTAGAACATGCTGCGCTCACTGTGGCCATTTCTTTGAATTATTGACATGAATTATTCATCAGGGTTTACTCTAAAGAAATCAGAAATGGCTTTTCTTGAGTTGTGTATACAACAGCTCTTGAAATGGAAACTCATAGTACTCTAGGGGTGTAACGATACATGTATTCGTGCCGAACCGTCACGGTACGGGCATCTCGGTTCGGTGCATGAGGCCTTACATCGAATACAGGCAGAAGGGGGCGCCTGCAATAATGCACCGCTGTTTGATAACCGCCAGCAGAAGAACAGCGAATGCTAGGAGTTGCGCACTTGAAAACAAAGCCCACTAGACAGTGACCATGTGCTGATTCTGAACGCGTCTCTCACTGACAAAGGAGTATAACGTTACTTTTAAAGACTTGCGCACTCAACTGTCTGCGAAATGGAGCTTTGTGCTCTTGTATCCTACCTCTCTCATTCGGCACAAATCCAAATATTCCCTAATATTTCCATATTTGCGATGTAAATTATAGGCTTTGTACCTCAGTATCGTTCAAACGGTGACAGAATGAGGCGGGCGCGCTGATGTTTGGTTCACTGTATTTTATTTTGATAAAGTAACGTTACCAACTGCGCTATCAAGATAGCAATGCTGGAAGCCAGAAACTTACGTTTTGTGTATGTGCGCCAGCACGATTACTTAAACTCAGGGGTGTTTCTAGGATTTGAAAACATCCGGGGCTGGTGTCAAAACATCAGCGGATAGTGGCGGTGGATGGGAGCTCACATCATACTTATGTAAGATTTGGTTAGACACAGGTGGGTGAACCTGGACCCTTCATACCCCCCGAAAGAAAATTTGATATATTTTAAAGTTAAATTCATTAATCTGGTGCACTTTGAGAGTTCAAAAATAACAGCTCCAAGTGAACCCATGTTCAGTCTGCAAATTGAACAAAGAAAAAAGGTCGATGACCTGATTCACCCATCTTCTGATACTCTGAAAACAATCAAACATGAACTGATCATGTGAGCAAAGTCATATTGTGCTTTGGATTTTAGTTAATTTGACAGACACTTTGCCAAAGCAGTGGCACAAAACAATTATTACACTATTTTCATTGTTGCACTATGAAAAATAGTAAATAGTAATCACTGCAAATAGCAAACATATCAAAGTATTATAACTAAATTACAACTTTACAAAAATACATTACACAAATAATAAATTTGAAAATGTATTTACAACTGTAACAAATATATATTTGTATGCAAAAATAAGGCCCCAAATTCCTGTTTTAATTTTTCTGGACTCCTTTTTAATGGTTAAATATCTTTTTTATTAATAATAATAATAATTAAAATATTAAAATATTATGTCCATTTAATCAAAAGTTAAGTTGTGTTTAGGGCCCTATGAAATGTTTTATTTTTTTTTCTCACCTTATGTTTTATTGTTACTAAATTTGTTTTAGCATGTCTATTTATTTGAATGCATTAAATTTTATTTATTTCTACAACTGCTTTATAAAATTCTGTGTTGTGTTTTTAACATTTTCTGGTTATCAAATAAAGGCATAAAATATTAATTTATCTTTTAATTAATTAAAATGTAATTTTATTTAAATAAAGGGGATGTACGATTCAAATATTAAAATGGAAGAAATATTGTGTAACAAAGTTTTATTAATTTTCCAACAGTAGTAGTAGTAGTAGTAGTTCTGTAGGAACGTACATTCTGCTGAATGATTGTAATATATTTCTGTCACAGTGTCTAGCTAAAGCTAAACCAAACTTCTATTTTGACGGTTGCAGTGAATACTTTTACATTTTTTAATTTTAGTATATGACACTGGTTTTCCTCAAATGAAACAGTGAAATGCTCACAAACTACTCTCAGAGCAGTTCTGGAGATGTTTTATATATATATATATATATATAAAACATTCTAATTTCTCTTGTACTGAACTGTGATGTCTGTGTACCGTTACACCCCTACACAATACTCTAAAAATAGAGAGAATTCCATACAAATAATGAGTAAAAAACATATTTTTCAATTATTTTATTTCTTTAAAAATAACTAAAATAATAAAAATGAATGATAAATGTACTTTATTAATGCATTTTATCAATAAATGAAATGTACATTACTGTTCAACAGTTTGGGCTGTTTTTTTTTCTAAGTGTCTTATGCTTATCAAGGCTGTATTTATTTGATATAATACAGTAAAAACAGAAAAAATGTGAAATATTATTACAATTTAAAATAACTGTTTTCTATTTAAATATATTTTAAAATTGAATTTACTTCTGTGAAGCAAAGCTGAATTTTCAGCATCTTTCTAAAGTCTCCAGTGTCACATGATCCTTCAGAAATCATACTAATATGAGGATTTGCTGCTCGAGAAACATTTCTTATTATTATCAATGTTGAAAACAGTTGTGCTGCCTAATATTTTTGTGGATATATTTTTTCAGCATTCTTTTATGAATAGAAAGTTCAAAAGAATAGCACTTTTTTTTAAAATATAAATCTTAACATTATACATTTCTTTACTGCCACTTCTGTTCATTTAATGCGTCCTTGCTGATTAAAAACATTCATTTCTTTAAAAAAAACGTACTAATCCAAAACCTTTGAAAGTTAACTTTCATTCTATCAAATTTCTTATTAAATTTTTACTTAAGGCAGTCACTGCTTTGCTACTGCTTACTCATAATTAAAAAGAATTAAAATGAAATCTTACCACCACAAAACCTTTGAACAGTAGCGTAGACGAATTAATAATCTTCAAATTCTGAAACAGCCTTCACATTAAAATGCTCTCTAGGTAGGAAGGTCACTAGGTTTCGAAGCAGAGCTGAGGATGACACTGAAATGTGTATTTGCATGTTGAATTCATAATGAAAGCGTAATACAGAGAAGAGCTATGATTCAGTGAGGCAGAATGAGTTCCTTTAAATAATTGATAGTGCAAAGATTTACGTGCCGAATGAGAAAGGACTATCTGCTACTACGTTGAGAGGGAATCTATTTCAAAAGGAGCGGTGAAAAAAAAAAAAAAATTGACCGTCAACTGTCAGAGCACTTGAAAAGAAAAAAAGAGAGAGGGATGGTGCGGCAGAGGAGGATGATAAGCTCCGGGGAATGTGGAGAGGCAAAGAAATGGAACAATTTGTCTTTGAAAATGAAAAAAATATATCAAAGACTTAGACGTGCCTCTGTGAACTGCTCTCCCTCCTGCCAGACAGGGTCAGCATGCTAACGTTCGAAGGCAGGGCAAAGACGTCGCTGTACAATGGAGAATGCCATGCATTGTGTGTTTCAATACGAACTGGCAAAAATAAAAAAAGTACAGTACAGTACAGTACAGAAGAATGGCCAGTGTTACATCGACAGAAGAAAAGAGTGAAGGGTAGATGAGCAGAGGCAAAAGAAGGAGAAAAGCAAGCAATAAAGAGATGAAAGGAGGAAGTACGGTTTGTTTTCTTGGGTCTGAGGAGCAGAAGGTGTAGCATCTGGGTCTAATCTCAAAGACACAGGAGATCAGGGCTGAGACGCTCATACTGAGAAACTGATGAGTGGACACATGGACGCACAGCGCACGCACACACACACACACACACACATAAATGTAGCATGGTAACCATAGTTTCCAACCAAATATCACAATTACTGCTGTCATCAAAAAAATATTACACAAAATGACAGACATCTTAAACAGCGAGATCTTCTCAAGAAGTGTCTTTGTATTCATTTTTGTTCCGTACTTTTATATGTAATAATGGTAATTTTAGATGTCATTTTGGATGTATTTAACTATAAAACTTTTAGAATCTATAATAACATTAAACTTATTTCATATTTTCTCTAATCTTCTTGTATATTAAGGCACCTGCAATTATGGCCAAATTAAAGATTCATTGTATGTATGTAGTGTGCTCCTACTGAAAAAAAAAACAAAACAAAAAAAAAAACTTAGGAACATCTTTTGATGAATGTCAGAAATTAACCTTCCCATTATAAACCGATATTTGACTCCTTGAAGTTTTTTTGAAGTCGTTATTTTATTAAATGTATGTCATCTTTGTGACAAAAAGAGATTTATATATATATATATATATTTTTTTTTTCCCAAAAAATTTAACAACAAATGAAATTAAAATAATATGATACAATCAGGAAGAATAAGTTACCAATCAAATTAAATCAGCAACAATTCACCTTTGCATGGCACAGAAGAGCACAAATGTGGCATTAAGAAATATTTACAGATTTTTTGACATTTTTCAGAGGTGGCATTAATGCATTTTATTATAACCAGGGGTGGACTGGCAATCTGGAGCACCGGGATAATTCCAGGCCCACTGCCCTACTTTTTTTTTTTTTTTTTTAAATGTAATTGTTCTTGTTTTTGTTGCCTGCCGAATGTACTAAAATATTTATTTCCGAATTCGCTATTCAGTAATAAATCATGAATCAGTTAGTCTTGACTGGCAGCGCGATTTGCCTCGTGCATGTACGCGTCCTCCACAAGGATACGAGACTCGAGAATGGAGTGGAAGTGCCGGGTGGAGCAGAAAGTGTTTTGTTTACTTAGACAACCGTGCTGATAGAATGTGTGTGCTAAGCGAAACCGCACCATTTGATCAAACAGCCAAGTAAACAGCTACGCTGCGTTCATAGCTCATGCATTAATACTGTAAAATGTGGTATTTTTTAGAAAGGTTTTACCTTCTGTATCCATCTCCGTTGGCATGCATATCTCCTCAGCATTTGTTGGTAACGTGATACCTGTCGTCGCCTTCTGTTTATTTTATTTTTTTGCGCCAAGAGTTGTGTCCCTTTTTTCTGTTATTTAACTAAGTAAATATCAGATTTAAAAAAGGAGTCCCAAAAACAGAAATATCTGATCATTGTCCATATGGCTGTTTATATTACATTTGCGTTACCAAGGCAACGACTGACACATTTGTATTTACATTCCAAAGAGTTCCGTTATCAGCACCACAGTGGAAAATTAAACGTATCCGTGCTGACTGGCCCGGATCGGCACGGAACGGAACGGTTAAGCAAAGAGAACAGTTCGGCCCGACAATGGAAAAGCGGCTTTTGTTAAAGGGGTCATCGGATGCCCATTTTCCACAAGTTGATATAATTCTTTAGGGTCTTAATGAAAAGTCTATAATATACTTTGGTTAAAAATTCTCAGTGGTAGAAACAACACCCTTTTTACCTTAAAATCACCCTGTTCTGGTTGAGGCTGCTTTAAAAGTTAATGAGCTCTGCTCGCCCCGCCCCTCTCTTCTCTCTGTGCAGTGACGAGCATGTTTACTTTAGCCGCATTTAGCCGGTAAACTTGCTAACTAGCACATTATTAGGAAAGGTGATTGCAGTGATTCATAAAAAAAACCCTTATACTCACTTCTGCTGTAAGTGAAGCTGGATCACGAATGATTCGCACGAACATAGACGCATTTATGTAGATCAGGAGGAGCATTTCCTTCACAAACAAACTTAATCCACTGCATCTTCAGCGGCTCAGATGTTGGGAGTAAATGACGACCACTATGTTCATTATTACATCCAGCAACACAACACCTCAATCGGAGATATTCTTGTCTAACTTACATCCCTGCTCCGGGACTGTGACAGCTGGTCTGAGGTAAGAGCTCATGTCAGTCAACTATCGTGGGAGCGGCCTCTGTCGGTGTGACGGCACACCAACAGGCATCTGAGAATGGCTCAATTTTTATCATTACAGGGTAGATTTGTACATACACTGCCAACAAACATTAATGTTCAAACAACATGAAAAACTGAACTTTGCATCCGATGACCCCTTTAAGCACTAAACTGCTAGCAAATGTTAGCAGTAGCAGACAATTACTTCAAAATTACCAAAAGTATATAATTACTGTTGTACAGAGTAGGAATTTAGCAAATATTCACATTGTTTTATAACAGGTTTAGAAGGCAGATAACAACCGTGTTTTTTTTACAAAAAATAAAACCAAAAACCATGGTTACTAGGCTATGGTTAAACTCTTTAAAATCATGAAAAACTGTCACTTGTCTTAGTTCATCACAATCTCACAAACTTGCTTTTTTAATTAATGACGCTCTCTCCACTGCATACTAAATCTACTATTTGGATTGTCTCTACACTTTGTTTGTTACAATGAATTAAAAAATTGCAGACTGCTTTCATGATCTGTGCTGTGAGGAGCAGGACACACACCGATAGAGAAGCATTTCTATTGGCTGCAGTCTGTAGGTATTATGGCCAATCACAAAAGACGGTTATGCATAGCAAACCATAGACACAAAATATTCTGCTACATTTTTAGGTCTACATTGCGCTATTTTTATGTGCAGAAATAATTTTTTAATTTGATAAAATATAGAAATCACTTTAATTTCCAAATAAAACTAAAGAATTGGAAGTGAAACGCCGCCCCCCGAAATCACAAGTAATTTCAGAAAAAATGTGATTAATTAGTTAATTTTTTAATCGATTAACAGCATATAGTATTTACAACAAAATTTAGATGATTTTAAATTATTTTAAATGAATAATGATTTGAAAAATGTCAAGTAATAATATATTTTGTACAGAACCTTTAAAAGCAACAGTCCTTATTTAAATAATCATTACATTTTATGACATTGCCACATCATAAAAGGATAAAATATCTGATATATAAAAAAAGCACACAGTCATAGGGTCTTCATGGGTTTTCTCCGTGATGTCATTTCCTGTTTTAGGCCTTTCTTGTCACATGACAACAAAATGCTAATATTCATTTTGCTGATAAAGGTTTGCAAATATTTATGTCTTGTTTTCGCTACAGAAAAAAAAAATAAAAAAGATAATTTGGACTTTTTATCTTACAATCCTGACTTTTTTCTTGCAATTTTGAGTTTACATCTCACAATCCAGACTTTTTGAAATAAGTCAGATTTGTGAGCTATTGTCATAATTGCAAATGTATATCTCAAAATTCTGACTTTTTTACTCAGAATTGTAAGAAACAAAGTCCGTATTGTGCAATAAAAAATTAAAATTACTTTTTAATTAATTCTTTTTTTAAGTTCTGTGGCAGAAATTGACTCCCATAAATGTGAACATATTAAAACTATTAAAATTTCAAAATAAAATTCATTGTTCATTGTTCACATACAGGATCACATAAACTGTAAAATAAACAAATAAATAATGTTTTTTGAAGTTGACTATTGGAGTATGACTTACATTAAAATACTATTTCAGTCTTTCTACTTTAAAATTTCACATTTAATTCAGTGTATTGGTAATTATTTGTAATTTTTTTGTGAAATCTACGAGGAATTCCTGAGAAAAATAAAATGTTTTTACATAATTATCATTTTGAATCATTTTTGACATTAAAATAAATATTAATTCTGAAATTGAAAACATTCATTATACGATTTATCCATTTCATTATCTGTAAACACTGCAGATCTTCTCTTCTGAATTCTTTTCATTATCTTTAAATGCTGCATTTTTATTATTGTTTGATAACAAAAAATAAGTATTAGATCACTAACTGTACACACTGCTGTGGTGTTTTGCAGAAACTGTCTATACATCTCTGTAATGCAAAGCATGAACAAGCTAATACTGCAAAGCCAGGCAAGACTAGTGCAGCTGCATGCGCTGATTGTTAATTTGCTTTGTTAGTTTGTTTGCAGCTGAATCAAAGTTTCATTTAGTTTAATGGCTTTCGATTAAAGTTCATTTGAAGCTCCAGGGTGGTCTGTTAAGTATGCGTGTAACGTACATCACTTGCGAGTACAATCAAAGCGCATATTGTTAGCGCACATATTCAGTGCGGCTTACATGAGTCATAAGTTATCTCCCCAGAACAAAAACTCCATTAAGAAGCTCTGAATCCATTGAGAAGTGTCAGAACGGTGTGAGTCATGAGAGTCACAGGCACTAATTCAGAGTGTCACGGACGCAGTCAGATGGCAAAGCCTTTCATTTCCTGCCGCGGATCCGTCGGATATGAAACTCATCCGGGTCGCCATGGACCTCTGGTTATTTACCACTGACCGCTTCTCCGAACAGAGCTTGCAGTCACAACTTGATACGTGTGGACATTAATACATTAGCAGTGGCGCTTTTCAAAAAAATGACACCTGTACAGATGGTGGCCCTCTGTAGGCAGCAGTTAGATAAAAGACTGTTCAGCTGATGTGTTATTCACATTTACATTTATGCATTTGGCAGATGCTTTCTTGCAAAGCGACTTACACTGCACTCAAGCCACATTCCCTGGAAATCAAACCCATGACCCGGCCATGATCTAATGTTTGAGCTGCGTTATGAGACATCAAGTAGTCTAAGCCTCAGACGTCATGTCTGTGGACTGTCTGATGCTCAATGCATACAAAAATAGATCCACTCTCAATGGCTGGAGTGTATTATTTATTTATTTATTTTTTAACAGAGTGACTGAACACTGTAATTTCACATTGATGCAGCCCAGAAAATGATTTTCCTACCCAGCAGAGCTAGTTTCTGAATGGAAATTCAGACAATACATTTTACACACATTTTGTTTTCATTTCAACCATTAGGTATATTACTGTTTAAAAGAATATACTATTTTTTTCAGTAAGGAAGCATTAAACTGATCAAAAGTGACAGTAAGAGATTTATGTTACAAAGGCTTTCTATTTCAAATAAATGTTGATCTTTGGAACTTTCAATTCAATTCAAGATTCATAAAAAAATATCATTAGGTCCACAAAAATATTAAGCAGCACTGCCTTCAATACTGATAATAAAAAGAAAAAAAGCAGAAAATCTGCATATTAGAATTTTTTCTAAATCATGTGACACTGAAGACTTGTATAACAATGCTGAAAATTCAGATTTGCATCACAGAAATAAATTACACTTAATATATTTAAAGAGAAAACTGTTATTAAATAGTAAATAATATTGTAAATTGTAATATTTCACAACATTACAGTTAATAATACATTATTTTACTGTATTTTGATAAAAAATGCAGCCTTAGTAAGCATAATTGACTTTAGACTTATGTTTAAAACAAAACAAACAAACACACACACAAGCACACACACACACACACACACACACACACACATATATATATATATATGTATGGGTCATTGATGTATAAGGATTTATACGTATTTATACGTATAAGCCAATTTTAAAATGCAAAAAAAATAAATAATATCTGTTGTAATTGTTCAAACATTATGTTGTGTACACATAAATTCATATTAAAATTTCAAATTAAGTGATTTTAGTGTTTTTTTCATCTAGATGAATTGGTCGTAGCCTTAAAAAATGTCATGTGGTGCGACCATGATTTATATCAAAATTCATTTCCTTAACATGCCTAACATTTCTTAGTTGTTCTCAGTAATTAAAGTGTTTAGAAACAAAGTATTTCTTTTGAGTTTTTGTAAATACTAATCTCATATTTTTGTTTCTATAATTTCACAGTTGCCTTCTTAGATGTAGTTGGCAGATTTGTTTTTCCTGTAGACTGCAAAAAACTGATAAAAATGTTTTAAAGATACCATTCACTTAAGCATACTGTAGTAGCGATTCATATTTCAACCACAGAAATGAGATACTTTATTTTTTAATATAATACAGTTATTGCTATTATTGGTCGCACCATGTGATGAGTGGTAGCACCAAATGACACAAAGACCTTATATCATTTAAAAATCCTTTTAAAGAGACATGTATGAAAAGTGCAGCACATGACATTAACTGCAAGCATTTCTTTAGACCAAATTATTTTTGAACTTCTTACTATTTTGAACAATCTTGGGTGCTTAACTGACTATTCGCTGAGAGTTTGACTGACAGGCGACCAGTCATAACGCCAAATATGCTGTTTTGTCTGACAAACAAACCAGACAGGAGAGTAGATTAAAATCGGTGGACTTAAACTTGAAAAATAGTGTGTATTAACATCTTTTCATGGTTGAAACAAGGTAACTTCTGATGTTCATTCATGTTTATTTTATGCTATAACTAGTAAAGATGAAGAGATGATCGGTATATGATGCAAAGTCCTATCTTTAAATGAACAACATAAAATTCCCAAAACTGTAGTTGCTTGATAGTCGCACCTCATGATATTTCATAAAATGGAAATCATCTGGCAATTTAGTTTGTATATTATGATGAAAATATATATATAAATGCTTTGCAATTGCACAACACTTTGGAAATCATGCCAAATAGTGCAGAAAATTAATCTGAATAAATATAGGATAATTTCAAAGACGTTTCTAAAACAACAGTTATGGCCAGTTGGTCCCACCACATGATATTTTGACACTTTGAATAACAGAAAAATTTCAAATAACTTTTCTTTTTAAAGAAAAGTTAAAGTGAGTCCATACATGGGAGAGGAACTTCATATATATGGCATCTTTTTTATGCATTTATACCAATTTTTCACTGAAACAATGCAATTGGACAGAAAGTTTCACATCACTGACCCATAATTTATAAATATACTATATATATATATATATATATACATACTATAATTACTATAATAACCCTGATGTGTACTTTCTAGTCTTTTATTGTGCTGCAAATGATTTCATATTTACTAGTCCCTCTACAGGTAAACAATCTGTGGTTGGTCAGGCAGTCTGTTCCTGTCTAGGTAGGTGGTTCTTGGCTCGAAAAATCTGTGAAGTGCTGGTCCATGACGCTGATAGTGATGGCAAAGTGATGCTACAGTATCTGTCCGTCTGTGATAAATAAATGCACAAAACAGAATTCCACTCACCATGTCGGTGTCTGAAACAGGGCCAAAACTGGTGACGTAAATGTCGGTCTTCACTGTGGTAACTCGATCTGGAAAAACAAAAAGAAAAGACATCAAACTCACCAATGTTATTTTCCCAGAGTGCAATGGCAACAGCCTTGTCTCATCTGCCTTGAAAGGGGTATCTTTGTAAAACCGCATTGTCTGAAAAAGGAAATGGTTTGTGAATGTCACATTTTCTTTAAAATTTTACTGCAGAAAGAGCATCTTTCTTTCCTGAGATGAAAGCATGCATTAGGCAGGAGTAATGTACTTGTGTTTACTGGCCCGGTGTTAGAATGGCTAGTAATAAAATCCTTCTGTTCCTGCTTCAATATATTCCTTTTTCTGAGCTTTCTTTCTTTCTAGCATTCAAAAGAGATCCTGATATTTCTTCTGCTCCTCTAAATAACACAGGCCCACAGTAAGTGCATTCAGTCAGTGAAATATTAAATACAGAACTATTCAAAACAGAACACAGTATGAGAAATACACAAACACACACACACACACACACACTCCACTGCATTTTCATTGACACTTAAAAACAGAATCAGATAAATGCCAAGTTCTGTCACGAAACTTTAAATGACGCAGGCTGATCTGTCCTTAACGCAAACTAATGACATTCACAACATTAAACTACTTGGCACAAGGTGACTGGTTCATGTTGTATAGGCAGCCAATGAGCTTGCTGCTTTACATTTAAATGGCTGGTTAGCATTCACTAGAGCATTTCGCAGCACGCTTTCAGAGATCCTTTGAAACTCTCCACCTCCCCAGCTCCACCTGTATAGTTCTGCTACAGGTTATTATACATGCTACTTGTGCAGCAGCAGTATGTCTTAAATACTCACAGCACTGTATTGGAATATGTATTGATAGTAGCAAGTTCATGTACTTGCTTTGCAGCAGCAGCAGCAGCAGCAGCAATAATCTACAACAACAGCAATAACCAACAGCAGCAGCAATTCAGCAGCAGATCTATTCTGCCAAGACTAAATACATTAACATTGTCATATCCATTACCATCTTAAAATATTTCGAGATTTGTCATGATATAACTACAAAACATAAATTTCAAATTAAAAATGTAGCAAATTTTGTTAAATAAAATGATCAGTTTTCTGTAAAACTGCATATTAATACCTCTACATACATTTTGCTGTAGTTTCCAGGTGAAATAAACAGTAGAGGAAGTAAAACACTAACAACTTTTGTTCCTTTTCACTCAAATTATGATTACATGGACAGATTACTGATTAAAAGGCTTCTTTTCAAGGAGTTCCTTGCACAATACACTGTTATGACCTTAAACACTTTTACTATAGTGCATAATTTGTAAACTATTACATTTTGATGTCTGCATCACTTAATCCACTTCATATGGTGTACGTTGCACTAAAAATGCTCAAAGACTTAATGGTTCAAAGGTTGCCCAACCACTTGGGCTTCAGTCCTTCCTTAGTCTGACTCCAAACACAATGTCGTTGTAAACCTGCAATACTTGAGATATCACAGACTTGAAATTACCAACTTCTCCTGTGAAGTTGCACTAAAAAAGCTTGAAGACTTGTAAGAAAAAAGCTAAAATGGCATGGCTGCTTTAGCAAATGCATTTTTATCTCACAATTACTTTGTGATCAGACACTATCGGTTAGGTTTAGGGTATTTTCAAGCGCAACATACCATTAATATTTTAGCTTCATTCAGTGAACATTTAATTTCTACAAACATTGTAAAGAAACATTGCCATTACAAGTTGACCGATTAGTTGGCTTTGTCGATTATTCAGCACCGATAACGGAAACAATCAGTTATCATCAAAAATGTATGCAAATAGCTTTTCCGGGTTGCATTCATTGCTGGAGTGGCAGAGAAGGGTCTGCTGTCATTATACAGTATAAGAGTATCCAGTATTCATTTTAAAAATATCACTTATCGGTTGACTGATCAGCTATCGGCCAGTTGTTATCATTATCTGTAAAATCTTCTATTGTCCGACCTCTTTGCCACAGCTGCGTTTCACTGTTTTGGAGAAAATGACAGCTATATAGCAGCAGCTATTGATGGGAAATGTGCTACAAGCATTGCAAAATCATTTTGCAACCATTTTGTATCCACAGGATACAAAAAAAAGAAACATGGGGAAATATCACACAGCTTATAACGTGGACGTGGACTTGTGGACGTGTCATTTAAAAAAGTGAAGCAAAATGTACCCTAAGCAGTGTATTTCAAGTTTTGCAGAATTGTAGGCAAAGTTGCATATTTCTTAGTTGCAAGATACTTAGCAAAAATTGCTACAACAGCCTAAAAATTGAATTTAAAATATAAAAAAAATTACACAGCAATAAAAATTCTCCTTTGCTATACAAAAAAGGAGTTACAATGCAAACAAATGCAGAGCAGCTGTCACACCCCTGTGGACTGTTTTGTTGGTCTTGCCCTTTTGTGCCCTTATTTGGTCTTTCCTGTTCCGTTTCTTGTTATGTCTTCATTGGTTAATCACTTACACCTGTCCTTGTCTCATTAGCTACCATATATAAGTTTGATTCAGTTCCTTGTTTCTTGTCCGTTCTTAATGTTAGTTTCCGTCGTGTTGGCGTGTTTTTTTCCCTGCTGTTCCTGTTCCCGTGTTGGATTATACTATTAAATTACGTTTGTATTATTTCCTCGTCCCTCGGCTCCTTCCTGCACACGACCCTGACAGCAGCACTGATATGTTCTCATAAATTGCCATTACGGGTTGACTTGTTGATCAGTTTTATTGATTAATCTACACTGATAACCAATCACTGAAACAATTAGTTATCAGCAAAAATGCATACTGCAAGCTACTTAGCAAAAATTGGAGTCTGCTGTCATTATGCAGTATCCCCTTTAAAAATATCGGTTATCAGTTATTGGCTTAATTGGCGGTAATTGGTTATTGAAAAATAAAAGCATCTGCAATGGAGAAACATTATACAGCTTACAGAACCTCTTGTGTATGTGTGTTAAAAAAAAAAAGTGGAGTAAAATGTACCCTAAGTAATGTCTTTCAAGTTTTGCTGAATTGTAGGCAGAGTTGCATTTTCTAATTAGCCTAGTTGAAAGCTACTTAGCAAATACTGCTACAGCGGGCCTAAAAATAGATTTTGGAATTTAAAAAATTACGCAGCAATAAAAATTCTGCTTTGCTATACAAAAAAGGAGTTTCAATGCAAACAAATGCAGATTGACCGATTGATAGGTTTTGCTGATTAACCTACACTGATAAGCAATTGCTGAAACTATCAATTCACAAAAATGCATACCGGTAGCTTTTCTGGGCTGAGAAGGGTCTGCTGTCATTATACAGTACAGTATCCATTTTAAAAATATTGGTTATTGGTTGACTAATTGGTTATCGGCTAGCTAGTTATTGTTATCGGTTCGGAGAAAATGAAACACGCTAAGCTTATAGTGCCTCTTGAGGACTTGTCATTTTAAAAAACTGGAACAACATATACCCTAAGCAGTGTATTTCAAGTTTTGCAGAATTGCAGACAGAGTTGCATATTTCTAATAAGCCTAGGTTGCAAGCTACTTGCAAGCTAAAATTGCTATATCAGGCATAAAAAATGATTTTGAAATACAAAAAATTACACTGCAATAAAAATTTTGCTTTGCCGCACAAAAAAAGGTTTCAATGCAAACAAATGCTGAGCAGCACTTCATCCCAAATGCAGATAAATATCAGAATGAATGACATATTCTCATAAATTGCCATTACAGGTTGACTGATTAGTTTTGTTTATTAAACTACACCGATAACCAATTGCTTAAGCAATCAGTTATCAGCAAAAAAGCATACTGATAACTTTTCCGGGTTGTGTTTCCTTGCTGGAGTGGCCGAGAAAGGTCCGCTGTCATTGTGCAGTACAAGACTATTCAGTATCCATTTTTAAAAATATTGGTTATTGGGTGGCTAATCGGTTATTGGGCCAGCTAGTTATCGTTATAGTTTTGGAGAAAAAGAAACTGGATATTTTGTTTAGAAACTGATGTGAAATGTTGCTACAAGCCACTCAATATCATTTTACAACCATTATACAACTATTTTGTATCCACAGGATTCAATAAAAAATAAACACGCCTCTGCAATAGAGAAACATGATACAGCTTATAGCGCCTCTTGTGGATGTCTTTTTTTTAATAAAAAGTTAATGTACCCTAAGCAATGTATTTCAAGTTTTGCAGAATTGTAGACAGACATGCATATTTCTAATAAGCATGGTTGCAAAATACTAAGCAAAAATGTATACAAACAAACCTAAAAATTGAATTTGAAATACCAAAAAAAAATACACAGCAATAAAAATTCTCTGCTTTACAAAAAAGGAGTTTCAATGCAAACAAATGCACAGCAGCACTTCGTCCCACATGCAGATAAATATCAGAATGAATGATATTTTCTCACAAATGAGCTCATAAGTTCAAAGCGAGAGCCTAGAGGTCTTTAGTGCTTCTTTAGCGCTTAAAGTGGCGTTGTATTCTGAGCTTGGAGAGGCTGGTGTGTTATATTAATAGCTGTCTAATGTAGGGGTGGCTTATTCAGCGCTGAGCAGGAGGAGAGATGCTCGGAGACACCAGGATGCTTTGATGTCTTTTCTGTGGGGTTTTTATTCACTTATTCTCCTGTTTCACAAACACAAGCTGATAAAAACACAGAGTAATCAGCTGACAACAAGAGCGATCAAACAAACGAAGTAATTAAGACTGCTCATCTTAAAAACAATGTCACTCTCTCTTTCTTTCTTTTGTCGGTCTCTATCACGTCTCTAAAATTGCCCTAATTATATAATGTTGCACGCTCGTCTGGGCGCCGACCCAATGAGGATAGAAAAGGGGGAAAAAAATGCATTGATATTCATCTCTGGCTAGATTTTGCATGCCGTTTCTGCACAGAATCGATAGACTGCTGGGAAAGTATAAAAAAGCATAGAAAAATATTGAAGTTTTATGCAAAACTAGATGTTTTTGTCTTTTCAAGTCTTCTCTGTGTTGAGGGTAGTTGCAGTGGTGTTGCTATGCAGTTGCTAAGGTGTTGGGAGGGGTTTCTAGTCCATTGCTAGAAGATTTCTAGATGGTTGCATTAGCGCTGAACGATTAATTAAAACAAAACTGAAATGCATTATGGCTTAGTCCGAATATCGAATCAGAAAGACTGCAATTTCATGTTCTTTTGCACACAAGTTTAAGGGTTAGTTCACCCCAAAATGAAAATTACCCCATGATTTACTCACCCTCAAGCCATCCTGTCCTGGTTCTTCTAAACTTTATAATGGCAGTGAATGGCTGTTGAGATTTTGAAGTCCAATAAAGTGCATCCATTCATCATAAAAAGTGCTCCACACAGCTCTGGAAGGTTAATAAAGACCTTCTAAAGCAAATCAATGCATTTGTGTGAGAATCCATATTTAAAACTCCTACGTCATCTGCTGGAACGCCACTCTCTCGTGAACGCGTGTACAACAGTTAGTGAAAGCTAGAGATTACAGTTTATAAAGTTTTAAATATGAATACTTTTCCTACACAAACACATCGATTCTCTTCAGAAGGCCGTTTTTAACTCCCCGGAGCTGTGTGGAGTACTTTTATGATGGATGGATGCACTTCATTGGACTTCAAAATCTGAACACCCATTCACTTCCATTATAAAGCTTGGAAGAGCCAGGACATTTTTTAATATAACTCAGATTGTATTTGTCTGAAAAAAGAAAGTCATATACACCTAGGATGGCTTGAGGGTGAGTAAATCATAGGGTAATTTTCATTTTTGGGTGAACTATCCCTTTAAGATAAATAAAAGACATTAAAATTAAATTATTATTAGTGTAGAACGTAGCTAAATGTGCCCGGGGTAAAAGGCGCCTTTGATATTATTTTCCTCTAAACCACTAGATGGCAGAAAAACGCGGCGCAGCACTTTCCAAAACATCAGCTTTTCAACATATACGTGCAAAATTGTCTGATCGTTGACGTGATCGTGGGCAGCAGCACAAAGTAAATTCTGTGCTTACTTCATTTCATATTTGATGTTTTTAAAAATAATGCAGATTTAGGTAGCAAATGAGAATCACTAAAATTATTCACTATATCTTGAGACAAAAGTCTTAATGATTTTCAGTTTTAAGATAATTAAAACAGCAGTTTTTAAATAATGAAAGGATGTAAAAGGATGGTATGTGGGGTAAAAAGCGCCCCTGCTGTTGGGGCTAAAATGCACAATAATTAACATGATAATTAATAGATAGCAGACTTTTCCATTTGTTGACTTAACGTTGTTAGATTCAGATGGTAAATATGATATATTATGCTGGGTGCCCATCTTAGAGATAATCACCATGTCTAGAACGAAACCATCATATTTAAAACATGCTATTAATCATATCATGTAATAAAATATCATTTGCTGTTACCACTGTAAATCTATATTAAATTATTATGGGATCTCCTTCAATGCTTTCAGAATCTTTACATTTTAACATGATTTTGTTTCTGTATTTTAAATATATGTTTTATATGAACAAATATTATTTTATTTATCAAAAGTGATTGTTTTGAACAAGTATTAACTTATACATTATTTAAAAAAAAGTACATTACCTTATTAAAATGTTACATTATTTAAGTATTTGTATCAGTACTGTGTGCCCCCCTTGCTACCTCATACATTTATGAGATTTTTAAACAAAATAAATTACTTGTATGATTTATTTTCACACAAGATCTGTTGCTCCATAAATATTTAATACAACTGTATGTATTTTTCTGCAATCATACACTTTGGGCACAGTGAAAAGCACATTTTTTTAGGGGGTGCCTTTAGCACCGTTGTACCATACGATTATTTTACACTTATTGTTACTAACATTATGGTCTTGGATTTCTCCTTCAGTTTCTAAGTCTACGAGATTTTCTTCATCCATTTGCTGGGTGAAAAAAAGTCTTTTTTTCTTAGAAACCTAAATAACCTAAATAAGCAGATTTATTAAAATAAAACTATAAGCAACAATAATAATAATGCTAGGCTAGTAATGCTCATCTTCAGAACAATGGCTGTCTCACTCTCTACAATTGCTCTAATTACTCAATGCCACACAAGCGTCTGGGCACCATCCCAACGAGGATAAAAAAGGATGAAAAAAAAGAAAAATTCCACTGAATTGACATTCATCTCTGACAGAGACCGAAGACTGCTGGGAAGGCATAAAAACCCCTACTGTTTTAAGTAGCTTTTATAAACCGCAGCTTTTATTGTGCATGGCTATCAGGTGCCATTATTCTGCGGCGTTAGACGGCTGTGTTGTTAGCGGTCTGTGTGTGAGAGTGAATGTAAAGTGGCTCGGCCGGGTCTCGGAGGGACGGGGGAAGGGTTGAGAGACTGTCTGAAATGAGACTGGGGGAGGTTTATAAAGAAGTGCTCTTATATACATGACATTATTCACATATGCAGCAGAGCCACGCGTAACGTCTGAGGGAACGGGCCTTTCTGTTTGACTTCACCTCTCTGTTTTCTTCCTTCAGGTTTTCATTCATCCTGTGAGACCAAAACTCTTCCAAAACCTAGTGACCTGTCTTGCTGTTTACTCTCTATCAAGGCACTGGCTATTTTTAAGGCTGCTTTGTAATTGAAAGGGAACTTGACTGAATAAGTCGTCACTTCAGCACATTGAACATGAAGTAAGACAATATAACACTTACATGCATATATATCTATATCTATATCGCTATATATTATATTATTATTATTATTATTATTATTTAAAAAATAAAGAAATACATTACTGTTGGAATAATACTATTGTAGTGTAAAATAAAAATGTATTTAATAATAATAAAAAATAAAAATAAGTCATACTCAAGATATTATTTTCAATTTTAATATTATTCAACTATAAATAGTAAAATAATTTAAATAATACTTACTACTACTAGTACTACTACTACTACTACTACTACTAATTATTATATTATTATTATATTATTATGAATAATAATTAATAATAATAATAATAATAATGAGGATATTTTCAATTTTAATATTATAGTTATTATTCAACTGTAAAAATAGCATTTAAATAATAACTACTACTACTTCTACTACTAATGTATTATTATTATTAATATTTTGTACATGCAAAAATTAATTCAGTAAAGAAATTATTATTATTACTATTTTAAAAATAAAATTAATTAATTACTGATGCAGTAATATATATATATATATTGTAGTGTAAAATAAAAAATGAGTATTTAATAAGAATAAAAATAAGTCATAATCAAGATATTATTTTCAATTTTATTATTATTATTATTCAACTGTAAACATTTTATTTAAATAATCATCATTATTATTATTTTTAATTTATTTTTGACAATGTAAAAATTAAATGAGTAAAGAAATTATTATTATATAAAAATAAAAAATCAATAAAGAATGCATTACTGTTGCAATAATACTATTAAAGTGTAAAATGAAAAATCTGTATAATAATAACAATGATAATAATCATCAATATATTATTTTCAATTTTAATATTATTATTATTCAACTTTAAAAAACAGTATTTAAATAATAATTACTACTACTACTACTACTACTACTACCACTGATGTATTATTATTATTAATATTTTTTTTACATGCAAAAATTAATTCAGTAAAGAAATAATAATTATTATTATTATTATTATTATTTTAAAAATAAAATCAATAAATTAATTACTGTTGCAATAATATATTATATTGTAGTTTAAAATAAAAAGAGTACTTAATAAGAATAAGAAGTCATAATCAAGACATTATTTTCAATGTTATTATTATTATTATTCAACCGTAAACACTTTATTTAAATAATCATCATTATTATTATTTTACATTTATTTTGGCATAACGTAAAAATTTAATTAGTAAAAAAAATTATTATATAAAAATAAAATCAATAAAGAATGCATTACTGTTGCAATAATATTATTGAAGTGTAAAATGAAAATCTGTATAATAATAATAATAATAAAATAACAATATATTATTTTCAATTTTAACATTATTATTATTATTATTATTCAACTTTAAAAACAGCATTTAAATAATTACTAATTACTAATTATTATTTTGACAGGTAAAACTTTAATCAGTAAAGAAATTAAAGGAAGAAAAACTGCAGGGAAACCTTAAAGCTTCTCTTTTGTTGACAACCGATTTATAAGATTCTCATTATACATAAATAAGTGTATTTATTTATTAATTTATTGATTGATTATAAGCATTAAATATGATAACTTGTTTAAAATGTGACACATAAATAATATGGATAACACTGTCAAAAACACATGATACACCAACACTGCCATCCATAAAGGTTCCAGTTCTTGTAGATCAAATCTTCTTCACATACTCTTTTCTCCCAGCTTCACTCTTCTTCTCGCACACACTCCTGCTTTGTCTAAACACAAGCATCAATGTTCAATTATTTACAGTGGCAAACTCAATTAACGCCTTAAAATTAGTGACATGGGCGTAACTCATGTAACCTCTAGTTTGTGATGTGACATCAAACACGCCTCCATACCTCCATCTCTCCTCTTTCTGCTCCTTAGGTTGCCAGGTATTCATTCCAAGGATCAATATACACTAGTAAAAGGATCCATGTTCATTTTTCATTGTCTACAAATAAACCTTTTTGTGGCCATAGTACATTATAACAATAATAATAAAAAAGCAGCCCACAGATCTGTAATTTGTCTTGCAATGGCATTTTCAAAATAGCCCAACTGTGCGTAAAAAAACGAAAACCTGGCAACACTGACAGCTCACTGGGTTTTTATACAGAGCTTACATTTCTTTTGTTCACTAGCCAGATCACAGTGAATGATTCAGTTTGATTCATCTCTGTTTTTGTTTGAAGCAGAAGGCAACAAAGACTCCATCACATGCTACCAACTGCTTCTCAGTCTTCATCAGCCAAGAATCAGAAAGAGCAAACATTCTCCATCCAGCCTCTCCGATGTAAGAAAACGCTCGCAATGGCAATAACAACACCATGAATTCACCTTGAACTAAATCAATAGCCTCTTGAGGACAAAATGATTATCCAAGTCTGGTTTATGCTTCTTCTAAATGCTCCCTTTATTAGGTCATTATATAGTCGTTCCAGCAGCGCTAAACTCCTCTACACGACGAGAGATGCTCTTTGATTCGCTCGCAAAAAGTTAATCAGCCATAAACATGAACGGTATAACAACACATTCAGATTTACTGACACATTCAGCCATCCTGAGATTGACTGACTGCCGTATTGGATTGAGGAACAGGGGGTTTGTGGGAGTTTGGCCTCAGGAATGATGAGTATATCGACCGCTCGGGCTGTTTTCCCCTGGGTCTGCTGCTGGATGGGCATAACGGAGGACGACAAAAAACATTGACATAAACAAATACAGGATTCACCGGATTAACCATTGTGCACATAAGACATAAAAATCAGGTGATTTAAGAGATGAGGATATTTTCACATTTCAGTAATTTAGCAATTCTGATATTCTTAAATTTAATAATTTTATTAATTTAATTAAATTTAACACCATTTGCTAAGATTGGTTAACTATACTGGTTAACAATAAGAAAAAATGAGAAATACTTCTAAAGCATTTATTAATTTCAACATGTACTAATGCATTATTAAAAGAAAAGATTTCATCTGTTAAAATTAACCAGTGTTATTTTAGTATTATTTAGATACTAGAGCTTTTATTAATATTTGTAATATATTTAATATATTATTAATATATTATTTATATTAAATAAATTAATATTATATAATTTATATAAATGTTATATAAAATTATCATATTAAATATACTAATTTAATATATTTTGTTGTCATTATTATTATTATTATTATTATTATTGTTGTTGTTGTTGTTGTTGTTATTGTTATTATTATTATTATTATTATTATGTGTGTGTAGAATTTGCATTCATTTTTTGTTCAACATTTGTTAATTATTAAAGTAAAAGGTAGTGTCTGTTAGAATTATTTAATAACCAGTTATTTTAGTATCATTTAGATACTGAGTTATTACTATTTTTAATATATTTAATATATTATTAATATACTATTTATATTATAAAAATTAATATTATATAAATTATATAAATGCTATATAAAAATTGTATATTAAATATATTATTATTTTAATATTTGATATATTATGTAATTATTATTATTATTATTATTATAGTTATGTCTGTACAATTTGTATTAATTTCTTTTTCAACATTTACTAATACATTATTAAAATAAAATGTATGTGTTAACATTATTTAATAACCAGTATTATTTTAGCATAATTTTGAGTTCTTATTAATATTTTTAATATATTTAAGATATTATTAATATATTATTTACATTTTATAAATTAATATTATATAAATTAAAAATGCCATATAAAATTGTCATATTAAATATATTATTATTTTATATATTTTGTCATTATTATAATTATTATTATTATTATTATTATTGTTGTTATTTATTATAGTTATGTCTGTACAATTTGTATTAATTTCTTTTTCAACTAATACATTATTAAAATTGTTGTATCTGTTAAAATTATTTATTTATTTTGGAATTATGTAGATACTGAGTTTTATTAATATTTTAATATATTTAATACATTGAATTCTATTAATATTTTTAATATATGTAAAATGTATATTTTAATACATTACTAACACTACATAAATTAACTTTATGTAAATTATATAAATTAGTTCTATAAAATTGCTATATTTAATGTATTAACATTTAATATATTTTGTCCATTATTATTATTATTATTATTATTATTATTATTATTAATATTAATATTATCAGTTATTTGCTATGACAACTAGCTCAAATAAAATAAGTTTAAGCTTTTTTATATTTTATTTTAGTTAATGTTTATTTTATTTAAAATTTATTGACAAAATGTTTTATGGTTTTAGTTAAGAGTTGTATCTGTTAATATTATTTAATAACCAGTGTTATTTTAGTATCATTTCAATACTACTAGAACTTTTATTAATGTTTAATTCCTTTGTTGTTGTTGTTGTTTTAGTTATATTTAATTTATTTAATTGTTTAAATTTAAATGTTTTAGTCATTTGTACTGTGCTTTTGTCATTTTTATTTAGTCTGTTTTTTTCTGTAGAATTTGTATTCATTTTTATTTGTTTAGTTTTAGTTATTTTAGTACATTAAATTAAACCAAATAACACAAGCTAGAATAAAATAAGTTTTGTATTTCAGTTCATTTTTATTTAAAGTAATGAAAATGTTTTTAATGTTTTTTTTTTTTTTCTCTAAAGTTTTAGTTAACTAACCCTGAAGCTAACATGAACTAAATGAACATGTATTAAGCAATGTTAAAACTGGTTAATAAATACTGTAATTAATGTATTGCTCATTTTTAGTTAATGTTAGTCAATGTATGTTAACTAACACTGATTTTAAAAATATAAAAAAAGTGTAAATTGTTTTAAAAATAAATATATTTTTTTCTCAGATGAAGTCACAAAATAATTACATTTTGCTTATGAATCATTTAGACTCATTTAGAAAATCTGTTCAACTGAATTATTGAAATGAACCGACTCACAAACAAATCAAACACCACTATTACTCCAAAAGCACTACGGTGGAGTCAGAGGGAACCAAAATTTGAACCCTGTGGTTTTCAAAGCATGTGACTAGTTACAGTAATTCTTGTGAACAAGTCATTGATTCAATCATTGATTTTTTTGATGAAATGTTGACAGGATCCTGGTAGAAACCAACACAGAATCTTTGACCGTGAATGACTGACCTCTAACGTCGAGCGTCATCACACTAATGACGCAAGACGGTTCACTCGGTTAACACGAACAAACAACCCAGACCCAGCCCTTGACCTCAGGATTAATGAGCCGGTCTGACCGCACCTGGGGTCAAAGGTCATGGGTCAAAACTGAGCCGAGAGAGAGCGACTGAGAGGACCAGAAGAGAATTGAGATTCAACACGTGTTAAGTGCAAACAGCTCATTCAGCCATGCCGTTAAAAACTGTTCAAAGGATGTGCAGAGATAAAAAAAAGATTCAGCCCTCCTCTCTCCTGAAAATATGCACTTTGTCTTTGAACAGCTGACGCAGTATTACTTATTCATTCTGCTTTGTCTTTTCAAGCTCACGTATCATCACCAAAGTGTCAGAGGCAGGTAAGTTTTATACCAGCTGGTTCTCTAATATGCTACAGACCAGCTTGAACTTCCTTTGAGCTCTAACAGGCCCTTACCTGCCTAGAAGAATGTTTTATTGCTCATGCAGTTTAATGGCTTTCTGCAGCTATGTTTCATTTCGGTATAGTTTTTCTTTCTTAAACTGAAATGGCTGTATATATGTCACTGGCATGTGACACTGAAGATCGGAGAAATGATGCTGAAAATTCAGCTTTGCATCAGAGGAATAAATTAAATTTTAAAATATGTGAAAATACAATGTTATTTTAAATAGTTAGAGGAGGGACTGTCAAAGCTGTTCAGAATTTATGACCAGGTCCCCATATTTGTCACATTTCCGCATTTGTGTCGGTGATTAAAGTTTTAGCAGCTGGAGGTCTTTCATGGATGTTGGGTTTGTGAAGTTCTCTGTGGTCGGTATTTGAGGAAGACATTGAGGTTTGCTGTCACTTTCTGTGTCGTTTGGACACAATCCTTCTTAGTGTTTGACAGTCCCTATCATTCACTTTTAGTTTTTGCTCACTTTTCTTCTTCACTGTCAAGTCTTGCCATGCTTTTTGTACGCAGTCATAATCGTTAAGACTGATGTTCTTAAAACACCGAACAAATGAGCTATTAAGGTTACAGACACTCCTGCTAAATGGGCTTTTTGGAAGTCTGACAAGTCACCATTTCATCGACCGCTTGTACTGGCAGCTGCTGAACATAACTGATACTACACTGATATACAACCTAAAGAATACAGATAACAAAAGGTAAATAAAAGTTAAAGGAGAAGTTCACTTCCAGAACAAAAATTTACATATAATGTACTCACCCCCTTGTCATCCAAGATGTTCATGTCTTTCTTTCTTCAGTCGATAAGAAATTACGTTTCTAGAGGAAAAATTCCAGAATTTTTCTCCATATAATGGACTTCAATGGTGCCCCCAAGTTTGAACGTCCAAAATGTAGTTTAAATGCAGCTTCAAATGGCTCTAAATAATCCCAGCCGAGGAAGGAGGGTCTTATCTAGCAAAATGATTGGTTATTTTCAAAACAAATTGACAATTTCTATACTTTTTAACCTCAAATGCTCGTCTTGTAATCCGGGACAATACAGTTAGAGAATGTCAAAAACTCCTGTCTCGTTTTCTTCTTCAATGTAACAATCATCCTACATCACTGTTTTAACTTTTTTTTTTTTTGGGGGCATTTTTTGTTCTTTGCATTTTCACTTTGTAAACACTGGGTCGGTACTTCTGCAGCGATGTAGGACGATTTTTGAAGTTGGGGAAGAAAATGAGATGGCAGTTTTTCGACATACCCTAACTGTATTGACCCAGAAAAAAAACAGAGTTCACGCAGACCTAGACACGACGAGCATTTAAGGTTAAAAAATATAGAAATTGTCAATTTTTTTCGAAAATGACTGATCGTTTTGCTAGATAAGACCCTTCTTCTTCGGGTGGGATCATTTAGAGCCATTTGAAGCTGCATTTAAACTACATTTTGGAAGTTCAAACTTGGGGGCACCATGGAAGTCCATTATATGGAGATAATTCTTGAATTTTTTTCAAGAAACATAATTTCTTATCGACTGAAGAAGGAAAGACACAACATCTTGGATGACAAGGGGGTGATGACAATTATCTGTACATTTTTGTTCTGGAAGTGAACTTTTCCTTAAATGCGAACCTGCACAAACACAAAAAGCGGGATTTATCGCATGAACCAATCACAGCCGAACATACAGCACGCACGCTTTAGGAGGTCTGTTAAAACTCAGTGGGCTCAGAGGAGGCAAGTGAGACCTGCTCGTGTCGCTGTTGGACAAAACTGAAAAAAGTTGTTTTATTTTTCGATAAACAATGCCAATATTACTCGTTCAATATTTTGAGAAGGAACTGCCTCCCTTGCCTTCTTGGAGGGAAAAGTTACATTACCCAGTCTTTTTGTTTTGTGAATCTTGTTCATAAGTATTTTGCATATTTGAACCCTTTCCAGCAGTGACTGTATGGTTTTGAGATCTTTTCACACCGACAACAACTGAGACACTCATAAGAAAGTATTAAAAAAGGTTCAAACATTCACTGATGCTCAAGAAGGAAACAATGTATTACCAGCTGGGGGTGAAAACTTTTAATCAGAATGAAAATTTTTCTTAATTTTTTTTTTTTTCATTTAGTACTGCCCTTCAGAAGCTACAGAAGAGACTTACAATTTACAGAAGACAAAATAAGTTAAACTTACCCTGATCTTAAAATTCGAAAAGTTTTCAAAAGATAAAACATGGAAAACATTTCAAATCTAAAATTTAAATTGGCAGGCAGATTTCAAATTGCTGGTTTTATTAGTTGGATGAATATTCTTGGTTAATCAAATTAATCATAGTTTTAAATTAATCAAACTATTCAGATGAATCAAATGAATAAAGCAACTCAAATTAATCAAATGATTCAAACTAATCAAATAATTCAAATGAACCAAGCTACTAGGATGAATCAGAATCCCTACCAGGGGCGTTTCCTCTGAGAAGGCAAGGGAGGTAGTGCCTCCTCAAAATATTTGATGAGAAAAATATTCGTAGGACAAAAATAAAACAACTCCAGTGTAACAAAATGTAACATTAAAAAGTGTATAAAACACTTGTTTTTCTAAAAAAAAAAAACATTGTACAACAGTGACACCAGCAGGTAAAGTTACAGCGGGAGTTGACATCTCTCTTGCCTCCCCTGAGTCCATTGAGTTTTAACAGACCCCCTAAAGTGTGCGGTGAGTTTGGTGGGGGGTAACTGGTTCATGCTATAAATCCCGCCTCTTGCGTTCATGCGCATTCAGCATTCATAAATCAGTCTGAATAAACAAAATAACATGGCTTTAATGGGAAGACTAATAAAAAAAAACAAACAAAAAAAAAAACAAGTAAACAACTCACACGCTTATATATAACCATTTGTTACGTCAAAATAAGACTTAAAATGACATTAAAACATAATCTGTGGGAGTTATTAGTGAGTAATCAGCTTGGTAAAAATTCAAGTAAATCTCTGCATCTGTGACCAGTATTTACTGAGCTTTGATGTCTGATGATCCAAAAAATTTTAAAAGTTGACTATTAAAAAGAACAGCTGAACATAAGTTCACAAATAAAATATATAGTTTAAATTGTTACTGCTTTGAGTTATTATTTTGGAATAAATGTAATATGCTTAAAAACACTTGATGAGATTCATACTTGGCTTTAATAAATAGAAGAAATTACATTGTAAGAAGAAATAACAGTGTAATAGAATTAAATTTTTAATGTAACAATATTTTTTATTTTATTTTATTTGTTATTTTATATATTTTATAGTTTATTTTAACCATGAAAAAAAAAATATATATATATATGTATATATGTTAGGGATGCAACAATACAGTTAGTCCACGGTTCAAAACGTACCTCGGTTTTTAACCACGGTTTTCGGTTCGATTCTGATATTTTACCACTTCAGTGTGTTTTTTGCAAAAAATTAACAAAATACTGCCGTATACCTCTGTACACTGGAAAAAGCGTGGTTTAGTATATGTCTGCTTATTTTTTCTGTTGAGAGAGGTATTATTTTTCCATTTTTTATGCAAAATAGAACTGGTTTCATTCATACTGGACGCCAGAGGGCGCCCTCGTGCAAAAAATCCACATATGCGTCAAAGAAGTATCACTGATTACGTTCCGTTCCAGCTTCTTTAATATGGATAGAGTATGGGAACGTGACATCAGCAACGCACGGCATTCTGGGACTTTCGGACATGGACACTACAGTCTAGACTGGGTAATAGTGGAGGTAGATGTTTATATTGTATATTGTACATTTAAAAACACATTAGAATGGAGAACACGTGCTGTGACATCAAAGCGGAGAACGAATCTTTTCAGCGTGAAACAACACAATGGCGAAAGCAGCTCAATGAAAATAAACCACTTCAAAATCTGGCTTTGTCGTTTGTATTTGTTATTAATTACAGATTCATAATTTCCAATCCACATGAATTTGTAAGTGCTCACGCTATGAATAACACGTTTGGAAATATGATTTAATCTGTGATATGACTCGTTGCGATCACTGTCATTGCTCATAAAGCAACTCATGTGATTTACTGTTCAGCAGCTCTTTGTAAGAAATCATGCATTTGTTCAATTTCAGTCCAGTAAAACTTATTGCACTTAATCCCTTAATGAAATTAGGGCGATATGATATATGATTAAATACATCAGCATTTACTTTACTTAGGAATATTCATTAATAGATTTGCGCTACGCCACCACCTGCAACGTCTTTACACACAGACTAAATTTACAAGAGAAGCGGGACATAATATACCTCTGTAAATAAATGCAATTTAAATTCATGTCTTGCACACTTTAATGCTCGTTGAATGGAACATATACGCTGTCTTCGAACTGTAATCAGGGCGGAGAATTTAAAGTTCGCGGGGCACTTACTTTTGAACAGAACAGACATCTGAGATACACAAAATGTGCAGAGCGGTGGTTCACTAACATGATCAACTGGCTGAGATCAAGCTATGCTGTGTTTATTTTATCGGGCAGATATATCAGTGCCACCTAGTTATTAAAAACTGCAAAAGAGAAATTAATTTGGTCCTGTGTTTGGTACAGTAGAAGGCGGCCGTATGATTTCTGTGAGTGTGTATGTGTCGTGTTCTGGCCACACGACTCAGTGCTCGAATAAACGCAGTGGATTCCAATATTATTACAATTATTCTATGCAAGTGCAAGCAGCTCTTAAAAACATTAACGCAAATACAGTCATTTTTCCTCTAGAGGTTTGTGTTTATTGTCATTGTACGCTATTTAGCATGTCCTAAAACATGGCGGCGACTACCCAGAATGCAATGCGCAGTGACGAAGATTCCCATGCTCTATAAAGGCATCGCTATTGCTGTAGCTGAATAAAAACAAGATATAACATTAAACGTTCTGAATGATGAAATGTAAGGACAATAAACACTCATCTGCAATAATATATGGTTTATCTGTGTCCTTCAAGCCATCTCATGTATTTTCATAAGCCATTGCTAATCGACATACATAGAATATGAGTATAGACTTTATTGTCTGCCTCATTCTGTGATAAGAATCCACATCAGATCACATAAGGAAGTTATTTCAAACACTCGCCTGATGTTGTGAATTAAAAACAAGTTATAATGTTTTTTATAACTTTTGTTTTTATAACTCTTTTGTTGGACAACAGGTTCAGAAAGGCTCATCCTCATTTCAGCATTGATCCCTACTACTACTGACCCGTTCAAGAAGGCAAAAAGCACCTCAGAACATTTGGTCTTGAAAGAATGTGATGAGAAATGTTTGGGCTCATGAGATCTGATTTTAGACTGCAGTTTAAGACATTGTAATCTCCTCCAGTAGACAAAAGTGAGATTAGAGGTCTTGTTCTCAAAAAAGAAGTTCAACGAAAGATTTAATTTCATTGATGTCTAGCAGACATTAAAGAGATTTTCATTTGTGATTTTCTCTTCTATGATACTGCTGTGAGCTCACAGTCCTTCTACGCCTGGGATAAATGACTACAGCGACAGACAAATCCATAAGGTTCAGTGAAATCCTGCATATTGTTAGCTAAACTAATCCGCTAATGGAAAAATGTCAGTGACACTTAAGTAGTGACAAAACATTTGAATAATGCCTTCTTTTATGCCAGTCAATAGAGAGCTGCTTTATAATAGCACTGTGTACATGACCACACAAATCAATAAAAACAGGTACTCAGTATCTCTCTTTAATCTGGGCTAATGTACTTCTGTTGTCAACATAAGCACTATAATGTGTTCCTGCCTTCATCATCACAACATCATACACAAACTATGCTGATACAACCGCTAGAGATAAACTAGATCCGAATGCACTGAAGGTTAATTCTCAGGGCTTTTGTTCAAATCCATTATGCTACAGATGTAGTGACGCTTAAGGAAAGATAAACTCGATTCCGAAGAAGAGCAGATATCAAAAGCAAGCCATTTAAATTAGCCACTACGAGCTCACCTCCCAGTCCAGGTCTCAGCCGGTTGTCGTAGCCGTCCAGCAGGCGGTCCAGGATGCGTGTGAACAGGGTGATGTTATTTTTGAAGGCATCTGTTGTGGCATCTGCAGACACTGACCTACGCAATAAAGTCAAGAGTGTGTGTGAACTTAACAGTCTCACGAACAGCATAGGAAACACTTCAAAGACTTCAACAACGAGGGTGGTGAAACTACAGGCTGAGTGAAATGAGGAATTACCTGAATGTTCTTGACGTCTTTTAGCACTTTAATGATCCTAGTTTCATACGCTGTGAGTTACAGCTCTCATCTAAGATGAGAATTATTGCACAAGGTTCAAATGAAATTTTAATTTTTTTTTTTACTTTGAGCTTCATTTTAGCTGTCAGGCTTGAGGAAGCTGCTTTGAAGTAAGCACTACAGTCAAGCTTACCTCTAAAAAGCAGTAGGCTGCAACACAGGTTAGTAAAAACATAGCTAACTACAATAACGTTTTTAGATGTTTTGAATAATAAGCAGTTTGTATCATTTCGAAAATTAATTAGAAAGTATTTTTCTGACATGAAAACCATGAGGATCTTGGTATAAATGCATTAAATGTAATTAAATAGGTAAATCTAGTCAGTTTTATGACTTTTATAAGTAATTATTTTTTGAACGATTCATAATGATACATGGTAGACAAAATCATTTAACAAAACATTAAAATAAATAAATAAATAAATAAATACACAAACAAACAAACAAATGCACAATTTTATGACTTCTATAAGTAATGATTTTTAACAGCTATGTTATGAAACACTGAATCAAAGGCATAATTAAAAACTACAGAATTTACCAGAAAATGTATTTACCAAAAAAGATAGACAAACAGACAGACAAAAATAAATAAATAAATAAATAAACGAATGGATGGATCATAATGATAAATAACATTTTAACAAATATTTTAACTAAATAAATGAATAAATGGTTGAATGGATAGAGCATAATAATAAATAACATTTTAACAAACAAACAAACAAACATAAATAAATAAATAAATAAATAAATAAATGGATAAAGCATAGTGATAAATATCATTTTAACAGATATTGTAACAAACAAACAAAATAAATAAATATATAAATAAATAAATAAATAAATAAATGGATGGATGGATGGAGCATAATATTAAATAACCTTTTAACAAATATTTTAACTAAATACATAAATAAATGGATGAATGGATGGATAGAGCATAATAATAAATAACATTTTAACAAACATAAATAAATAAATAAATAAAGCATAATGATAAATAACATTTTAACAGATGTAACAAACAAACAAACAAAATAAATAAATAGGTGGGTGGGTGGGTGGAATGATACATAAATAAATAAATGGATAAATGGATGGATGGATGGATGGATGGATGGATGGACAGATAGACAGATAGATCCACTATCAACTGTTTTGCTGAAACAAACACAACTTCACCAGTGCTTGAGAGAGACAAACCCATTCTAGGAGAGTGCTTTGATTACTGCCTTAGTTTGCTTGTGCGCAATACAACAAAACATTAAAACAGCAAGCGTTTTGTCAAACTACATGTGCTACGTTTAAGAAAAGTATCCTCCTTTCTGGAAATATTAGTGTTGCTAACTCCCCAACACTGCTGTGATGTGATTAGAGCGTTTTTTCACTCTGTTCCACATGTTCTACTTACAGGAAAGTTTATGTGAAACGCTGCTCAGGAATATAATTAACATACTTAAGCATAATTGGCTTAATTAACATAAGCAATCATGCATGCATTATAAGCGTCAACTTGATCTGTTTGCTAGCTGACTGTTAAAACGCTTTAACTCCCTCTGTTTCAAAGCCTATGAGCGGACTATTGTAAAATGATTGTAAAAATATAAATAAATAGACTATTTAATCCAGTATGTGTGTTATGCTTTATAGCACAGTGCCTTGCGAAAGTATTCATACCCCTTCATTTTTTCACGTTTTTAATGTTGCTACCTTATGTTAAACTACTTTAAATTACTTTTTTCCCCCCACATCAATCTACACTCCATATATCATAATGGCTAAGCAAAAAACATGTTTTTAATGTCTTTGCAAATTTATTAAAAATAAAAACTTAAATGATTTCATTGCATAAGAATTCTTTTTTTTTTTTTTTTTAATAAATTTATTAAGTTCTGACAATTCTGTTTTTGCTTAATCACTATGGTCTGTGGAGTGTAGATTGATGTGGGAAAAAGTAATTTAAAGCTGTTTAACCTCAGGCAGCAACATTACAAAATTGGAAAAAAAATTGAGGGGTATGAATATTTTCGCAAGGCACTGTATATCTCTTCTTTAGTTTGGAAATATGCTAACATAAAACTCTGTTGGAATCAACCATGACTCGTGAGTTGAGCTGTCGAGCTAATTTAGTTGTTGCTTACATAGAGTGTTCCAAAACAGTCAATTAGGAAGCTGCGGTGTAAGGCAGATGTGTATGTAGGCAGTAGTGAGGCAGCTCACTAGGTTTTGGAACAAAGCCATAGATTATAAATGGACATGACTGAGCAAGTTCTTCTGAACATGATTTCCGCTCCAAAGTAGTGTAATTCTGCACTCTGCCACGGGGTAATACCTCATTATAGAGCAAATTTGTAGCTAATTCCTCCATAAGCCTCACATATATTGAGAGTATTTAATATGAGCTAATTATGCATCTTTAAAACCGGTCATACTCTTACCATCTGGGGGAGCATACAAGAACCTGAAGGGACAATATCGACCCATTTTGAGTTAAAGAAAGCACTCTGTTTTTACGGTTCATCCACAGTTGGAGGACAAATCTCCCCCTAGCGCTCTTTTCGTGGGGCGCATCCATGCGTGACCCAGATTAGAGGGAGGTTTATCTGATCCCGTCCCGATTCCAGTTATTCAGAGTGAATTCACTGCTCGTGAAAACCAGTAAAGCATATTTCATGAATTGACTTTGTGACACATACAGGAGGACGGGGTTGCTTATCACATGCATTATCTAGATTTATATGATATTGGTTTATTGATTGGTATGGCACGGTGTGACCATGTTCACTCCCAGGAGAGGGTCTAAGTCGATGGTTTATTATGAATAAAAGGAAAACAGCCCATCATATTAAGTTGAAATTAAATTGGCAGTAAACCTGAGCTGAGTGTGTCAGAGTAATTATAATCCATGTGGTCACTATTTAATCATGGGTTTGCAACAAAATCAAGGTTGACCTTCTAAATTACTGTTTGATTATGATAAAAACAAGCTAGATTTCAACCAAAACACTCATTGGGCACTCCAAAACACATAGGTACTACAGGTGTAAACAACCATTTTCACTGGTTTTTACAATTTGCACTTTCCACAGTATTCTGCAAATTAAAAAACTGTCTAAATACACACACAGAATGATAGCGATTAGAATACATAAACATTAATTTGAATGACGTGTCACCTTCACCATGATACATTAGCATCTGTATCTATGAAAAGCCTTTTCTTGCTTAAAAAACATAGTATTTCATATTTTATAATCGTTAGAAACCCCTAATTTGACATTCTGCATTATTATAAAAAGGTTCTGAAATGAGGTTTAGAAATTAATGATTAGTCTATTAAGTGTCATTCACAAATGACACGTATTCTGAAATATTCCGCTTTTTTTTATTACAAAATACAATTTTCCACTTGACATAAGACAGAAACATGTCCATCTACATTCATATATCCAAATATATACATTTATTTTTTATCAAATATTTTGTTACATTTTGACAAATCGATATGGCAATCCTAAACCACTGAGATCCCGGTTACAAAAATAGGCATTTTGTATAAGATTTTTGATGTAAATACGTTTAATAGGATGTTTAATATTTATTTGCATTGTGCGTAATTAGGTATTAATGGGTACATGTTTTTAGCTTTTAGTTTTAATTAAAAGAAAAAAAAAATCAGCTATGCACCTGTAGTACCTCCCCTGAATGAGAAAGCGCTTCTCACGGTTCCACGCTGTTCTGCACCACCTAGAGGATTCATCACTGTTCATGTACAAACCCCACCGATTTCCCGAAGCCTCACAAAAAAAGCCAATTTGCATGAATTAAACTTGCATTAATTATTCCTCATCAAATAAACATGAAGCCAATCTTTGTCAGTCTTTGTCAGCGGAGCGATTTCTTTCGGTGACCACCGGAGTCGTGCGCGTAAAAGTCTCCAGTTACGCACGGGGACAAGAGGTTTCGAGTCAATCCCAGTAGCCTTAAATTAGGGTTATAGCAATTATTTTGATGTTTTATATCCTCAAACCGATTTGAAGAGCGAAGTCAAGACTGTCAGTCCTACCTGGTGTGCCAAAACAGCGTCAACACGAAGATGAGAAGATGAAACGCGAACCTCTCCCTCATTTCTGCCACTCAAACCTGTGTATAGGAAGACAAATCCAGAAATCAGGTTTAGAAACTGAGGTTTGTTTTAGGAAAATACTGCGAATCACACACTACGATGACGGGTTAAGTTGGTCCATAAGCGCACGGGGGTCCGTATCCACCTGCTGATCTTAGATGATGGATCCCAGACATTTCATTAATATTTACAGCGTGTAACAATTCATGATGTGAATATCAATATCCCTTACAAACATTTCAAATCATAACATGAGAAAACCATGACCAAGTGACTATCTCACGCTGTGATGATGATGATCTCCATGTAAATGGCAACATATGGCTGAGCATCCTTTACACACATGGCCAGAAACACAATATTCTGCACTTTATAGAGAGGACACCCACCTGTGATCCACCAGATCCGCTTTGTCCTTATAAATAAAGGCTGATAAATAACAACCGGAATGTGAAAGTTTATTCCCAGCCGATGAAACCGGATCACG
Source organism: Labeo catla (assembly GCA_012976165.1). Classification (NCBI taxonomy): domain Eukaryota; kingdom Metazoa; phylum Chordata; class Actinopteri; order Cypriniformes; family Cyprinidae; genus Labeo; species Labeo catla. The sequence continues at coordinate 325,396 of VONZ01000569.1, read as the reverse complement.
AGTGTTATTCAAGAGCGCGCACGTGGATCGGGAACGAGCTTTAATGAATTTCCATTATGATTCACTACAATATCAGATGCATATGAGCATCACTGAGGGTCTCTGTTCCTCAACCGCGTCTCTCTCTCTCTTTAACTAACGCACCGACGCGCCGTGATCTCAGATCTTCTTTACTGAATCTCATACTGCTCACTATTTATTTTTTTTCTCCTGAAAGAAAGAAAGGGGGGATAACTACAAAGAAAGAGACAGAAAGACAACTGGGTCCTAAAGACAGTTATATTAGGGCGCTGATCGTTCGCACGCTCTCTCGTACACACATCATATAATGACACATTGTGTGATGTGTACATTTACTTGCACTATTACGTTTTATATATATATATATATATATATATATATATATATATAATAGAATAAAAATATTTACTCACCCTCATATGTTGTTCCAAACATTTCAGCATTTTTTTCTCTGAGGAACACAGAGGGCTACATTTAAAAGGGCTAAATTTTTCTTCCTCCTCCATTTATCATTAAATTGCACCATTATTCTAGGTAAATAGTGTTCATAAAACACATTGTGGCAATATTCTTAAAGGAACAGTTTACCACAAAATGACAATTTGCTGAAAATATAATAACCTACATGCAGGCCACCCAAGATGTTGATGAGTTTGCTTTTTCATCAGAACAGATTTGGAAAAATTTAGCATAACATCCCTTGTTCAGCAATGGATTTTCTGCAGTGAATGGGTGCCGTCAGAATGAGAGTCATCTAATCTGAAGCAGGATAGAAATATGTAAAGATCAAGCACTGTTTACAAGTGAAAACAGTCTAAAACAGTTCTAAACAAATTTGTGGGTCGATTTTATAATGCATTTTATGACAACATTACATCACTTGCTCACCAGTGGATCCTCTGCAGTGAATGGGTGCCATCAGAATGAGAGTCCAAACAGCTGATCAAAACAAAATAATCCACAAGTAATCCACACATCTCCAGTCCATCAATTAACATCTTGCGAATAAAAAATCTGCGTGTTTGTAAGAAACAAATCTATCATTTGAGCATTTTAACTTCAAACCATTGTTTACGGCCACAATACAAGTCAATAATCCAATAATTGCTGTTTTCCAAGCCATCTGAATCAGGATAGAAATATGTAGAGATCAAGCACTGTTTACAAGTGAAAACAGTCTAAAACAGTTCTAAACAAATTTGTGGGTCGATTTTTATAGTGCATTTTATGATAGCATTACATCACTTGCTCACCAGTGGATCCTCTGCAGTGAATGGGTGCTGTCAGAATGAGAGTCCAAATAGCTGATAAAAACATCACAATAATCCGCAATCCACACCACTCCAGTCCATCAACTAACATTTTGTGAAGTAAAAAGCTGCGTGTTTGTAAGAAATAAATCCATCATATCATCTGAATCAGGATAGAACATGAACAGATCAAGCAGTGTTTACAATTGAAAACAGTCCAAAACAGTTCTGAACAAATTTGTGGGTGGATTTTATGATGGGTGATATTATAGATTTTGGACTGGTATTTTAGCCAGAAGCCACGTTTTAAAGTTAAAAAACATCTTAATGATGAATTTGTTTCTTGAAAACACAGCCTTTCACTTAAAAGTGAAATACTTTCACTTTCACTTTTTAGACTGTTGCCTTCTTGCTTGTCATTTCACAAGATGTTAATTGATGGACTGGAGTGGTGTGGATTGCTTATGGATTATTGTGATGTTTTAATCAGATGTTTAAACTCTCATTTTGATGCCACCCATTCACTGCAGAGGATCCATTGGTGAGCAAGTAATAAAGTTGCTGAATTTCTCCAAATCTGTTCTGATAAAGAGACACAAACTCTACATCTTGGATGGCCTGAGGGTGAGTAAACTGTCAGCAAATTTTCATTTTTGTGTGAACTATTCCTTTAAGCATTGGGACAGAAATCACACACGCAAGTCACACCTTCCACAGATTGTTCTCCTGAGGAACACAAACAGAATTATTGTGAAAGTGTCAAAGCTGCTTTTTATATACAGTGAAAATACATTGTGATCACTGGCTGTCAAGTTAGGTTGCGATTTCCTTGGTGTATTTAAATAAACAAACAAGCAAAATACTCAAAGGTATACAGTGTAAAACAAAGCTGTTCTGAACAAATCATAAGCACAAACAATGCTTGCTTTATAAATATTAATGCATTTGCATAGTCGCAAAACTTTAATGCCCTGCGACTGAAAGAAACAGCATTAACTGGAATGATAAACATCCTCACAGATGGACAAGCTGTTATTAACACTGCTCGCGTTCTGTGCTTGTCCAATCAATTGTTTAAACCCCATAAATATGCAAATAAGAATGATTACCCAGCTTTTACAAATGAAACCCTGAAACCTGGCAACCCAGGATTAATGACTAACTCAGGGTAAAGTATAAACAATGTGAAACATAGAATACGACCACCCAGAATAATGATAGCCAGGGTTAAATGGCATAACAAGCTTACATTAAGCTGCTATTGCCAAAACAGATGATAACTATCATACTATTTAATATCTAGAAAAATTATTTCTAGAAAAGAAATATCTAGATTATAATTCTAAATTCATCACTATATGATGTGGTTGGATTCTAAAACATGTCAAGTCACTGGTCACTGTCTGTTAAACAGAGGTCTAAGATCAGGTCTTTGAGTTATGCATTATTAATGCTAAATAAAATGATTTCCACATAAAACGCATCCTTTATCCAAGCTCTCTCTTCAGAATATTTGATGTCCCCCTGTGATAGCAATAGCAGGGGGTATCGCAGTAAAAACGGTGCATATGTATGTGTGTGGGAGCATGTTGCATCACATGCAGGCGCAAACTTTATCTTAATCTAGGAAATCTGCAATAAACATCATGCCGTTCAATAATATTTTATGACCCTATCTGCCTCGTAATGTTTATTTATGTTGGGGTGGCATTCATACATAAATAATCCAACAGACACAATGAGATCCTGCAAATCTAATATTAAAAACAGGAGACAGCCAATAACTTTCCCCAGCATCGGAGCGGCTTTAAAAACCGAATGAACAAATCTCACTATATGCCAGTCCAGATATTCACTAATTTAATTGCAAACGGCTGTATTGTGGACTAATTGCGTCTGTCTGCCGACACTAAACGGGCAAGTATGGAACTTCTCTTAAAAGCATTTTATTTAGAAACCTGTATTAGCTATTGATCAGGTCCAGATGATGAATTTGTAATTGGTCCCCTGTCCCCTCCAGATTCTGCATAAATATTTAAAGCAAAAAGGCAGCCGTGTCGGCCTGCGGACCCAAGAAGACAGATGAGCGTGTAAAACTAAATGCCAAAGCATGTTTGCCAATGCAAATACACATTCTACACAGAATAAGAGGAGAAGCATTTCATGCAACATGCTGTTGCTTTGAAAACAGTGTTTCAGGGTTTGCTTTCAGCCCATCTTAAATGTTAAATTTAATTATTCTTCAATATGCCATTATTTTGTGGAGTCCATTCCTTATAATATCATTCTGACCTTCAAAAAGAAGCTTTTTGCTGCTCTTGGTGACATTTGCTAGCATTCTGAATAGAACAGTACTGCTTTTGCAGTGTATACCATGCATAATATGCAAATTTTCCATATGCATGAAATACCCAGGTGACCTACTGCATTTGCCAAAATGTGGATGTGTCCCATATGCAATGCAATGATTTTGACCTTACATTTCCAGTGTGATGAATGAACCAGAAGTAATCATCATGACACTGGAAATGTCAGCCAAAATTTGTAATATCATTCATTCTCTTGACTTATTTTTTCCCACTAGAGAGTTAAAGACATTTTCACACAGAATTGGTTTAGAAAGGCCAAATAACCCTTTTTATTACAGGAGTGATAAAATAAACATGCAAGTAGTAACATAATGTGCCCACAATGTATCATGCTAATGTTTCATATATTCATGCATATTGCATACTGTTTTTACCTACTAGGCAGCAGGGTCATTTCTAGCCTTTTATCATTTTCATAATTTGGATACTGTTATATAAGGATATAAATCATTTTTACCAGCAGTATAGCCGAGCCATTCACAAGCTAAATGTGCAGTAAAGATCTGCTTCATTGCTGACAAACGATAGAACACATTTTTGTTTCCTAAAATGAACTGTGGGTATTTTAACTGCACCCAGTGCTCTTTGTATCCTGTTACTATTTCGATGCAAGCAACCACTGGAAACAATTACTGAGTGAGTGAACTCTATACACTAGAAGCTAGTGTGCTCCAAAGTGATGACAAAATTTGCATTTTAAGGGGTCATCGGATGCCCATTTTACACAAGTTGATATGACTCTTTAGAGTCTTAATGAAAAGTCTGTAATATACTTTGGTTAAAAATTCTCAATGGTAGTGTAAAACAACACCCTTTTTACCACGTCAAAATGAGCTTTGCAAAAATCATCCCATTCTGAGGGGTTGTTCCTTTAAATGCAAATGAGCTGTGCTCGCCCCGCCCCTCCCTTCTCTCTGTGGAGTGACTAGCTGCTCTGCTAACTAGCACGTTATTAGAAAAGGTGATTGCAGAGATTCATAAAAAAAAAAACTCATACTCACTTCTGCTGTAGGTGAAGCTGGATCACGAATGATTTGCGCGAATATAGAAGCATTTATGTAGATCGGGAGGCATTTCTGCACTTCAGCTTCTTATTAAACTTTATGTCCAATCAAATGCTCTCAAAACTCAGAAAAGTCTTGCCCCCTACACTATAAATAGATGTTGAAGCTGCAGCTGAAATCAGTCACTTGTTCACAGAATTAGTATTTACTGTACAGCGAATAGCATGTAGTGCATTACATAGGGGATAAGGAATGATTCAGATAGCATAAATATGCTTTCTGTTGGAGCAAATGAAGGCTGGTTTCTGCTGTGTCACGCGAACCACAACAGCACACGCATGCTAGCATAAATCGAATCATATGCGTGAATCATTGCAGATTAAAAAACGTATTGGACTCATTTGAATTCTACACAGAATTGTATATTTTATAGCGAGATTAAAGAGATTGTGGCTATCATACGCTGTCAAATGCATGCAGCTTTAAACTGTGATATAAAATGTAACGTTACTGACTATTTAAAAAAGGGGGATGGGGCTGCTTGATATGTCTTACCCTGTCTTCCTGTTTCAGTCGAAATTATGTCAACACATAGAACAATGCTACGAGCTTCTAAGCACTTCAGTGGATCTTTAAAGTGCCCCTATTATGGATTTTTAAAAATGACCTTTCATGCAGTGTGTAACAGAGCTCTAAGTGAATGAAAACATCCTGTAAAGTTTTAAATCTGAAAGTGTACCGTGCATAAAGTTATTGTCTCTCAAAAGAAAGAGACGACTCAGAATCATTGAAACAAGACGTATGGATTCCTGATAGCATCATGTCAAAAAGATGCTGTGCTCTGCACTGTGAGTGTAAATCTGTTAGGGTACAGTTAGGGTATGTCTAAAAACTCCCATTTCATTTTCTCCTCCAAATTCAAAGTCATCCTACATTGCTGCAGAAGTACTGACCCAGTGTTTACAAAGTGAACATGCAAGGATGGTCAAACACCCTTTACCAAAAAAAGGTAAAACAGCAATGTAAGATGATTTTAAAATTGAAAGAAAAAATGAAAATGTTTTTTCGACACACCCTAACTATCTTGAACCGGAGTGCACAAAATACATCGCAGAGCTAGACAAGACAAGCATTTGTGGTTAAAAAAAAGTGTATACATTTTTTTTTTGAAAGAATGATCGATTGTTTCGCTACATAAGAACCTTATTCCTCAACTGGGATCGTTTAGAGCCCTTTGAAGCTGCATTGAAACTGCATTTTTAACCTTCAATCTGTTGAGCAGCATTGGTGTCCACTAAATGGAGAAAATCCTTGAATGTTTTCCTCAAAAAAAAAAAACTTAATTTCTGTAACTGAAGAAAAAATGACATGAATATCTTGTATGACATTGGGAGTGAGTAAATTATCAGGAAAATTTTATTCTAAAAGTGGAGTAATCCTTTAAAATTTGTTGCTCTCATGTACTCTGTAGCCTTGCAAAGTATGTATTTAGTTGTATGTGTTGTGTTCGCTCTGCGCAGCTTGTAGGTCTCTGGCTAACTGGCTAATTATGAATCTCTGGCTAATTGTCTAGATATGTGTCTAAGAATAGTGAATGTTTGTCGTTGTTATTACTTGGAGTTCTTATAAAGAATAGAGCAATACATTGATGTACAAACTGCAGTGCTTTATCAATACCTTTCTGCATTGGGCTAACGCATTTACAATTGTTGTTTGGGTTTTTAATGTAATGGTGAAGGGTGTTCCATTTCCGACATGCGCTGCACACAGTAGACCAATCACAACAGTGATTATAAGACAATGGAAGTGTTTTTTGACCTTGCATTGATGTCAACCTGTTGTTGGGGGCTCCCAAAACCAAAATATGAACCTTTCATAATCCATAATAGGGGCACTTTAAGTTATGATAACGTTATTTCTGAATGTTCTCTATTACATTCAAAACGTCAGGTTAGACAGAATTCTGAGAACATTCCCTGTTAGCTGATAGAAAAAACTAGATGACTGCATTATCAAGGAAAATGATTCTCAGGTTGTTTAAGTGTATCGTAAATTTTAATATTATGAACTGTTTCTAATTGAAGCATTTTAGTCTTTTAGGTCAATGTGGGAAATGGGTATATTATTATAGATAATTATTATAGATTATCTAAAACTGCTTATCAGATAAGCTCCAAAATGTGCCTCAACTCAACAAGAGTATTCTTACAGCTCACAGCAACAACAACAACAACAACAAAAAGCCAAATAACATTGATTAACTTTCATCTCGTCGACCAGGGGTGCATTTCCCAAACGTATTTTTAGCTAACTATGGTCGCAATTGCCATTGAACTCTGTTGGTAACGACAGAACTTGCGACCATTTGGAAAACCCACCCCTGAATGTTGAGAACATGGCGCACTTAAACTAATGACAACTATGTTGCCATTATTAGCATCTTTTTGTCTCCCATTCAACTTGCTTAATCGCACTATTGTGTTATGAAGCACGCCATCATCATTTGAGTCATCAAATGTCCCATAAAGCCAGATGGGTGATGCTGGCATTTAATTGAGGCAGTTAATAGGATGGAATTTGCCCGGTTGTGTGTGATTAGCCTGGAAAATGCATGAGCTCAGACTGTATATAACAAAGCATGACCTGTGAGGACCTTTCGCTCGCAACGCCTTCCCGGCAGACGGCTAATGTTTGGCTTCGAGGAACTAAATTCGATTAGAGGAGACGCGCGTTTTTGCTTCGCCGCCTCAGTGGAAGTAATTCAAAAGTGTGATCTTCTGAAATGAAAACAGGCTTGTATTTACAACATCCACTCTTCCGCGGATAAAGCGGTGGTCAAATGCTCTCTTTTGGTGCAGCGAGTCAAAATGATTATACAGTCACCTGGAAACCGAGCGCGCATCTCTGCACTTGAGAAAATAAATGAGATCTTCTGTAAGCGCGAGTCCCGTCAAGTCTGGCACGAGCGCTCAGGTGTTCAGCTTCACACGGTTATGCACATGTCATGGTTGGCACCGAGCGTCCGACCCGCAGAGCCAGACAGACTCCAGCAGAGTTGCTCACTGACCAAGGAAATGCCACGGGCCGCACTCTTCCAGGCATTTCCGTTGAGATAGAGGTGTCTGAAACACAACAGAAGAGTTTAATTTGAATTTATGAGCTTGTGTGGGACTATCAGGTGCACTGCTGCTTAATAACATGCTTTATTTGGATTTTTTACCTTTGCAACACCACCGAGCTTGGTAGGAGGTGTTCTGTTTTAGCTCTCACACAGACACATTATGTAAAAAGTGCTATGTGAGTCACATAGTTATTAGCCTAACAACCAGTCTGAGATTAATGAATTCAAATGTATCCTTAAAGGAACAGTTTAATTAAAAAATACAATTCATCAGCATTTAATCATGTACTCTCTTAAAAAGTTCTTTATTGATTATTTTTTTTATTATTATTCTTTATTTATATAGCCTTGATAGTTTCACATGGTTTCACACTTTCCATTTCACAAAAATTCCTTTATAATGAAAATAAAGTTCTATAGACTATATAAAATGTTTTTCACACAAGGAAAATATCTTTTAAGTTTACTGAGAGGTCTTTTACACTCTAAAATGCTTTTTTTAAATCCAAATGCTGGGTTCAGCTTGCTGGGTCATTTTATTGGGATGTTTTTAATATTTTTACCCAGGTGCTGGTAGTTTTTCTGTAACTAAGTCATTAAACATTGGGGTACCCCTTTAGCGTCATTTTTCAAGGTGTAGGGTCCTTCACTGCTTTAAATAATAAACCCTTGGCATCATAATGCAACACGACTTGTTTATAATGTTTTAATACTGCTTGTTTATGATCAGTTTCTGCAATAAATACCTGTGACTGTACTTATATTTGCCTGTTATGTGTTTTATACTGTTCAGAAGTGGGTACCCTGGTGAAAAAAAAGCACATGCTGGTAGGCACGTTTTGATGCTGAGATGCTTGTTAGGTATGTTTTGGTGCTGGTTTAAGCTGGTCCTTTGCTGGTTTATGCTGGTCCTTTGCTGGTTTTTGCTGGTCCTTTGCTGGTCATGTTGCTGGTCAAGGACCAGCATAAACCAGCAAAGGACCAGCATACCTACCCAGCATCCCAGCATCAAAACATGCCTACCAGCATATGCTGGTTTTTTCACCAGGGTAAGTTTAGGGTAAGGGTGGGTTTAGGTGCTCCAGTGAAGGTATAAATTTATATAAAATTATTAATATTTTTACAAATGCATGCAAACCATTCAATTAAGGCAAACAACTGAAATCAATGGAGGACCCTGCACATACAAAAGCGACGCTAAAGGGGTACCTTGAGCATCAAAAAGCGACGCCAAAGGGTCCCGACCAAGCGTCAATATGTGACGAGTTGATGTTAATATATGAAGAGTTCAGATGCCAGCTAAAAGCCATCTCGGTCAAAAATGAGATAATGATACTGAGTGAATGCTCCTGACACATAGTATACGTCCATCAAATACTTTTACTTCAAACTCGCTAAACGCCAGCCTCAGCCCAATCAGAAGTACCAGTACTTACACAGAAACGTTTACAAAGCAGTCAGACAGCAGTTTTGTATGTGATTTCCAGCCCATTTTGAGCCAGCAATTTAATAATTCTTTAACAATAGTTGACTTCAGCATATATTCTGTCTAGAGCTGAAACGATTCCTCGAGTAACTCGAATACAAAAAAATCAGTCCATTTACTGTAACTACACACGGAACACTGTGTTTCCCCACGGACTATTATTACTGTCGCACAAACCGATAAACGCTGGACATATTTAAGACCGTAAATTAATGGTGGTTAGTTATTATGTCCCTAAGTTAGCTATGTTTTGTGAAAGACTAAGTGCCATTTATGTTGATTGTCTCATTCTCTCTCTGTGACACAGAAACTTAGAAAGTTAGTGAATATCAAACGAAGAGTGCCTCAGCATGATTACAAATGTGATACAGATTTTATTAAACAGTTCATCAAGAAGTTAATATTAAGAGACTTACGTTTTAGATATCATATTGCCTGTTTTTGCTCTATTTCGCCCATAAATAACTATTCCAAACACCCACCTCTGAATGTGCCTCAGCACAGTTTTGCGTGTTTAAGCAACGTGACGGTGTTCTTGAATGAATCACTCGTGAAGCGATTCAGTTCAATCGCAATGACTCACTTACTTAACAGTGACTTGCTGACACCTACTGGCGGTTTTGATTTCACATCTAAAGTATCTTCATTTTAATACATGTAAATATCAGCATTCAATGTTTTGTTTAAAATAACATACTGCATTTGTAACTGCAAGTTAAATGCACTCACGTCCCTCTGAGCTGAATTAAACATCTAAATGCCTAAATTTCTTGACTTATGCCTTTGTTTTAGGTTGCAATGTTTTTTGTATTTTTATTTATTAATTATATATGAAGAGTTCAGATGCAAAACCAGCTAAATCCATCTGACACACACACACACACACACACACACACACACACATACATATATATATATATATATATATATATTTGTATTTGCATTTTGAATGTAATTTGGCATTTAAATGCATTAAATGGGTTTAGTTTTCATGGTTATTAATATATGCAATTTCAGCAATAAAAATATTCATTTTTCTAAAAAGGAAACAAATCAGTTGTTTATTTTAAGAGACCTATCCTATTTTCTCTTGTATATTTAGTATTGCTCTTTAATAAAGAAAATGACTTCTTATCCGATTAATCGATGGAATAATTGGTAGAATACTTGATTACTAAAATAATCGATAGCTACAGCCCTAGTTCTGTCCAATATTTACTAAGTGCAGGGTTGCCGAATAATGCAAGTTGGGTTGTTTTTAACCCAGCATTTTTTCGAATGTAGGGACCCAAAAATGGTACCCAAAATGGCATTGCTGAATGTCAACAGGATGTCAAGCTCCAATAGATAAAAACTCAATTAAAAGTATCATACAAGTTATCTGTTTGATTCATATGTTGTATTCTAAGATCTTCTGAAGCCATAGTTTGTTAGAGGAACAGACATCATTTACTAATGGCTTTCTTTTCTCAAATCTCGATATATTCTGTTTATCCAAAGTTGATGTGTTGCAAAATGCAAGAACTAATGGTGTGTATGTGGCGTCACTCGATCTTGGTGTGCACAGTTTGAGAATGTGCATGTATGAATGAGATGTGTGAGTTACAATGACAGTGTTTATTAGTGAATAATGACTTATTTTTCTCACAAAAAGGTTTAGAATATCGTGCACAAGTTTTCATGCTGCTTTTCCATGGAGCTTGACAGCTTGTTGTAAGTGTAAGATTTCATTGTGTGGGAAAGAACTGCATTAACTGCATGCATTAAATAGATTAAAAGTCACAATAAATACATTTGATATAGTTTTAAAAATATATTCTATTCATCAAATAATCACAAATGCATGTTTCCTCAAAAATACTAAGCAGCACAATTGTTTTCAACATTGATGATAATAAAATCATCATATTAAATTAATTTCTGAAGGAACATGTGACACTGAAGACTGGAGTAATGATGCTGAAAATCAGCTTTGCATCACAGGAATAAATTACATTTAAAATATATTCAACTAGAAAACATTTCTTTTAAATTGTAGTAATGTTCCAGAATTTTACAGAATTTGCTATATTAATCAAATGAATGTAGCCTTTGTGAGAATGAGGGATTTCTGTAAAAAAAAAAAAAAAAAAAAAATCTTAGCAACCCCAGACCTTTGAATTGTAGTGTATCATTGGCACAAATACCTGAAAAATGATTGACACTATAGGAAAGTTCTAACTATACACTGAAAATGAATGTTCCATGTGGGTGAACAATATCTATTTTAATCCTTTTACATATTTAAAATGCATGAGCTCTAAGCATTGCACACCTTTCTGCTGGAGTGAGCAGTGATATTTAAACTCACTATTTCCTTCTGAGAAACTCAGAATACAGGAATACAGGAGACGTGCCATCATAAACCAGTGGAATCTTTCATGATATCTTGACAATACTAAGCACATATATCAGTTTTCAATCTGATATTTCTTTATGGCCATATGGACACATATAAGATAAGTTTGAGATGATTTACTGAATCCCATTTGAGGGTGTGTTTGTATGTCTTCATCTAATTCCAGCATCTATATTTCAGCTTAAATCCCACAGGAGCTGTTTTTCTGTGCGACTCAATGCAAACGTCTTGTCGTGCCTCTGAAGTATGGTAACACACATGCTCCTTGGTTCCTGCGAGGAACGTGGGCGTCCAAACATCATATCCTCGGCTAATAAATAAGGTTTTCCCTTCCTCAAGCTCAGATGCAATTTTGATCTTTCTCTAATTGCATTCGCTGATTTTTCCCCGTCTCTTCCTGAGCAATACCTCTTATCAGAAAATCTGAAGACTAATATATGAAATCTTTTATTGGTTTCTGTCTCATGCAACGGTTTGAAATTGTGTATTTTCAATGCCTGCACAGTTTTGGACTGATAAGATGAAAGATTTTCTTTGGTGAAGTCATATGCAAACACAGGCCAGAAGGTTCTTTGTGTTGTTGCCGTGGAGCTCATATGCATGTAAGGGGGCGAGTTAATTTTAGAGGGTAAAAAGAAATAGCTGACTGAAATAGCAAACTAACCCTAACCATAATGATTTAGTTGTGTTTGCTAAGGTGAGCATCACTATTGCTATGTCACTGTCACTCATGGTAAAGGTTAAAAATTCAAACAAACCATTAAACCCTAAGCATTTTAGCATGCAACTCACCCCATATTGTTTTTGCTACCATTTATATACTATTTTAGTATTTATTATTATTATTATTTTTATTTGCTTTCATTTTTACACTACTAGTGAAAAGTTTGGAATAATTCCATTTTTTATGCTTCTCAAGAAAAAAATCAGCAAAAGCAGTAATATTGTGAAATATTATTACAATTTTAAAATAACAGCTTTCTATACGAATATGCTGTAAAATGTAATTTATTCATGCGATGCAAAGCTGAATTTTGAGCATCATTACTCCAGTCTTCAGTGTCACATGAACCTTCAGAACTCACTATAATATACTGATTTGCTTCTCAAGAAACTTTTATTATTATTATTAATGTTGAAAACTCATATTTTTGTGGATTTTACGCTTTACACTTTAAAATAAATTACAATAGGAAACTGTTATTTTAAATTGTAATAAGTTTTCACAGTATTACTATTTTTACTGTTTTTTTTTTTTTTGATCAAATAAAAAATAAAAAAGTTTTGGTGATATATATGTAGTAATTGTGTATATACACTACCAGTCAAAAGTTTTTGAACAGTAACATTTTTCATGTTTTTTAAAAGAAATCTCTTTTGCTCATCAAGCTTGCATTTATTTGATTCAAAGTACAGCAATTTTAAAACAGAAAGCAGTTTAAATAGTAAAAATATTTCACATTATTTATGCTTTTGTTGTATTTTATCAAATAAATGCAGGTTTGGTGAGCAGAGAGAACTCTTTAAAACTGGTAGTATAGTGGTAGTGTAGTTTTTTTTTATTCAATTTTAGATGTATTTTTTAGTATGCGATGTGCTTTTGTCAATAAACTTATACTTACAAATTAAACTTATTGATTTCAGTTAACTGGCAAGTTTTTCATGTAATATTTATGATTTATTCCAGCTTTGGAATGTTTAAATTAATAGGAATAATTTTCCATAGTTTTATTTAATGGTAACTGATGTGAGCTTATGATATATAATTTTTCAAACGGTTTGTCAATGTCTACGTAACATAGAAACTTAGGCCAAGAATCAACATAGCAATGGCCTAACAACCCATCAAAACACTTTGGCGAAGACATAGCAACACCAGGCAAGCACTTACTGATCTAAAACGCTAAAAATCTATAGTAAAATGACAGATTACTCATCCTTTTGAACCAGTTATGATGAGTAAAATAATTGAAGGATTCTTTGAGATAACTCTTTTAGAAAACCATTGAGTCTAATTGTGCACAACCGAACACATTAATCCAGCAGGGGAGAAAAATCCATTGGGTCCCATAAAAAATATGAAGCGTTTAGCATATGCAAGGCCACAATCAATTAAATGTGTTATTCAATAAGTGGAGTCAGAGGGACAGAAATCGAAGCAGGAGAAAAGAAATGGTGTCTTTAGGTGCCAGGATTAACCCAGAGCTCCTTCACTTCAATCAATGAATCAATAACAGTCACCACACACACACTACAGTCATTCCTCAGGACTTCAGCTTTGGAAGACTAAAATTTCACAATACTTTTTGTCCTGTATATCTATTGTTCTTATCATTTAAACCAACCTTACTTTTTTGGCTTGAAAAGTGTTGCATTCGAGTTGCAGTGACATTCAAAACACTTTTGGGGCCACTGCACTGATTATCTGGTCCTATTTCTGTAGTGTGTGTGTTTTGTTGTCTGTGCTTTACCTGAAGGCTGTCTGTACCCTCAGGACGGGACGCTCCGACCCCAGGAACCTTCATTCCAAATGCTGTCAGTCACGATTCAATCAGTTCTCATGCTCCACTTCATCAGTTCTGGGTTCAGCTCGACCACTAAATCTCACAATCACACCCTCTTTCATATGAGTAGATGCCCTGTGTGACACAAGCAGCAGAAGTGCGAAATAAATAAAACATGGACCCACAGCAGATGGGGATGTTATTCTTGCATTTATATCAGGTGAATCTCTAGAAACCTGTCAAGAAGAGTCCAGATCATATTTTACAGCAAATGAAAAAATACATATAGAATAAAAATATTTTAGGACAATTAAGATGTGACACGTTACAAATGATGTTCTAACCTTCAAATAAACGCAGATCTCCTGAAGTACAGCAACACCTGACATGTTTGCTTGATTTTGATGAGTCTCTTTTATTTAAATACTGGCTCAGATGTGTCATATTCCCGCTCCGTCGCACAAATGTCAATAGACTGCATAAGCAAACACTGAACATGAAATGATCAATTATGTATGAAATGTTCTAATCTATCCAATTACCCTAATTCACAGTGAAACGGGCTGTTTGACATCACTCGGGCTTTCTGCTGCTGTAAACGTGAAGAGCGGTGTTCTCGGGTCCAAACCCCCACCTGAGAGCCAGGGGCCCCTGCTGAGCGCATACGCCTCCTGAATACAAACACTTCGTTTGTGATCGTAAGCGTTCAGCTCTTTATACATTGCACCAAATTACATCACCATCTGCACCACTTAACACACCTGTTTGGAATGATAATGTGGAAACTATAAATACTTTGTTACAGTTTAGCAGATCACAGCAGTATAGCGGTGAGGGTCACCTCGAGATAATGGCCCACATTTCTCATTTGAGTTTCAGGCATTGGACCACTTCATGCAAATGACTGTAAATCATACAGTAAGCTCCTCTGCTGATGCAGCTACCAGTTATTAGGAAACAGTGACCTCTAGTGCTTTTACTAAAAAGTGCATATTACAAACAGACAGGCCTGATCAGATTTACAACCACATGACGGACTATAAAATAGGTGAAGAAATCCCATAGACTTATATTAAAAGAGGAACCCGAGTCATAACTAAAGACCACAAAATTATAGGGACTTATACAGAGACAGTAAACCAGTCAGAACAACAGTTCAAATACCTTAAAAAGCTACCACATAGCAACAAGCCAGAAACTCTAGCATCCGCCCTAATTTTGGTAATAACCATCCAAAACACCCTAACATCCACCTAGCAATCAGCTACAAAAACCACAACCACCCTAAAAAAACTTGCAACAATCTAACAACCACCCAAAGCAACCTTACATCCACCTAAGAACCAACCAGAACACCATACTAATCACCTTAAATGCCCTAGCAACAATCAAACAAACATGTGAAATGCCAAACAACCGCCTGGCAACCAGACAGTGCACTGTCTGAACAATGACCCTGAAAACCTTAAAAAACACCCTGAACACAAAGCAGCAATTTAACAACCATCCAAAACACCCTACCATCTACCTAGTAACCAGCCAGAACACCCTGTCAACCGTCCTGTACAACTTAACGACAATCTAAGAACCCAAAACAGCAAGCAACTGGTCAGAACAGTCTAATAACACCCAGAACTCCCTAGCAACCAGCTATATCACCCTTGCAACCACATAAAACATCCTGACAACCATGCAACCAACCAGAACACCCAACTTATCACCATAATCGGCCTAGCAACAATTGAACAACTGTTCAAAATACCTTAACAACCACAGCAACCACCCTGAACACATTAGCAACTATCTATTTACGACCCAAAATACCCTAACAGCCACCTAGCAACTAACCAGACGACCCTAACAACCACCCAAAACACCCATTGCAACAGAACACCCTATTAATCACCATAGCAACAATCCAACAACCATTCACAATGCCCTAACAACCACCTAGCAACCAGCAAGTACACCCTAGCAACCACCTTGAACACATAGCAACAATTTAAAAGCCATTCAAAACACCCTAACATCTACCTAGTAACCAACCAGAACACCCTGTCAAGATTCTAAGAACCTAAAACACTTAGCAACCAGTCAGAACAGCCTAACAACCACCCAGGACAACTCCAAAACCAGCTGTACCACCTTAGCAATCAACCAGAACACTGTAGCAACCACTATGAACATCCTAGCAACCATCTACAAACCACCTAAAACATCCAAACAACCACATCAACCAGTCAGAAGACCATAGCAACCACCCAAAACATGCTACCATCCACCTAAGAACCAGCAGGAAAACCCTAATAACCACCCAAAACACTCCGACAACCACCATTGCAAACAACCTGAACACCCTAGCAACAATCAAACAACCATTCAAAATACTCTAACAACCACCTAGCAACCAGCCAGTACACCACAGCAACCACCCTAATCACCTTAAAAAACACCCTGAACACATACCAATTTAACAACCACCCAAAACACCCTAACATCTACCTGCAGTTGTAACCAGTCTAAAGAACCTAACAACCACCCCAAACACCGTGACAACCAGCTATATCACCCTAGCAACCACCCAAAACACCCTGAACATTCTGGTCGAGGCTGCTTTAAATGAAAATGAGCTCTGCTCGCCCCGCCCCTCTCTTCTCTCTGTGGAGTGACGAGCCTGTTTACTTTAGCCGCATTTAGCCGCGGTTAGCCGCTAAACTTGCTAACTAGCACGTTATTAGGAAAGACGATTGCAAAGATTCATAAAAAAAAAACGTATACACACTTCTGCTGTAAGTGAAGCTGGATCATGAATGATTTGTGCGAACATAGACGGATATATGTAGATCGGGAGGCGCATACAAACAAACGTAATCTACTGCATCTTCAGCGGCTCAGATGTCGGGAGTAAATGACGACCACTATGTTCATTATTACATCCAGCAATACAACACCTCAATCGCTCAATCGGAGATATTCTTGTCTAACTTACATCTCTGCTCCGGCATCCAAAGGGCGGACTGTTATTTGAGGTAAGATGCTCATGCCAGTTAACTATCATGGGAGTGGCCTCTGTCTGTGTGACGCCACAACGACAGATATCTGAGAATGGCTCGGTTTGAAAAAAGGAATATTATTTTTACAGATTAATTAAAAACCACTGCATGGATTTTTATCATTGTAGGGTAGATCTGTACATACACTGCCAACACACATTAATGTTCAAACAACATGTAAAAGTGAACTTAGCATCCGATGACCCCTTTAACAACCACTGAAAACACCCTAACATCTACCTAGTAACCAACTAGAGCAACCTACCAACCCACCTCAACACCTTAGCAACAATCTAAGAATGCAAAACACCTAGCAACCAGTCAGAACAGCCTATCAACCACCTGTAACACCCTACAAACCACCCAGCAGTTCCACAATAGTGTGACATTGTGGTGATACACTTCAGCCATGGAAATCTGTAGTTTGTTTTTCATGATGGTTCTGACAGGCTGCCACATATATATTCATAGAGAGAGCAACTCTAGACTGCATTCATTTGATTCCCCCAGAGACTGATGGACTACAGAATGGACTTGAGTTTGATCATTTTGTCCTGGGCTGCTACACTATATTAAACACTCCAGTACAAACTCACATGTAATATAGAACACTTTGTATTAAAAAAAAGGTACAAGTGAAGGATACAGTGTGTCCTCTCATCACATGCTCATGTGAACAGCATGGCAATCAGCTGATCTCTGCTACTGATGCTGCTGTTTCCAGCACTGTTGCCTGGGTAACAGCATCACTCCAAGAGTGAAAGAGGAGGAGGAGGAGGAGGAGAGAGAGAGAGAAAGAATCACTCATCCATAATCTCCCATTAAACTACAGCATTAGATAAACTATACCATCATCAAATAACCATAACGGCCCTTCTGCTCAAACCCAAGTACTTAACAAAAGCTATAAATCATCATTAGAAATAATGGACTGTGTTCATTCAAGATACATGTGTACTTTGTCATTTTAATGCATTACATAAAGGAGGAATAAAAAGTAAGTGATACAATGGAGCAGGAAATCTTGGTTACTACTAGTGAAAAAATGAAGGGCAGGAGATTGGGGCTAGTTGTCACGTGGATTGTATCTCAGTAACTGTAAGGTTCTGAATCAAAAATACAACAACAAATGCATCTATGTTGGTTTCTAGTTCAAAATTATTTTATTTCATTTTATTTTATTTAAGATGCATTGCTTTACTAATAATCATTCTCCAGACCATTACACTTATGAACACTGTGCAGCAGGATAATTTTTTAAAGAATTGGTAATTCAGCACAGAGTTCAAACTGTACTCAAGACGAACAAATAAAAATAATGTTGCATATACATACAATGAAACAAAAATACATTTCCTTACTTAATACAACAAGCCTCTTAAAAATCAGTGCTCTGATAGGCTTCAGTGATCACTTCCATGATTAATGAAGCTTAATAATAACCCATAAAATCAGAGCAATAAAATCACAACAAAACTTACTTTTGTAGCAACCAGACATGATTTTTGCTTGAAGGACACTAAATTAAACCAAATTGACTAACTAAATAGAAGTTGTAAATATGATTACTGAAGTACATTTTACAAGAAAATACAATTTAGATTTTTCTACACTGAAAATTTGGTGTATAATTTTCACTCAGAAATTGCATGTAAATCTGATAAACAATTACAAAGCAACAGCGAATTTGAGAAACAGAAATTTTAAAGTAAGGCAAGGGAGGCAGTGTCTCCTCAAAATAATGGATGACAAAAAAAATGTAAAAATAAAACAACGCCAATATTACAAACTATAAGTGTATAAATCACTCGTTTTTTGGGGGAGAAAAGAAAAAAAAAAAACAAAAAAAAAAAACATTGTCCAACCAAAAGCGACACCAGCAGGTCGGTGCGAGGTAATTGAGAATGAATGGGGGAAAGTCACGTGAGAGGAGCAATGCCTCTCGATATGATTGCATGTGACTGGTTATGATCGCCTGTGATTGGTTCATACCATAAATCCCGCCTCTTGTTTTAACATGCAATCTGCGTTTGCGAAACAGTCTGAATGAACGATATAATGGCGTTAGAAGACTAATAAAAAGTAAGTAAACAACTTACACACTTAGATATGACCACTTTGTTACGCCAAATTAAGACTTAAAATGGCCTGAAAACATGATCTGTGGGAGTTTGTAGTAAGTATTCAGCTTGGAGAAAATTAAAGTAAATCTCTGTGTCTATGACCAGTATTTACAGAGCTTTATTGACGATGACTAAAAAAAAAAAAGTGAACTATTAAAAAGAATAGCTGAACATAAATTCACAAATACAATACATTAAGGTGAGACATTGCAGGTGAATAGGGTAAAATAAATAAATAAATAGTCGCCTTACTTACCCAGTTGATTGATTACACTGATAATTGCAAACATTTTTTTGTATTACATGTTTTCTAAAATGTTAGGTTTAAATATGCAAAATTATGCATTATTTAATGAAATATGCACTAATTTGCATAAATTACTAGTACAAAAAATCTGAGTCGGTTTCAAACTTCTTGTTTATTTATTTATTTATTTATTTATTTTATAAACCTTTTAAAAAGGGAAATTCGGGTGTCATGAATCTGGTCCTGATCTCCAGTCCGCTCGCCACCAGAGGTCGCCTTGTCATTTCACGTTACATAGACTGTTGCACTACACCGCCGACTACCTTTCTCATGTTTCACCTCACTCACAGCTGCAGCCAATCACGATCTGCATAAATAGGAGGCCCTTCCCACTATTCTGGACCGAGTATTCTGTAACGTGGAGAGGGAGACCTGAAGCAAGCAGATCCAAATGCAAAGCTTTATTAGTGTCAGACAAAAACATGGTCGAAAACAGGCAGGGTCGGACAATAGCAAACAGGTATATTATAGGCAAGACGTGAGAGTAGTCCGTGAACAGGCAAGGGTCGATGAACGGCGAGCGTAATCCAGGGAGCAAGGCAAAGGGGTGATCCGTGAAACGAGCGAGAGGTCCACAAGGCAGGCGCCGAGACAGACGAAACAAGATGGCCAGGCGAGAAAGCTAAACTCAGGGAACAAGGGCACTAGGGAACTAGGAAACTAGGGAACAATGAGGCTAGGGAACTAGGAAACTACTAAGAAAAGGCTGCTAGCACTAGGAGAGGGCTAAAGGCAACGACTACAATTCTCCACAGTACAAACTCCACAATACTCCGTGAGTAACAGGGGTAAGCCGGAGGCTTATATAGCGCGCCTGATTGGCTACAGCTGTCTGCACTATCAGCGCGATGGGTGATGGGAAACGTAGTCTGGGGTGTGGTGCAACAGTCAGTGTAATATGAACGTGCGAGGGCGACATCTGGTGGTGAGCGGTCCGAAGGTCACCGGCCAGATTCATGACATTGGGTATCTCATTTTCCCCACTCCATAATTAAAAAAAAAAAAAAAAAATGCTGTATATAATCAAGCAAATTATATATGAACAAACCTCTCTGTAAAAACCTTCAGGATATAGACAGGAATAAAAATGTAAAGTTTGGTGTAAGTGCTACTGAAGTGATTTATGGCTCAGTGTAGGAGAAAAAAACTCGTTTTGAGAAAACTTTAAAAATATGTATTGTAATTGAAAACTATTGACACAAAGAGATACAGTGCTATAAAAGAAACACTTGGCAGTGCAATTTGGATGTTTTCTTTCCACTAGTCTGAAAAAACACTTTATGAAAAACGCAGAAAGCCCAAAATCTCATAATTGACAGGTGCAGTGTCTCCCCTTAAACTGTTACTGCCTTTAGTTACTATTTTGGAATAAATGTAACATGCTTAAAAACACTAACTTGATGAGATTCATACTTTAATAAATAAAATTCTATCTATCTGTCTGTCTATCTATCTATCTATCACTTCAAAATTTCACTTTTAGTTCAATGTTTGCTGTTTCTTTGTAATTGTGAAATATTTCTGATTGAAAATAGTTTCAAAGTAGATCCACACACCAATTTGCGTTTTCATATACACGATTTTGACACCTGACGAGCATATGATATGCAAAACAACCTGGTAAGGCAAATAAAAACATGGAAAACATAAGATCATTTCTGAATCTACAACATTGGCATTTCTTTAGTCAGAACCACAGAACAATTCCTCATTGTTTGCTAATAAAAGCCACGTCCATCCACACACACAATATGCAGGCAGACCTATTCAGCGATGGGGGTTTCTCAGCACTTTTAATTGCTAATTCACTTCAGAGTGGTTTCCAGGGAAACAGTTACTATGGACTCACTGCGACTGTCAGAGTTTATCGAGCTTTGGTACATGTTGCATCACATGATAGCAACAGACCATCAGAAACAAACATTCTCACGTACTGTAAAACATTGGAATATCACGATTTCTGACACATCTTCAGTTGTATTATAGATCTTGAAAGATGCATTATATTATAAATGAATGTGGGTTTTATGCATATGCATAAGTGTTGCCATGGAGATGCAATTCAACGAAATGAGTAGAAAGGAGATATATGAGCTGTCTTCTGTGTGGGTAGTTCTGATGACTCTGTGTGTGTGTGTTTGTGAGTGGGGTTATCCTAAAATCCACATGGATATGTGTGTATGAGGGGGCAGAATGTGAGAACATGTGCTCGAACGTGTGTGCGCGCGTTATTCATGCGCTTGTGCAAGAAGGCACGGCAAACATTTCCCGCATAGAGCATAATTACCGTAAGTGAGTTGAAATTCAGACACAATCTGAAGTGCAGCCAACCTGCGCCTACTCTTGACAGCTCAGCATATGATCTAACAGAGGCAAACGCCCACCACTCTCCTCTCCCTCAGATGCCTGAACCATAAGCATTTAAAGCACAAAAATAACCTTCACAGCTGTATCCCAGGAGCCCTTTAACATCTAAATGTACAGCCGGATTGCTGTCATGGCCTATGTGAGAATACATGCTGTCAGGTTTACCTGTAGGATGAACTAGGAAAGATTAGTCTGTACTGTCATGTTTGCATATGGATTTAGTGTTTTATGTTCTTAATATATTTACAGATCTAAATGGATATTCTCTAAAGATATAATTCTGGTGCTGGATACCAACTGTTTAGTTTTCTAGCAAACAACTATGACACAAAACACCTGTTTATCAGCTACTGTACGACTGCAGCTCCCCTAGAGGTCAGCTATTTCACATATCAGGCATTATATCTTTTAGCGGAAATTACATGTACTAAGTAAAATCATGTTTTAATGTGAGTAATGCAGATGAAAGCAGAAAAGGCAGCACCTTTTTAATATAAAAACACAGTGAGTCGTGATGTAAGTACAGCCTTTTGCAGTTTAATGTTAAATTTATTAAATGACACGTCTGTATAAGCTTAGTATGAAAGCCTATATCTGCAACATAAAACAAAATCTGGTAAATCAAAATGAAATTATGAGATACTAAATCATAACTGTGAGAAAAAAAATTAAATTAGGATACACTAAATCAGAAATTAGATTAAAAAAGATAGTCATGAGATTAAAATGTTGAAATTATGATATACTAAGTCATAATGAGATGAGGTTTAAATGAAAACTGTGACATAAGTCTAAATCATGATATGAAGACATAATTATGACATTAAAAACTAATTTCTGAAATATTAAGCCACAATTATGTTATACTTCTCACTTTTACTTCATAAGTCACAATGAGAAAAGTTTAAATGAAAACTATGACGTAAGGCTAAATTATATGAAAAATCATAACTATTACAATAAAAGTCAAGATTATGAGATTTTATAATTATTTAATAATTGCTGACTTTTATTTCACAAGTCATAATGAGAAAAGTTTAAATGAAAACTATGACGTAAGGCTAAATTATGATATGAAAAATCATAACTATTACAATAAAAGTCAAGATTATGAGATTTTATAATTATTTAATAATTGCTGACTTTTATTTCACAAGTCATAATGAGATAAGGTTTAAATGAAAACTATGACATGAGTATAAATTATAATATAAAAATTATAATCATATATATAATATATATATAATCATATACACTACCGTTCAAAAGTTTGGGGTCAGTAAGACTTGTAATAGTCTGTAAAGAAGTCTCTTATGCTCATCAAGGCTGCATTTTTTTGGATAAAAATATAGAAAAAAAGCTTTGCACGACTGTGCCTGTTTTGAACCATCCTCGCCGTGCACTTCACCTAAGCTGCCGTTTGCCATTCTTTTGGTAGGTCACTTGATGTCATCCTTTGGTTGTTGAGTGCTATTCAAATGAGTTGCCAATCATTCCGGTCAGTGGAGAGTCATTTTCGCCCTCTGCCTGACTGTAGCTTTGCTGTCCCCAATATCTACAGCTTGACCTTATTTTTGAACCGTGGTGTTTGAAATTTTAAGTATGGAAGCAACCTGACACTCACTGTATCCCTCTGCCAGTAAAGCCAGAACTGAACCCTTTTTTTTCCCTGAAAACCTTTTCTTTTTAACTCTTCTGGTATGATCAGACGTTCAGAAGTTATTATTTGATTTCAAATACTTTTGAAGTACCAGTACTGTTTTTGCCATCCAGCTGGTTCTATTGCAAGAGAATAGTGATTACCACAGTAGTGGGTTTTATACTTTTCCTCATTAAATGAGATTTGGTTGAGGTGATCACCTAATCAGTATTTCATTAAGCAGAATGAGGCGTGCGTGTGTCGGAATTCAGTCTGGAATGGAATGGCTGCCATACATGTAGTAGAGATCCTGATTTAAGAGAAATTTGAAGTCAATTAATCTTTTTTTTTTTTTTTTTTTTCAGAGCTATATACTTGAATGACTTGTTTAGGGCTCTGTGTTTTCCGCAATGCGGAAATCGCGGAATCCAGTCATAAAAACGGAATTTACTGTATAACGAGGAATGTCACAGAATTTGTCAAAGTTTGGATGAATTAATCAAAATCACACTTAAAGCACAACACGTATGGATTAGTATCTCTAAATATTAAGCAAAAAGGCTATTTAAATATGAATCGTTCATGTTCTGCGTGTCTGCGTGCATGAATGGCGCAGAGGTGCAGTTTCATTTACTACACACAGACTGAAGTACGCATGATGCAGGGTTGCCAGGTTTTCACAACAAAACCCACCCAATTGGTTCTCAAAACTAGCCCAAAACAAGCCCAACCGTGTTTTGGCTGGGATAGTCCGGTAAAAATTGTATCCTAAGGGGTAAAATATGCATTTTTGGCAGGATTCCCTGTTAAAATTCGAATTCCAGGGGAAAAATATTAAGTTACTGGGGTTGCTTAAACTCGCGGATATGGAAAACAAACCGCAGCAACAATGTTAAAGTAGCCCGATTCTGCAGGAAAACCGCAAACTTGGCAACTCCGGCTTTGACGCTCACAGTGACTTCAGTAGCCCTATCTGCCCTCTCTACAAATGAGGACATAAATACATGAACAACATTTCCAGAGCTGCTCTTATGTTTCGTCATGAGCATTTTACCGTTTCACTTGAGAGAAACTATGGTAATATCATATACACACAGAAATGTAAAGGGATTCACGGCAACCCGTCAAAATAAAAGTTCAGTTTAACTTGAAGACACATATTGCTATTGTTTAGTAGAATGTACATAATACTACTACTATTACTGTTATTACTAAAATTGTTACAACTTTATTTTATTAAGGAATAATCACACAATATTTCTTTAATGTTTTAATTTTAGTAGTAACTTTGTTTGCCAAAACAATAAAGTTTGTTTATTTTCCTTAGATTAAAAGATGAATTAATATTTTATGCCTTCATTTGATAACCAGAAAAAAATATATATATTGTACAAATATTGTAGAAATAAACTTTAATAAATTAAGTTGTTTTTATGCATTTAAATAATTAAACATGCTTAAATAGAATTTGGTAATAATAAAACAAAAGTTGAGAAAAATAAAACATGTCATAGGGCCCTAAACATGTAATTTTTGTTAAATTTGTAATAAATTTATGTCAAATTATATTTTACTATTTAATCATTAAAAAAAAAAAAGATTAAAAAAAAATGTAAATGGAAAAAATGGAATCCAGAAAAATTTAAATGGAAAAAAAAAAACAAAACAAACAAAAAAACGGAATATGGAAAAAAAAAACCCAAAATGGAATTTGGAGAAAAATCAAATGGATTTCATAGGGCTCTACTTGTTGCATTTCCTTAAACCAGCAGTAGAACAGAGCACAAACTTACTTGAAAATGCATCCCACAATGCAATGCACTTGACTTGACCATCTGTTCCAGTGTGATTGTTTAGGCAAAAAATATCAGCAGCATACAGTATTTTCAGGATGGCACCCCCACTCAGTGAGTTTAACATGAGGTCATGTGACTACAGTGTAGCATGTTACTGTTTGAAATGTTTCTTATTGAGTAATGCCTATTGTTTCATTTAGTATTTGTAAAAGTTAATATTCAGCTCAGATCCATTATGAATGCATATTGTGGAGCACTACATCATGAAATGTCATTAATTTACTTTTTTTATTGAAATTTGTTCTTTAGTATTTTTATTATGTAGAATTACAAAAGCAATGCAGCACTCAAAGCTGTGTTGCAATGTGAAGATAATGCTTATAAGCATATAATATATATATATATATATATATATATATTGCTATAGCAAGCCTTTTAGTGTGATTGTTATTCACAATAGCACATCCTCTTGTATCTTATTGCTTAACTATGTAAATAGTTTGTGTCCATTTTAAATATATAAGTAATAAATAAATAAAAAGCATTCTTTGCTTTCCTTTTCCAACTTGCTCTCAGCAGGATTAATGTTGTTGTAGTACCAGCTTTCACCAGCAGAGCGCTTAGTGCTTTGTAAACTGTAAAGCAGCGTGATTACATCTTTATCGGTGAGGTTGAACATCACTCATACTCTCCAAGACAATAAACTTATTATACAGAAGAAATTATGCTGATTGTTCGGTAAAACTATACTCACAAGTAGTCATTTAACCGCATTTGAGGTGTATCTCACTCAGTAGCGCTGATGCTGAGCTGTTGTCGCATTCAATTCATTATTAAAGAAATTACACTGAGCCACAGGAAGAAAGAGAGAGAAAAAATGAAAATAAACACAAGAAAGCACCTGCAGTGCATATGTGTGTGTGTGTCCAGTCCGCTGTCCGAATCTGAGGCTAAATCTTATTACAGAGTAATTGCTTGGCTTAAAATTGCCTCCCGCAAACTGCCCATGCAAAACAGTCACAATAAAAGCTATTTACTGTTATTACTTTGAAGCAGCTGTTGCCATGGCTGCAGTGGTTATTTTTGGAGGGAGGCTGACTGTAATAAAGAGGCCAGATTTGCCTGAGAATATTTTTAATGTGATAATTCTTCTTCAGGAATTATCATAGAAGCTGATTGTTTGATTAATGTCTCTTTACGGAGGTGAAGCGCGCTTCTGTCGAAAAGCTTGACGCCTTGAACGTGCGCGTCTGTCTGGCTTTATCAGATAAAATGGTTCGCCTCTCAACATGAACTCTAATTTGTCAAATCCTTGTCTTCTTTTCTTGTCGTAACTCCCCAGAGGCACATTTTGTTGCTCAGAGGTCGTTCATTTCACATCTCAGGAGGCTTAATGGAGCTCTCAATTAAGTTTCTGTGAAGTTGCAAGATGTTTCTTCTAAAATTTCTTTGGAGGAATAAAAATAGACTCAAATGAGACAATTGTTGACGTACATTAAGAGTAGGCTACGTGTGGATACCATAATTTGGTCTTAGATGTATGTGCTGAAAAATGCTTGAGATCAAAAGTTTGACAAGTTAATTGTTAAGATTTCTTTTGAAACTCTAGAGAAGACACATGTGAGATACTAGGCTCTTTGTGAGGCTAAATGGAAAACGCTTCATGCGCATTGACCGCTTATTTACACGACAGCAGCATTTTGGGGGTCTGAAAATACAAACTTTTAAAAACGGGATTCAAAGTGCAAGTTTATCGGTATCTGCTGCATGTAAACTACAAAAATGAGAATTCGTAGAAAAAGGTGATGTTTTGCGCATGCGTATTACGTGTTCACTCAGTTTTCAAAGATATATAAAGCAAAGACTGTTGAAGTTAATTTTAACACAAGGTCCACTGAAGTGCTTTGAAACACACAGCATTATTCTATGTCGTTTATGTAATTTCAATGGAAACAGAAAGACTGTAGCATTTCATTTATATCAGAGTCAGAGCAGTTGAGTTTAGTAAAGCCTTATTTGACAGCATATGATAGCCACAATCTTACTGTATGTAACTATTAAATTTAGCATTCTGTGTATAATTAAAATGGGTCCGATATGTTTTGTGGTCTGCGCCAACTCACGCATATGGGGCCCTAACAATCTAAGCGCATGGTCTAAAGCGCTCAGCGCAGGTGCACTTAGCGCGTCCGAATCCACTTTTGCTATTTTAAGGATGGGAAAAACAGTCTGCGCGCCCGGCACGTTCTAAAAGTGTTGTCCCTATTCTCTAATTGAGTCATGGGTGTGTTTTGGGCGTAATGTGCATTAAACCAATCAGAGTCTCATCTCCCATTCCCTTTAAGAGCCAGTTGTGCTTGCGCCATGGCGGATTCGCTATTTACACGGCGGAATTTGCTAGAACAAAGACTGAACACTCCAGAGAGCAGGGCCGAGCCCCCTCAAATGAATTACTGTGCACCCCCTTTCCATCCTCTCCCCTCCTTGCTGAGGATGATCGTTTTCTAAAGCGAAAGTGAAACCAAAAAAACAGCTCGCATAAGAAAGCGATTGACTATCCATTATGACGTTGGCATTTTTATAGTTATGTACACAATAATAATCTTTTACATTGTAATCCTTTCATTTTTAATATTTGGCATGTTTGTGTGCTGCTGCACGTCCCTGTTTGTGTAATAAGCAGAGTGTATGTGCATTGTGCACCTGCCTATAGGCACATATTACTACGGGCTCTTTAAATAACAAAAAAAATTAATAATTGTGCTATTAACTTTAGGCCAAATTTTAGTTGGTCAATAGCGCAGTCTATTTCAGTTGCCTCAAAACAATCTCGTTTTCAGACCAGCACGCCCACGGGCGCACAAATGGGCGGAAATGCATTTACTATTTAAAAGGGTTTATTGAATGCTAAGTTCACTTTTACATGTTGTTTGAACATTAATGTGTGTTGGCAGTGTATGTAGAAATCTACCTTATAATGATAAAAATCCATGCAGTGGTTTTTAATTAATCTGTAAAAATAATATCCCCTTTTTCAAATCAAGCCGTTCTCAGATGCCTGTTGTTGATTGTAGTTGATTGACATGAGCGTCTTACCTCAGATCAGTTGTAACAGTCCAACCTTCATGTTTTGATGCCGGAGCAGGGATGTAAGTTAGACGAGAATTGAACGATTGAGGTGTTGTGTTGCTGGATATAATAATGAACATAGTCGTTGTCATTTACTCCCGACATCTGAGCTGCTGAAGATGCAGTGGATTATTCGTGATCCAGCTTCACTTACAGCAGAAGTGAGTATAAGCGTTTTTTTTATGAATCTTTGCGATCGCCTTTCCTAATAATGTGCTAGTTAGCAAGTTCAGTGGCCAAACGAGGCTAAATGCAGCTAAAGTAAACAGGCTCGTCACTCCACAGAGAGAAGAGAGGGGCGGGGCGAGCAGAGCTCATTTGCATTTAAAGCAGCCTCGACCAGAATGGGATGGTTTTTGCAGAGCTGATTTCGATTTTTGATCAACTTTGATCAACTGGAAAATGGGCATCCGATGACCCCTTTAAACAACGTGGTGTAAGACGTGAAAATGGTAACTAGCGATAAAAACTTGCATTGTGCCTGGCGCCGCTTTGCACCAGGTACATGATAGAGCCCATGATCTGCTCCATGCTATCGCTTTTCTGGAATGGAGCAGACTGTGTGTGCACTGTGGTGGTTCACTTATGGAAAGCATATTTATACTGTCTGAATTGTTTCATATCTCCTAGTGCATTATGTGACATTCACCATACAGAAAAAACTAATTATGTGAACGAGTGATCGATTTCAGCCACATCTTCAACATCTGTTTATAGTGGTGGGGGGCGGGACTTTCCGGATTCTAAAGAGTATTTGATTGGACAGAATGTTTAATGAGAAGCTGAAGTGCAGGGTGATGTCATCAAAATCATTGATCCATATTGACAGAAGTGAGAGACTGTTTGTTTTGAATGCTTATATCTTTGTACATATCTTACATATTCGTACTAAAAGCAAAAAAAAACCTTCAGTTTTGATTTCACTTTAATTTAATGCATTATTTGCCATTTCTTTGTAATTGTGAAATTTTTGAGTGAAAATTTCTACACCTGTTTTTTTCAATCCAGTCTTTATATGAGAATAAATCTCAGCACCCATGAACTCAAATGCTGAAAAGGTTAATTCAAAGACACAAGGACGTTTTGTTTATACATGACAGATGTATGTTTATTTTTTTCTCTTTCCTCATTGGACTGTGAGCGATGACCTCATCATTGCGAGATCACAGGCACCTGTTCATCAGCTCTGAAGTAGTTTTCTTGCATAGGGCAGTAAGTAAAGAATATTAATAATAATAATAATAATATATACACTACAAAACACTGATTGTATATTTTCTTCATTTTTATAAACAGACATTCAGATACTTATATGAGTTATATACAGAGGAAGCAGTGTGATTTTTTTTTTTTTTCTTCCAGGTCAGAGCTTGACAAATGAATCCAAACGAAATCCATTTCCCACTCAATAGCTGTTAGTCCATGTTGTCTTCCCTCTCTTTGTGTTACATCTTTCTTCTTTTTGGGCTCCATCCAGAGGAAGATTATGGATATTTGTTCTTATCACCGCCAACATAATAAACTCTGTAGGGCATGATAAACACAATCTCTCTGTCTTTCTGTCTCCAGCTATACATGATGTACTCTAGTTTATCAGCGTAGACAGCTACTGGCCCCGAGACACTCTCATCCACTCCGTGGAGGCTTTAGAGCGGCAATACAAATGACTTCTTCTCTTTCTGTGTTCAAAAAGTCTTAGAAAACCAATTTCTCATTGTGATAATAAGCAATAATTAGAAAATGACTGATCACAATATGGTTTTGCAGATTAAAGAAAGACAGAAACAAACTGGATTAAAAAAGTAACCCTGCTGAAGTTTCCTTTCTAGATGCACGTGGGACAAGCGGATCTGTGTTCACTGGATTTACTCTTTAAGGAGAAGTCCACTTCCAGAACAACAATTAACAAATAATTTACTCATCCCCTTGTCATCCAAGATGTTCATGTCTTTCTGTCTTCAAGAGTGGATCTGTCTCTGTCGTAAAGAAATTATGGTTTTTGAGGAAAACATTTCAGGATTTTTCTCCATATAATGGACTTCATTGGTGCCCGATTTTGAACTTCCAAAATGCAGCTTCAAAGGAATCTAAACGATCCCAGCCGAGGAAGAAGGGTCTTATCTAGCGAAATGATCGGTCATTTTTTTTCGAAAATAAAAACTTGTATACTTTTTAAGCACAAAAGCTTGTGTAGCACAGACTCTGGGATGCGCGTCCACAATGCTACGAATTAGTAATGGGTTGTTCTTGAACGATTCTTTCATTTTGAACGATTCATTAATGTGACTCGGGAAGAACGAGTCGTCTCGGGGCTGATTCGTTCAGTTGTGCATGCACAACATCCTGTTAGGTTCTGTACTGAATTTAGTTCACCTTTTTCGAGTCTTTGGGTTTTTCGAGTCGTTCGTTCATCTTATGGAGTTGTCGTGATGAACAAATGACTCAAACCTGAAAACTTGTCAGATAAGAGGTGAGGTGAGCTAATCATAGACTAAAAACCCAGGTAAACAATGAATTAATCTTTTGTTTCTTATAGCATTATAGTTTTGTCTTGTTTGTAGTGTGATAAGCGTTTACAAACTTACTTGCACTTTTCTTAGTCTTTGCGCGTTCGCTTTGTAAACACTGGGTCTGTAGTTCTGCTTACGTTCTGCGTGACCTTTCGACATGATTCAATAGTATGTAGTGTCATGAACGCGCATCCCAGAGCCTGTGCTACACTAGCTTTTGTGCTTAAAAAGTATAAAAAAAAAATTATTAAAAAAAAAAAAAAGACAGATCAATTAGAGCCCTTTGAAGCTGCATTTAAACTACATTTTGGAAGTTCAAAATCAGGGCACCAATGAAGTCCATTATATGGAGAAAAATCCTGAAATGTTTTTTTTAAAAACCATAATTTTTTCACGACTGAAGACAGATTGTTGTTCTGGAAGTGGAGTTCTCCTTTAAAATAATGCATCCACTTAAAACCAATAAGGGCTTTGCAGTCTGATGCCATAGAAGAACCTTCTAAGTTACTCAAAAAATTTTTAAATGTCTGGGTGAATCTCACAAAGTCTGTCCAGAACATATCTGGATCATATTTCATAAAATCAAAAGAAACAAACATAGTCATCATGATTTTTGTGTGATTTCCATGACAGTTAAGCATGCACTGTAAATAAATAAGTAAATAATATATTGAGGTGAATGTGACCTGGATTTTTTTTTTATTCATCTCCAAATGACCATGCAGCAACTCCAGAACTATATACAGTGAAAACTTTTTTTTTTTTTTTAAGACAAATATTTTTTGTTCTACCTCAGATGAACTTTATCTTTAAAACTCTTGGGTTTTTCTTAAGGGTACTGGTGTGCTCAGAAGAGGCCAGGACATTTCTGGTCTCTGGGCGTCTCAAGTAACATCTCTAATAGAGCCATGCCTGCATTTGGCTCACTGGAGCAAAAGAGTCTTCTGTGTTTGAACGATAAGCCGTGGTGTGCCGGAGGAGATGCGTTCAGGCAAACGGCCCGTGGGGACACAAAGTGGGAAGTTAGCAGTCATGCGCTTCTCCCATCTCTACACACACTCAAAGCTTACAGCACCAACCTAAATGCAGACCCACATACTCAAATTAGGCCTAATTTTGAGTTGTATGCATTTGATTTGCATATAAAATTTCCAACAGTTAGGATCACACAGTTTTAGCATAAGCAAACTAATAACATATTTGTCAGTCAAACATAAATGAAACGGCTAAGAAAGAGGCAAGATTTCTGAACTACAAAAGTCATGGCATTTATTTGCATCAATTTGATTTCATTTAAATAATCATACTTTCAAAAAGCAGTTATTCAAATCATTTAGAATGAGCATAAAACTCTTTGTTGTGAAAACAAACACATTCATTCTGTTAACTGTGGAACAAGCGATATTCAGTTAGTTAAAATGTATGTGACTGAAACAAATTGGATTTACTGATGATAAATAAACCTGGTTATTGTATTTAAAACACATTCAGATTATTAGTACTCTTTCATTTACAGTTTGACCGACAAATATGCATTAGTCTACATTTATTAGTTTAAGCTAAAACTGCGTAATCCAAATGGATGGAATTTTATATGCAATTCAAATACATCTTAAATTTAAGCCTCAATATTTTTTAAATGCAAAACAGCAGCTCAAGTTTGCTCTTATTTCAACTATAGCTAGCAATTGGACTGAAATACGCATGAACTCATGTTTTTGCGTATAAATGTGTATAAACACATTTATCATTCTGAATTGGCAATATTGTCAGAGAACAATATACAGAACCATTAAACTGGCAGGTTAACGAGGTGTGTGTATGTGTGTCTGTGTGTGTGATGGAGGATGAAGGTACAAAGTCAATTTCACACTAGGCTGAGTTCCCAGGGAAGCCAGACATTTTGATCACTCCATCACCCTGCTGATAGCCTGTCTCTCTCTCTCTCTCTCACACACACAAACACACACAGAGCATCACATTAACATGGAGACTGACAGTGAGAAATTAATATGCAGTAGTATGCAGTATACTGTGCACAGTATGCAAATTTTCAACAAACTCAATGGTCTACTGCTTATAAAAATGTGCAATATACTGTATCCCAATAACTGGATACTGTATCCCAATGAAACACATTCACCCTTCTACTAGTGTACCAACACAACTTGTAGCAAAGTCAACCACAAATACAACCAGCCCAATGCAGCGACACTGGGTTAACCAATGGAGTGAGTTTAGGTTTAGGGTGTTATGGAAATCTGTCTGAAGGCAATAATTATTTTTGCAATTCCACTTTGTGACAATAATTGCACAAAAATGGATTAAAAAAGCAAAATAATCATATTTAGGCCAAATTCTGAGATGATAACTAAATGTCTCTTGCTTACGTAACCATGCAAAATATTGAGGACATGCATCCTGTCTTGCTCTCTTGTGATCTTGACTTAATTTTCTAATCACTATTTATCAAATATCATTCAACAAGTACATAGACATTATCAGATCCTCATGTTGCATGACAATGTAATTGAGCTGCTTAAAAGCACATATCAAAACTTCATCAAAATGCAGATTTGGCCATTAAAAATGCATTTTTTTTTCTTGTGGTAGCACGTAATTCGTCACGTGTGATCATGGAGTTCCCTGCAGGTGCTTTTTCAGATTTTTTAAAACGTTGTGTTTCAACGCTACAGTAATAATAATGTTAATGTTAATACCGGACACTACCGGGCAAAATATTAATTAAAGTAAGAAGTTCACCAAAGCTGTATTTATTTGTTTTCTTTGTGTACAAAAAGTATTCTCGTAGCTTCGTAAAATTACGGTTGAACCCCTGAAGTCACATGGATTATTTTACTGATTTCCTTGCTACATTTCTGGACATTGATCGTGTTAATTGCTGTCTATGGGAGGGTCAGAAAGCTGTCAGAATGCATCAAAATTATCTTAATTTGTGTTCCGAAGACGAACAAAGATTTTACGGGTTCGGAATGACAAGGGGGTTGGTCATGACATCGTCAACAATGGTTGACCAATAGTGTATATGTACTGCATATTGCTATGGTAGCCCGTATCCGCTAATGAATAAAAAATAAATTAATAAATAAAGAAATAAATAAGAAAGGTTATTGCAACTTATCTGAAAATTCTGACTTTTTTTCTCAGAATTGCGTGAAACAAACTAGCAATTCTGACTTTTTTCCTCAAAATTGTGAGATATAAACTCGCAATTCTGAGAAATAAAGGTGCAATTGCATGATATAAATTTGCAATTGCGAGTTATAAAGTCAGAATTCCGAGATATAAACTCGCAATTCTGTGAATATATGTCTTTTTTTTTTCTCCTCAGAACTGGACTTTATAACTCGCAATTGTGAGTTTATATCTCACATTTTTAAGAAAAAAGTCAGAACTACGAGGTACAGAGCCGCAATTGCAAGAACAAAAGTCAGAACTGCCAGATTCAAAATCGCAATTGCCTTTTTTATTTTTTTTTTCATCAGTGGCAGAAACGGGCTTCCATATATTGCACTTTGGAAATCCAAGAGAAAACAAGTTGTGTACAACAAATTGTAATAATGCATGGGCTTTCAGGGTTTTAAATTAAATAAGCAATATGCAGTATATAATGAGCAGTTTGTAGTAAATATTATGCTTATTAAAATTAGTTTTCTCTTTCTCTCTTTGACAAGTACATTTAAAAGCCTTCTTATACATTTATGTTGGAGACAGTGTTACAACATTAATGATTCATTAGATGAACTGTGCTTTGTTATCATGTAGAGTGGTAGTTAAGATTTGAGTCTAATCATATTACTTCGCACACAGAAATACCAGCACATCCACTGTCATGCATGTATGTATGTATGTATGTAGACACGGGTCTAAGAATACACATGCACATTTGTTCTAAGTAATCAAATAATCGTTTAATTAATTGTATAGATTCAATTAAATCAAACAAATTTGTGCCATATATGCTATGCTGTATGTCGTATTTGAAAAGAATGGTGGAATGAATTCAAAAGCCGCCTGCTAAGATCACCGCAAAAATCACAGAATCATTTCAGCACACCAGCACACCAATACCGAACACCATGAGTCAAAGAAATCAAACTTTAAAGGGACAGTTCACCCAAAAATGAACTCGCCTTCATGTTGTTCCAACCCATGTGATTTGCTTTCTTCTGTTGAACACAAAAGGAGATATTTTTCCTAACTTTTAAAATGCAAGAAATCTTTTCAAAAGGGTCTTTATAGTGCAAAAAGGTTCTGTAGACTATTATAAGGTTTGCCATGCTAAAGAAAATAATTATTTTTTGAAACAACTGAACATCCAAGGAACCCTTTTAAAGTGTTATAAGGTTCTTTGGATTATTAAAGGTTTTGTCACACTAAGAAAAAATGTTTAAGAAACTTTCACTGTTTTTCTGAGAAAGCTAAAATGGTTCTTCTATGGCATCGCTGAGAAACCTCCATTTTTAAAGAGCTGTCAAGCTCCAAAAAGCTCAAAAAAGCACCATAAAAGTAGTCCATGTGACTATTTTCATTTACTGTATATGCTCTCCTAAAATCATACAGTAGCTTTTTGTGATAAACAAGCCAAATTTTGAATTATTTGTTGATGAACTCTTTTGCCACAGGTATAAGACTTAATATAATCTAAATTATGCCTCTTACTGAAATATGTAGTACAAACCCCATGAAAGATTTACATTACTTTAAAAAATCCACATTGTTTATACATATTTTGGACTATGGGGGGCGCCATTGTGTAAAATGGATGCACTACTGGCGCTACATGTTACACAACTTGCAAAATAAAATGCTGATATGATGCCACATTGTGTGGCTTTTGGTTGTAACTTTCAGTCGAAGGGCAACAAGAGAAGCGATGTAAGTCTTCACTGCTTTTCTAGTGATAAGAAGCGGATATAAGAATGGGAAGATGCCTGTGGACGAATAAAACTTCCTAAAGACCAGCGTCTTTGTTCTCTCCACTTCAGCCCTGATGCCTTTGAAGCTTTTAGTAGACCACAGCTACTGAAAGAGCTTACAAACAGCAAAAAAAAGAAACGCTAGATGCCCTCCTGGCAGGATGTAAACATGCCGACGCTTGTCATGATGCCGCAGGTGTTTCTCAGTGCGGATTTTACTCGATATCCAGGGGCGTTTAGACTCCTTGTGGAAAAAATCTATTTGGTTTAAGCTTACATGCATCACCACCTGTAAGCTCTTTCAGTAGCTGTGGTCATTGTATCAGTATTTTAATTTCAGAGTTGTGTTGCAGTAAAACTAGCAACATGTAGCGCCAGTAGCTCACCGAGTACAACCGTTTTAAGTCATCCCCCACATTATGGGGCCTCCATAGTCCAAAATATGTATAAACCAATCTGGTCTTTTAAATAACGTAAATCTTCTATGGGTTTTTCTACTACATATTCAGTAAGAGACATCCAATACAAGTCTTAATACCTGGCAACAACTCACACAAAGCTATGACTTCAGAAGTCATTTGGGCTACTTTTATGGTGCTTTTTTGTCATTTTTGGATTTGACATCAAACCTTCTACTAAAAATGCTCTTTTCTTGTTCCATGGAACCATTTTTGAGTGATCTATTCCTTTAACACTGATTTTGTGTGGCAACTTAGGACTGGTGGATAATGAAGACCTCAACCAATCACTGTTTAAATCCAGTGTACACATACAAAAACAGCCCTATGTGGATTGGTGGAGGTTTTCATCGTCCTCTGGCTCTTGTTTGACAACATCAGTCTGTTTAACCCTCTTACTGTTCTAAATGACTCCAGAACCATCTGGCCCCTGTGCGGTTGCCACGGCACCAGGCTCCAGGGGGGCCTGTCGGCACATGCTTTGTGCTTCATATGGTGAAACTCCTTCCCTATGTCACACTTCCTTCTTTATAGCAGAGAACATATCAGTTATAAGACGAAAAAATACTGCAATAATGAAAACGAAACCCGAATTGAACTGAACTAAAAACAAGCCATTTAACTTCAAAAACAAAGAGAGAAAATCATCATTTGTGCTTTAACGACTTAATCGGTAACGACGAAAATTCTTATAGTCTCTTTAAAAAATAAAAGACATGCATATGTGGCTTTCACCGATCAGGACTCGCTTCGTTCCAACGTTTTCTCTCAGCGAGAGAACACAGGATAGATACCATTCATGCCTGATAGTTTACACCATGATGTGGTTTAAAATAGATTTCATCACAACTGAAAGAAATACGTTGTGTATTATGTCAGAAATACGTCTTCTTGGCAGACATCCGCAAGGTCAGTTCAGATCTGTTGGGTTTCTGGATTTCTTCCGGAAGTGTCTCTATATAAAAATAGACTAAACGACCCTGGTATTGGTTTTTCTATTCAGTGGCATTGTTCCTTCAGTGTGTCCGGTGATAAATAGGACAGACTGGAAATATGGCTATTCAAACAGACAACAGATAAATCTATGATTCATTCCTTTGAGATTGCTTGGATTGTTTTTTAATTGAAATATTTTTACTTATTATAATATATCCACATGCTTAATCTTGTGTATGGCCCTTTTGATTACCAACAACAAAAACAAAGTTTTAATATTATTTCACCCAGATAATCTCTTCTGCGTGCTTGTGCAGTTTTGTCTGCTGTAATATAATTTCGTTTCTTGGAATTGCTTGTTGACGTAATCCTTGAGAGGGCTCTTTATTTCATTTGAGTTGTAGAAAAAAGGGTACAAACAACCAAGCCTGTTCTTGTTAGCCTCCCTTTGCCTCCATGGTGTCTTTGGATAAGTAAACCACCCAGTACACCATGTTGAAGGCCCCAAAGGACACTGGGAATAAAATACGTGCGTATTCGTCGATCTTGCTGGCTCCTCCGGTTGGAGGAGCGGCAGGTTGAGGTGCGGGCTTGGCTTCTTTCTTTTTAATATTCTCTAATTTAGGCCCGAGGAGATGGTGAAGAGGAGCCGAGCCTGCGGTTGCACTGGGCGATGGTTTGTCAGGAACCGTTGGCGTCGAGGGAGGGGCCGGCGGTGTTGTTTTGGAGGCGGAGGATGAAGCGGCTGCATTCGATTGGCTGGCAGAACTGGGGCTGAGACGTGACTGGCTGGAGAAACTGCTGGTACCCTCTGAGGTGGAAGATGATTGGCTGGTCAAGGTCGGTTTGGATGCAGCTGCGCCGCTCTTGCTAGACGTTTCGGTTCTTTGGGTTTTCTTGGAGTCTGGTTGAGACTGAATGTTGGAGTTGACACGTTTTCGTAAGTTGCCATTGGTGTCCGAGTTTTGCTGTTGGGTAAAAGGGAGAAAACTTAAGTATAATGCACAACATATGTTCTTAGCAAGTCAAAATAATTATAAAAAAATTGTTGTTGAAAAAGCATGCTTCACCCAAAACTGAAATATATCTGAAAATGTACTCAATCTCAGTCCATTCAAGTTGCAGATGAGTTTGTTTCTTCATCAAAACAGATCTGGTAAAAGGTTGCATTACATGACTTGCTCACCAACGGATCCTCTGCAGTGAATGGGTGCCATTGGAATAAGAGTCCAAACAGTTGATAAACACATCACAGTACTCCACAAGTAATCCATACCACAATCCACCAGTTATTGTCTTGTGAGGTGAGGAGCTGTGTGATTGTAATAAACAATAATTGATCATTATAGTGTATAGTGTAACTTTAAACTGATGCTTCTGTCCAGCATATGAGTCCATAATCTATAATAATGCTTCCATAACATAAATCCATCCCGTGTTGTCCTCTCACATCAAAATCCACCAACATATTTGCTTAGATCAGTTCTGGACTGTTTTTGCTTGTAAACGGTGCTTGATCTGTACGTATTTCTCTCCTGATTCAGACGCAATGACTTTTTCATTGCAGAAAGCAATATTATGGAAGCCTGTGTCCACCACTGAATAAAAAAAAAAATTCTCATAACTGTGAGTTTTTAAGTCAGAACTGCCAGTTATAAACTCAAAGTTTTGAGAAAGTCAGTCAGAATTGAGAAATGGGATTTTGTATCTTGCAATTCTGACTTTTTTTCTTGCAATTGCGAGTGTATATCTTGCAATTGTGACTTTTTCTCAGAACTGTGAGTTCCCCTTCAGTCGTTTCACTACGACGTTACATATGGGAACTCGCTTGAGAGTCCAATCATCTCCAAGCCTTATTCAAAAGGCCAATGAACATTCATGAACATTGGCGAGTGGTATTTGCATGCCGTGCCACTCCCCCGTACATACGGGTATATAAGATGGCGGCGTGCAACCACTCATTCAGACTTTTGCTTTTGGAGCCTCGTCTTCTGAGCCATTTAAAAAAAAAAAGAGTTCCTGAGTTCACACTCTCTCTGCTGGCGTGCTGCCGAGCTACTAAAAGAGCTTCATCTAAAAGAGCTTCATCTAAAAGAGCGTTCGGCAGCCGCCAGCCTAATCCTGCGGGCTGCCGTTTTCACGGCATTCAAGCCTCCCGCACTCCAGCGAGCCCCGCCCGTTTGAGAGCACAGTTGTGCCGCGGTTTCTCCCTGGGCGGACCGGGATTTCAAAAGAGTGAATTTCTCGCGGCTGTCGAGGACATCTTCCCGGTATGTATCTCCGGCCGTGCGCTTCCGGGTGCGGTAGTTTCCTCGCCTCTTTGGACGGACATGATCGCTGTCTCACGTGCCTGGGCCGAGAGCACGCTGAGGCAGCGTTCACGGATGGTACGTGCGTTCATTGCGAACGTATGTCCATGGCTGCGTTAAAGTCCCGCCGCTCATTCATGAGTAGGCACCCCTTGTTGTCTTCCCGCGGTAAAAAAATAAATAAATAAAAAAATAAATAAATAAAAGCCGCGATGAGGCACTTGGGGGACATTCAGGTGACTGTGCAGAATGTTCCGTCGGCCCCCAAAGCCCCGCGGACTTCTGCGTCACCGCGCAGTCCCGTTGAGCTGCCAGAGCAGTATACCTCCCCGTACAGCGGGCTGGGTATCTCCTTTGGCGCTCCCCAGGAGATCGAGATGTCTGCTGCAGCATCAGAGGGAGAGTCTGACGATGAGGCTGACGACTCGGCGGGTCGGTACCCCTCTGCGGTTGCCGCCCCGTCTGAGACGGATGCTGAACTGTCGGCTATGCTCCTCCGAGCCGCCAAGGAGATCGGTCTGGAGGTGCCCAAAACACCTCCGGCCGATCCCTCTAGGCTGGATGATTGGTTTCTGGGGAGGGCTCCCGCGGCACCGCCGCGCTCTCCCCCAGTGGCTTTCTTCCCAGAGGTGCATGAGGAGCTGGTGAGGACTTGGCGAGCCCTGCACTCTTCTCGTCCACGTCCCAGCTCCTCTCCCCTCACCTCTCTCGATGGCGGTGCAACCCGGGGTTATGAGGCGGTCCCTCAGGTCGAGCGCGCTGTCGCGGTGCATTTATGCCCGCCCGGCGCTGCCACCTGGCGGGATCGGCCCCATCTCCCCTCCAGGGCGTGTGAGTTCTCGTCCGCTCTCGCGGGCCGGACTTACCGCGCCGCTGGACAGGCTGCCACCGCCTTGCACGCCATGGCCACCTTACAGGTGTACCAGGCCAAGGTGTTGAAACACCTGCACGAGAGGGGTTCTGACCAGGGTGCAATGGAGGAACTCCGCGCCGCCACTGACTACGAAGGTGACGGCGCGTTCCCTTGGTCAGTTGATGTCCACCATAGTGGTCCAGGAGCGACATCTATGGCTGACCCTGGCCCAGATGGCAGATGTCGACAAATCACGGTTTCTCGACGCTCCTATCTCCCAGGGCGGCCTATTCGGCG
Organism: Labeo catla; assembly: GCA_012976165.1. Lineage (NCBI taxonomy): Eukaryota > Metazoa > Chordata > Actinopteri > Cypriniformes > Cyprinidae > Labeo > Labeo catla. The sequence continues at coordinate 284,526 of VONZ01000569.1, read as the reverse complement.
ACACCGTCGAGGACTTTGCCCAGCAGTTCTCGGCGGTTCAAAAGCAGACGGAGGCGATTAAACACATCCTGCCCCGCCGCGACATTCCAACCACGTCCGCAGGGCCCCAACCTCCGCCTGCTCGTCGCCGAGGGCGCCCTCCCGCGGCTTCCAAACAACCAGCTCCGTCCCCTGCTAAGGTACATGACACCAGATTGGCAGCCCGACGTCGAGCTGGCCGTGGGAGAGCGGCGCCGCCCGCGTCTCAGGGGCCGGTCACCCGCAAAAGATCTGCGAAGCGTCCCTGACACGGGCAACCTGGAGGTGGAGGGAATCGCTCTTTGGGGGATAACAACATCAACGTCCCCACTCCCGGTGGAGGGCCGGGAGCTGTCACAGAAAGAGTCAATTCTCTCACCTCCGGGGTTCAGGCCCCGAGTTCCATCTTTGAGCAGCGCCCAAGAAGTGTCTCCTCGGATTCGGACTCGGAGCCTGATGTCGCCAGCGCGGGAACCAGGGAAGAAGGTAAGCGCTGCCCAGTGCAGTCTGACTTTTCTCCAGGACGTTCTTCCTTCTGGGATCAGTCCCCTTCCCCTTCCCCCCCCAGGCTGCCCCACTGCGGTCACGTCGGTCAACGTCCCTTTGATACCCCTGGCGACCAGGCTGGGAGCCTGGCTTCAGCTTCCCAGCCCCTCGCGGTGGTTGATTCGGACGGTACGTCTCGGCTATGCGATTCAGTTCGCCAGGCGTCCGCCCAGGTACAGAGGCGTCCTTTCCACTTCTGTCCATTCGGACACACATGCTGCTGTGCTTCGTGCGGGGGTTGCAGTCCTACTGGCGAAGGACGCAATCGAGCCTGTTCCTCCAGCCGAGATGAAGTCAGGGTTTTACAGTCCTTACTTCATCGTGCCCAAAAAGAGCGGTGGGTTAAGACCCATCCTGGATCTTCTAGCTCTGAATCGGTCCCTTCTCAGGATGCCGTTCAAGATACTCACGACGAAGCGCATCCTAACATGCATTCGTCCCCAGGATTGGGTTGCAGCCATCGACCTGAAGGACGCGTACTTTCACGTCTCGGTCCTGCCTCGACACAGACCCTTCCTACGGTTTGCTTTCGAGGGTCGAGCGTATCAGTACAAAGTGCTTCCATTTGGCCTCTCCCTCTCTCCCCGCGTCTTTACGAAAGTCGCGGAGGCTGCCCTGTCCCCTCTTTGGCAGGCGGGCATTCGCATCCTCAACTATCTCGACGACTGGCTTCTCATAGCTCACTCGCGAGATCTGTTGTGCGAACAGAGGGACTTGGTGCTCCGGCACCTCAGCCATCTGGGCCTTCAGGTCAACCGAGAGAAGAGCAAACTCTCCCCAGTGCAGAGGATCTCTTTTCTCGGTGTGGAGCTGGACTCGGTCAGTATGACAGCCCGCCTCACCAACGAGCGCGCGCAGTCAGTGCTGAAGTGTTTGGAGTCATTCAGACACAAAACAGCGGTCCCTCTCAAAACATTTCAGAGGCTCCTGGGGCATATGGCAGCCGCAGCCGCAGTGACGCCGCTCGGCCTGCTTCATATGAGACTGCTTCAGCGCTGGTTACACGATCGAGTCCCGAGATGGGCATGGCACTGTGGCACACTCCGGATTGGCGTTTCCCCGCAGTGTCGCCGCCTGTTCAGCCCGTGGTCAGACCCGGCCTTCCTTCAGGCCAGAGTCCCCCTGGGACAAGTCTCCAGGCATCTTGTGGTATACACGGATGCCTCTTCCACGGGTTGGGGTGCTGTATGCAACGGGCAAGCAGCATCGGGCTCCTGGACAGGACCTCGACTGCAATGGCATATCAATTGCCTAGAGTTGTTGGCTGTGCTTCTGGCCCTTCGTCGCTTCCGACCGACGTTGCGTCACAAGCACGTGCTTGTTCGCACCGACAGCACAGCGACTGTAGCCTACATCAACCGTCAGGGTGGTCTACGCTCCCGTCGCATGTCACAACTCGCCCGCCATCTGCTCCTATGGAGTCAAACGTGGCTGAAATCGCTACGTGCCGTTCACATTCCAGGAGAACTCAACCGTGCAGCCGACCAGCTCTCACGGCAGTCCACCCATCCTGGAGAATGGCGACTCCACCCCGAGACAGTCCAGCTGATTTGGAGCCATTTCGGGGAGGCCCAGATAGATCTGTTTGCTTCCCGAATCCTCCCACTGCCAGCGGTTCTACTCCCTCAACGAGGCTCCCAACAGCCTCGGCAGGGACGCACTGGCACACAGCTGGCCTCCGGGGCCCAAGTACGCCTTTCCCCCAGTGAGCCTCCTTGCACAGACACTGTGCAAGATCAGGGAGGACGAGGAGCAGGTTCTGCTGGTTGCGCCATACTGGCCCACCCGGACCTGGTTTCCAGAACTCATTTCCCTCGCGGCAGCCCCTCCTGGAAAATCCCCTTGAGGAGAGACCTTCTTTCTCAGGGGATGGGCGCAATTTGGCACCCGCGCCCCGACCTGTGGAACCTGCACGTCTGGTTCCTGGACGGGACGCGTCAGACCTCTCCGGCCTTCCACAGGCCGTGATAGAAACTATCACTCAGTCCAGGGCCCCCTCCACAAGGCAGGCTTATGCGCTGAGATGGGGTCTGTTCGTCGACTGGTGTTCCTCTCGCGGGGAGGACCCACAGAGATGTACGATTGCAGTAGTGCTTTCCTTCCTGCAGGAAAAGTTGGAGCGCAGGCTGTCCCCTTCAACTCTCAAAGTGTACGTTGCTGCCATTGCAGCGTACCACGATGCAGTGGATGGAACATCCCTAGGTAAGCACCAACTCATCGTGAGGTTCCTGAGGGGTGCGAGAAGGGTTAATCCCCTCAGGCCGCACCCCATACCCTCTTGGGACCTCTCCGTCGCCCTCCAGGGCCTGCGGGCGGCCCCATTTGAGCCACTTGCGTCGGTTGAGCTAAAATATCTGTCACTTAAGACAGCGCTCCTGACTGCACTGGCCTCCATCAAGAGGGTAGGGGACCTACAAGCTTTCTCTGTCGACGAAGCGTGCCTAGAATTCGGGCCCGGCGATTCTCACGTCATCCTGAGACCCCGGTCCGGTTATGTGCCCAAGGTTCCCACCACGCCTTTCCGCGATCAGGTGGTGAACCTGCAAGCTCTGCCCCTGGAGGAGGCAGACCCAGCCTCTGCGCTGCTGTGTCCAGTTCGCGCTCTGCGTATATACGTGGACCGCACTCGGCACTTCAGACGCACCGAGCAGCTCTTCGTCTGCTTTGGAGGTCAGCAGAAAGGGAATGCTGTCTCCAAACAGAGGTTGGCCCATTGGGTGGTAGATGCCATCTCCCTGTCGTACCAAAACCAGGGAGAGCCATGCCCCTTAGGTGTTCGTGCCCACTCCACACGGAGTGTTACCTCATCCTATGCGTTGGCTCATGGCGCCTCACTAGCAGATATCTGTAGAGCTGCGGGTTGGGCGACACCTAATACCTTCGCCAGGTTCTACAACCTTCGCGTAGAGGCCGTATCCTCCCGTGTCTTAACATAGACATCACAGGCGAGCGGGAGTCCGGCTGGTGTCGGCTTGCTGCGCCATTCCTAATGGATCCGTGCGCTATTTCCCTCAGTTGTTCCCTCCGGCGAACCTGGGTCCTCCATGCCCCGCAGTCAGGCCTAGTGCGGAGTAGTGCTTGTCTGTGCTCCGGTTGGGTCTCCTTCGCCCAGCAGGTTGTGGCAACATGTTTCAGTATTTTTCCACGGTCAGCCAGAGGGCCGATGTTTCCCTCATATATCCCTAAAATCTATGGATATATTGAATTTCTTGTGTTCCACATGTAGAGATTTCATGTGCTCCGCCCCCCCAACTCCTGCTTCAGTACAACTGGCATCCCTGTGGGGCCCCCCTATTGGCCCCCAGGGCGTTGGGAAGGTTACGCTCATATCCGTCTGCTGACACGTCCGCCTGTCGGCACGCGATGTGTTGCGTAACGCGACGTCTGGTTCGTGGCCTGTTCCATGGGTCTGTTCCCATATGTAACGTCGTAGTGAAACAACTGAAGGGGAACGTCTAGGTTACGCACGTAACCCTCGTTCCCTGAAGGAGGGAACGGAGACGTTACATCCTCTGCCACGACCTTACGTCGCACTGACGCTGGGCTGCAGCTCGGCTCCTCAGCAAAAAGCCTGAATGAGTGGTTGCACGCCGCCATCTTATTTACCCGTATGTACGGGGGAGTGGCTCGGCATGCAAATACCACTCGCCAATGTTCATGAATGTTCATTGGCCTTTTGAATAAGGCTTGGAGATGATTGGACTCTCAAGCGAGTTCCCATATGTAACGTCTCCGTTCCCTCCTTCAGGGAACGAGGGTTACGTACGTAACCTAGACGTTTTTATATCAGAATTGTGAGATATCAACTCGCAATTTTGACTTTTTTTTCAGAATTGTGTGATATAAACTCACAATTGCGAGTTATAAAGTCAGAATTGCGAGATATAAACTCAAGGTTCTGAGAAATTTAGGCAGAATTGAAAAATGGGATTTTGTATCTTGCAATTCTGACTGTTTTTTCAAAATTGTGTGAAATAAACTCACAATTGCGAGTTATAAAGTCAGAATTGCGAAATATAAACTCAAGGTTCTGAGAAATTTAGGCAGAATTGAAAAATGGGATCTTCTATCTTACAATTCTGACTTGTTTTTCTCAGAACTGTGAGTTTTTATATCAGAATTGTGAGATATCAACTCGCAATTTTGACTTTTTTTTCAGAATTGTGTGATATAAACTCACAATTGCGAGTTATAAAGTCAGAATTGCGAGATATAAACTCAAGGTTCTGAGAAATTTAGGCAGAATTGAAAAATGGGATCTTCTATCTTACAATTCTGACTTGTTTTTCACAGAATCGCGAGTTTTTGATTCAGAATTGTGAGATATAAACTTGCGATCCTGACCTTTTTCTTAGAATTGCGTGATATAAACTCGCAATTGCGAGTTATAAGGTTAGAATTTCGAGATATAAACACAAAGTTTTGAGAAATTAAGTCAGAACTGAGAAATGGGATTTTGTATCTCGCAATTGTGACTTTTTTTTATCGTAATAGTGACTTTTTTTTTCTCAGAATTGCACGTTTTTAAGTCAGAATATATGATATAAACTCACAGTTGTGAGTTAAGTCCAGGTTTGAGGGGGAAAAATACTGACATGTTCTAGAATTGTGAGTTTATATCTTCCAATTCTGACTTTATTTCTCAGAATTGCGAATTTATTATAACTTGCAATTGTGAGTTTATATCATGCAATTCTGAGAAAAAAAAAGTCATATTTGTCAGTGTATTAGTAACAATTCTGACTTTAAAACTCACAATTGTGAGTTTACATCTCACAATTCTGACTTTTTTTTCTCAGAATTGCAAGTTAAGTCAGAATTGTGAGACATAAACTTGCAACTGCGAGTTATAAAGTCTGGTTTTAAGGGGGGAAAATACTGATATGTTCTGACTTAAAAACTTGCAATTCTGAGAAAAAAAGTCAAAATTGTGAGTTTTTGTCTCCCAGTTCTGACTTTCTAAGAATTGTGAATTTATTATAACTGCAATTGAGTTTATATCAGGCAATTTAGAAAAAAAAGTCATATTTGTCAGTGTATTTACTCACAATTCTGACTTTATAACTTGCAATTGTGAGTTTATGTCTCACAATTCTGAAAAAAAGTCAGAATTGTGAGATGTAAACTCGTGATTACGAGAAAAATGTCAGAATTGTGAGATTAAAAAGTCGCAATTACCTTTTTTAATTTTTTATTCAGTGGTGGAATGGCTTCCATTCAATATAATGAATTATGGATGGTTTGAAGTTAAAAACATCCTAATGATAGATGTGTTTCTTACAAACACACAGCTTTTCACTTCACAAGATGTTAATTGATGAACTGGAGTAGAATGGATTATTGTGATGTTTTTATCAGCTGTTTGGTCTCTCATTCTGACAGCACCCATTCACTGCATAGGACCCACTGATGAGCAACAGATGTAATGCTAAATTTCTCCAAAGCTGTTCTGATAAAGAAACAAACTCGTCTACATCTTGGATGGCCTGTGGGGGAGTAAACTGTCAGCAAATTTTCAATCTTTTGTTGAACTATTCCTTTAACATGAGCATTGACAGTAATTTCAAAACATTAAAGCAATCAGAGCTACAAAAAACTTCAATATGAAGTAATATAAAACCCAGTTTTGGTTTAATAATCTTTTGTAAATGTGTTGATGACACTTTTGCATTGCCACATCTGAGCTGCCAAACTTGTGTTTTTAGTGAGAAGACACGTAAGGCTCTTGCACCAGCCCCTGAATCAAACTGGTCAAAGCAAATTCATAACCCATTTTAGAAAGCTATTTTAATGCAGCAAAAATAGCACAACTTTATTTTACATAAATAATATTTCTGCTTATACAATATGCATCATTGAAACTATTTTAGAGAGAGATCAGTATCCAAATGAAGTGCACCATGCAGCGAGCATGTGCCTGTAATATGCGACTGAACAGACGTCACGCTCGCAGTAACGTTTGGGGCTGTAAGGAGCTTTTATGATCAGATGGTTTGCTGTTTGTGGGTGTATGGAGGAGGAGGAGGAGAGTGGAGCTATTCTATAAACAGCTTTTTTCATATAAACAAGGACAAGAGAGATGAGTCCACTGACTCCACTCAGTGTGTGTGTGTGCGTGTGTGAGTGAGTGAGTGAGTATGAGTGTGTGCACAAGTTTAACAGATCCCAATGATATCAAGGGAGGAGATTTTACACCAGGGGCTGATGGGAACTCATGGATGAAAGTGTATTTTTTATGAGTTTTCTATAAAAGTGTTGACTGTTCAGACATGTTAGTGACCTGTTTTCTGTGATGCAGCTTGAGTTTGTTGCATATATAGAATGATTTCTGAAGGATCATGAGACACTGAAGACTGGAGTAATGATGCTGAAAATTCAGCTTTGTATCACAGGAATAAATTACATTTTAAAATATATTCAGATAGAAAACAGTCATTTTATTTTGTGATTATATTTCACAATATTACTCATAAATAATATAATTTAAAAATGCAGTCCTGACTAGCAGAAGAGGCTTCTTTTAAAAGCATTAATGCAATGAATGTAATTATTAAAATAAAAAAAAATAATAATAATAAATTCCAGTAGGGTATATATATATTAATCTTTTTCATATATGTATATATATATATATATATATATATATATATATATATATTCACAATGTGATAATTATTTTATTTACATTTATTTCATTCAATTCAAAATTTTACTTGTCAGTCCTAAATTAAACACTGTATATGCCACAGAATTCCTTTTTAAGCATATGAAATATGAATAGAAAGGACAGAGGTAATTGCGTGTGTTTTTATATACCGAGTGCTGTGCCATACATGAGATAAACACGTATACTGGGATTATATTAAAGAGAGATCTATCTTTTTCTCACTGGACCTGATAGCCCAGTTTCACCCTGATATTTTTCACCATTTCCTCTGAGAAATGAACAGTTGGCAAAGTGTAATTGGTGTCTCGTGGTGTGTGGAAAATATGTTAGCGCAAGCTGTGAGGAGAGACAGAAAGAGACTTAACACACCACTCTAAAAGACGTAAGCTGCATCCAAATTCCTGTACCTTAATAGTATATACTAAATTTGATGAAGAACTTACTTGTTTGTTCATATACTATCTGTAGGTATGCATGAATTCAGTATAAATGCATTCCACTAGTGCTGTCAAATTGATTAATCATGATTAATCGCATCCAAAATAAGTGTTTACATAATGTATATATATATACATATATGTACATACATATAAATATACACTATACATACACATATTATGTAAACAAACTTTTATTTTGAATGCGATTAAACGTGATTAATGACTTTTTTTCTGAGAAATTAAATTAGAACTGAGAAATTCAGACTTTTTTGTTTCAGTTGCGAGTTTATGTCTTGCAAATTTGACTTTTTTTCTCAGAACTGTGAGTTTTTATATCAGAATTGTGATATATAAACTCGCAATTCTGGCCTTTTTCTCAGAATTGCGTGATATAAACTCACAATTGTGGGTTATAAAGTCAGAATTGCGAGATATAAACTCAAGGTTCTGAGAAATTAAGAAAATACTTGTTTGTTCATATACTACCTGTAGGTATGCATAAATTTGATATAAATGCATCCACTAGTGCTGTCAAATCGATTAATCGCGATTAATTGCATCCAAAATAAAAGTGTTTACATAATGTATATGTATATATATATATATATATATGACACCACTAATTTCCACACATAATACATACTTTGACAGATGATCAGACCCACAAGAAACAACAACACTTTCTTGTCATGTTGTTAAACAAAAACTTTTTAACTACAAGAAACAACTTTCTTGGTATCTACAGCCAGAGAACCATATCCTCCATATTTTACTACTAGATCCTCAGCTCCAATGGCTTCATGGGATAGCAAATTGTCAAGATCAAATCTCAGCAGATGTAGTACTCGGAAGCAGGGATTGAAAAGGATTGCTGGGATCAAACCAATAATGCCGAGTTCACGTCATCCCCCTGATAATTTGTATACTATACTTGTTTTTTTCTGTCTCAGCTCTCTGTCTGTCTAGGAAAAGAACATTTTCTCTTCTGTTCTTTATTCCGGAACAGAAAAAACCTATTAAAGGGAACTTATTAATCCGTGGCCATGCTGTGGTCAGCATATACGTACACAGACTTAAACTTCTCCATATTGGGATTTTCTCCTAATGTCCCCTAATGGGTTCAGATCAAGCGTGTAAAAACCCAAGTGGGATATTTGCTTAGAATGAATTGCACTCACTGATAGTGCCGTTTATTTGAAAGCACCGTCTTAGAAAATACAAACTGCCAATAAGATGATACAACATTTACAGATATTTAAAAACAAAACAAAAAAAAATCCATTAACTTACACTACATTCAAAAGTTTGGAATAATTACGATTTTTTACTTTTTTTTTTTATTAATTACTTTTTTTTAAAGGAGGCTCTTATTCTCACCAAGGCGGCATTTCTTTAATCAAAAATGAAGTAAAAACAGTAATATTGTGAAACATTATTACAATTTAGTAATTTAACATCTTCAGTGTCACATAATTCTTCAAAAATCATTCTAATATGCTGATTTGGAACTCAGATGTTATCAATTATTATTGGTGCTCAATTATAAATAAAGGGTACTATTATCAGTTTTGAAAACAGTTGTGCAGATTCATATTTTTGTGGAAACTGATATTTTTTTCAGGATTCTTTAATGAATAGATTTTATTCAAAATAAAAATCTTTTCAATATTTTTAAATGTCTTTACTGTCACTTTTAAGCAATTTTAATGCAGCCTTGCCAAATGATTTCTGAAGTGACAGTGAAGAGTAGAGTAACTGAAAATTCAGTTTTGCATCACAGAAATAAATTACATTTTTAAATATATTCAAACAAAAAACTGTTCTTTTAAAATGTAATAATTTTTCACAATATTTCTCTTTTTACTGTATTTTTGATCAAATAAATGCAGCCTTGGTGAGGATAAAACACTTTCGACCAGTAGTGTAGTTTGTAAAACTATGAAATTATGAAGCAGCACTGAACATTGGGTTCTTGTAGTTGGTGAGGATAAAACACTTTCGACCAGTAGTGTAGTTTGTAAAACTATGAAATTATGAAGAAGCACTGAACATTTGGGATGTGAGTGCTGAAAAAATGCTGTGAATCCCCAGGGTGGATTATTTGTGACGTGTATAAAGTCGAACGTACAGTATTTCCTGCTGCGCTGAGCTCACTGACTGAGTCATACGAGCTCCGTTAACCTGCATCTGCTGAGACTTTCATATTCACTGTAAAGATCACCATCCTTCTACACGGCAAACAGAATCTTGTGTTATGATGAGAAGACAGAAAGAGAGAAAAGGGGGAAGAGAAATATTGGTGATTTGAAAGGCTTACAGAGAGCCACCATTAGATAAGGTACATTAACATCTTTAACAGCCTGCGGAAATAAACGAGTAAAAAACAGGCCCGTAATACATCACGTCAACAGTCTGACAGACACACTCTCACTAAGTCTCACAGCTGTCAGCATGTGCCACTTCTAATCCGCCATCTCAGCTTACGCACCATATCCCAGCAAAAGACGAAATCCACAGCTCACATGCACACTCACAATGTGCTGTCCTATCATGCAATTCAACTAACATTCGATCTGCTAAACTTCCATGATGAAACTCTAGCTATGAATGGTCATTTTACTCAATTGAAAAAAAAAAGACTTAAAGGATAAGGGATATTTCACCCAAAAATGAAAATGACCCCATGATTTACTCACCCTCAAGTCATCCTAGGTGTATACGACTTTCTTCTTTCAGACGAATGCAATTGGAGTTATATTAAAAAAATGTCCTGGCTCTTCCAAGCTTTATAATGACAGTGAATGGGTGGTGAGATTTTAAAGGGGTCATCGAATGCCCATTTTCCACAAGTTGATATGATTCTTTAGGGTCTTAATGAAAAGTCTCTAATATACTTTGATTAAAAATTCTCAATGGTTGTGTAAAACAACACCCTTTTTACCTTGCCAAAATCAGCTCTGCAAAAATCATCTCATTCTAAGGGGTTGTTCCTTTAAATGCAAATGAGCTCTGCTCACCCCGCCCCTCTCTTCTCTCTGTGGAAAGACGGTCTTGTTTACATTAGCCGCGTTTAGCCGCTAAACTTCCTAACTACCACGTTATAAGGAAAGGCGATCGCAAAGATTCATAAAAAAACGCTTATACTCACTTCTGCTGTAAGTGAAGCTGGATCATGAATGATTCGCGCGAACATAGACGGATATATGTAGATCGGGAGGCGCATTCCCTTCACAAACAAATGTAATCTACTGCATCTTCAGCGGCTCAGATGTCGGGAGTAAATGACGACCACTATGTTCATTATTACATCCAGCAACACAACACCTCAATCGCTCAATCGGAGATATTCTTGTCTAACTTACATCCCTGCTCTGGCATCAAAACATGGAAAGTTACTGGACTGTGACAGCTGGTCTAAGGTAAGAGCTCATGTCAATCAACTATCGTGGGAGAGGCCTCTGTTGGTGTGACGGCACACCGACAGGTATCTGAGAACGGCTCGATTTGAAAAAGGGGATATGATTTTTACAGATTAATTAAAAACCACTGCATGGATTTTTATCATTATAGGGTAGATTTGTACATACACTGCCAACACACATTAATGTTCAAACAATATGAATAAGTGAACTTAGCATCCGATGACCCCTTTAAAGTCCAATTAAGTGAATCTGAAGCAAATTAATGCATTTGTGTAAGAAAAATATCCATATTTAAAAGGTTATTAATCTCTAGCTTTAACTGTCATATGCGCATTTGCAAGAGAGTGCTGTTCCAGTTTTGTTTACAGCAAAGAAAAAACTAGTTTCCTCTTGGCTTATATTGAAATCCTCTGACATTTTTCTTTTACAAATCCCCGTTTTGTACATCTAATTTGTGACCCGTGTTTGTTTTGATCTCTCCACTGCACTTCTGCATTTATCCTGCTACTGTACATCATCCGCTGAAACACCACTCTCTCACGTGTACAACAGTTAGAGGAAGCTAGAGATTACAGTTTATAAAGTTTTAAATATGGATTTTTTTCTTACACAAACACATCTTTTCACTTCAGAAGGCCTTTATTAACACCCCGGAACCATGAGGAGTACTTTTTATGATAGATAGATGAACTTTTTTGGACTTTGAAATCTCAACTCCCATTCACCTCCATTATAAATAATAATAATAATAATAATAAATAATAATAATAAATAATTTAATATAACTCTGATTGTATTTGTCTGAAAAAAGAAAGTCAGTTAAACCCAGGATATCTTGAGGGTGAGTAAATCATGAGGTAATCTTCATTTTGGTGTGAACTATCACTTTAACTTAGTGTTATTCCTTCCTTAGCTCCCTTACTTTTTTGTGTATTACACATCATACTTGTATCATACAAAAGTTATAAATAAAAGCTAACTGCAATTATAAGATAAAACCCAGGGGCCTTTTTTGGGGAGTGAATCTAATGAAAACCTGTCATGAACAGGTCCAATTCAAAAATCATCCTAAATCAAAATGAAATATTAATATGTAATCACATTTTGCATGAAGAAAATTAAGCCTATTTAATGTTAGTCTATTTTCTATTTCTATGACAATTTTCCACAAATTATCATGAATTTAATGTGTAAAAATGTATTAAATCAAATATACATCATATAATTTTTTTAATTTTTGGGGATTTAAAAACAAAATACATTTTAATGAAATACATTTTATTTAAATAAATTACTATTGTGAATCACTATAATTACTGTAAATACTGTAAAAAATATATAGTTGAAACTAATGAGAATCACCACTGAGCATAAGGATAATAATGACAAAAAAACCCTCAAATTACAAAAAGTTAATGCATTATGGTAATGATAATGTGGTTAACTGTCATGACAGTTTAAATTAATGGCTTATGAAATAGATTTCATTTTTTTCTGCAAAATGAAAAATATTGATTTTATTTTAATAATTATTTTAAATACAGTTAATTGAGTTTGATTGCATTTTGTGTGCTGCTGATGAAAAATAGCAATTAAACTTGCCATAAAATACTAAACATAGAGACTGAAATATGTTGACAGGCTTGGGTGAACAAACTACACTTCCCATCAGTTTTATTTGGCAGAATGATAATATACAGTTAAGCATCAATTATACATCTCATGCACATTTTGTTGCACCAACCCTGAAAAACCTTCCTGCTTTTGTTGGTAAGTGAAAAGTTTTATGCATTTACTTTTTTATACAAAGTTGCCAATGCATCCACTTTTTCTACTGAAAACGTATTTCACGCTTCTAAGTACCGATAAGTAGAAACCTCTCCAGAGGATCTGAAGGCAGCACTGAAGGCTTGGTAAGTGAAAATACTTCAAAAAAAAAAAAGAAAGAAAAAAAAGAAATAATAATTATTAAATTGGCCAATGTGTCCACTTTTTCCATTGAATTGCCTTTCGAGCTTGTAAGTACATAGGAACCTCTCAAGAGGACTTGAAGGCAGCATGCGAAGTGTGCAACGTGGAGCATTAATAATTGAATTGATGTACAGCGTAACAGCTATTTCACACATTTTAAAACATGGCTCACCGCATGAAATTTTAAAGCCAGAACTGTGTTTTATAATGTATAAGTAGTCTTTGTAATGTGTGTAACATCATCTCACCTGTAGAACCTCCTCTGTGTCTTTTGCTTTGCCTGACGGTGTGGAGCTTTTGGCACTTGCTGCGGCAGCGGCAGCGGCTTTGGCCTGTTTTCTCTTTGCTCTCTCTGCTTGAACGTTGGTGAAGTAGTTCACAGCCGCAAACTCGATCAAAGCGGAGAAAACAAAAGCGAAACACACGGCGATGAACCAATCCATGGCAGTGGCGTACGAGACCTTGGGCAGAGAGTGACGAGCGCTGATGCTGAGGGTCGTCATCGTGAGAACAGTGGTGATTCCTGTGAGGAAAGCACATTGAAAATATTAACGACAATAACTAGGTTACTAAATTGCGAGTGCAAGTTTGAGCGTGCATATGAACGTTGGTAAATGTATGCATGCAATTCTAAGTGTTTATGAACTCATGACCTGTGAACCATTTTATTTGATGTGCTTTTGATAATTAAGGTAGTCTGTGATTAAATGAGCATACTGCTTTTTAATAGCAATTTCTACTAAATGATAGTGCATAATGTGAGTTTCAAAATCTTTATTGCTTATAATCAGGTAAATATGCTTCACCTCTGACTGGAAATCATAAATGCAAACAAACAATCACTCCGATAGTCCGTAAGTGCCCATTAGTGATTATGCCTTTATTCTCTTCTCATTTCTATCTACATTTCCCTTGGGAGTGTTTTAAAACTGACCATCGTACAACAATGTAATTTGCTGAGAGTTTACCATCAAGGAAATCTGATGAGTAAAACTATTAGCGCCCCAACAGTTTACCACAAAAGTCCATAACATTACGCTAACAGAAGCAATGGGTTATAAAGACACAATAAGGCATAAAGAAAGCCATTCTGTAGAAGAGATCTTCCACTTAAAGGTAAAACGTTTACCCAAAAATGACATTATGTCAGACCTTTTGGACTGTTTTGTGTTTTCCCCCGTGTATGCCCTTACTTGGTCTTTCCTGTTCCGTTTGTAATTTTTACGTCACTGTCTAATCGTCCACACCTGTCTCCCCTGATTAGTCCCTGTATTTAAGTTTGGTTGTGCCCTCTGTCTGATCGTCGGTTCTTATTTCGTCTTCATGTAAAGTCATACCAGTCAGTTTGTATCGTCATCCAGTTGTTCTACGTCATTTAGTTAGTTTATGTTGTGGTTGCGTTGGTTCCGTGCTGTTTCCTGTCCGTTCCTGTTCCCTGTGGATTACTTTAATAAACTCTATGTTTTGGATCTCCTCGCTCCTCCTCCTCATTCCACGCACACGACGCCACTGTGACACATTACAGGTAATAGTGGATGCTACATTTTTTAAAACGTAAGCAAAAGCAATTAAAGTTTAAAAAAATATTTGCGTTTGCACTCTAGATAGTGTTAAAATAAAGCAATAAGCCCCAAGAAGCCGTGGTTTCCGCTTCGCATCGTGCCTAACTGTTATGAATTCACTGTAAACCACCGCTTCACGGGGCATGTTGCTTTATTATTCCATATACGTAGTAAGGTTTTACAAAATAAAGTGTAATGATATTAATAAAAACAGTATTCTTCCACCAAACAATGTAGTGCCTCGGAAACTGTTGTGGTTGCAACAAAGTGATTTCCAAGAAACACACAGAAGTAAACAAAGGTGTATGTTTGTAGAGTCATTTAAAACCGCTTTGAACGCGGCTCAACCAATCAGAATCAAGGAACGGAACTATCCGTTTTATAAGTTACTTTTTTCAATGCGTTTTTGTGGCCAATCACATACATATCTGTTGATTTCTTGGACGCAGTGTCCAATCAGCAACATTTTAGTTTGTCAGAATTCACTTAACGCTGTAAGTGTCTATTATTCTATTATAAGTGCAGTTTTGCATGCTTGTGAATCATCTCATAACTAAGTGCAGATGCAATGTAAATAAGAGATTTATTGTGTAGTTTAGAGAGCTTCATTGATTATATGATGATGAACTAAGATGAGTGATGCTTTTTAGTGATGATGAAAGGGACTTTCTGCACTTTCTAGGCTATAATCTATTCATGAATTGAATGAAACTTTAGTTTTTTTTCAGACACATGCTGCAAAGTTTCAGGAATGACATCTGCGTGTTTATGCTGGATTTCCTGGCCAAACTTATACAGACAGCGTACATCCAGAGTGAGATATAGTTCACGGACCAAAAGCGTGTGTAAAACTTACTGAGATTGAGACATACATTAATTCCTGAACAGAAAGTTGAAGAATTAATGACAAGCAATTTATGACAGAATATAGTCCCATAACTGCTCGTTTATCTGTATCTTGCCTTTAAAGGTTCATGAAACCCCAGACTACTTTTTCTGAGATTTGAGCAGAGGTGTTTGTGTTGCACATCATATATAAAAAAAAAAAAAGATTCTGATGACAATGGTAGCATCCATTAATTTTAATTGTTGGAGAACACTGTTAATTTTGAGCTTTTTTGCTCTATTTTCATCTTCCGGGTTTAAAATCTACATTGTGCTGACGTCACAGTTTGTGACGTGGCAATGGACTATAGTACATCGATGACGCTTCGGTGTCTCATAATTATTCATGAGGCTGCGCGTTCTTATCCTATGAGAAGACGCTTCGCCTAATTATTCACGACAGCGCCTGTTGATTTGCTATGACAGACGGTTCAGACTGTGAGATTGCGTACAATAACTGAGAGAAACGTTAATGGATCGAAGGAGACTGTTTTGGTTTGCTTTGTAAGTAGAGTTCGGCACAAACGCAATTCATTCATAAGGTGAGTGTAATAGCGGTTTTTACAACTCCTTAACGCAACCTATCAAAAGGATTATAAATGCCGAAAAATAAGCCTTAAAAGTTAAAAGCGGTGCAACAGCACGTTCATATATATATGGTTTCATGACCCTTTAATAACAAGGAGACGAGAAAAAGGCCTGCAAAATTTCAGTGAACATCAAAGGCCATGTGCACATTCTGGTTAAAAATAAAAGGCCATCAACTGACACTTAAAGGAGTAGTTCACTTCAAGAACAAAAATGTACAGATAATGTACTCACCCCATTGTCATCCAAGATGTTGGGGTCCATCTTTCTTCGACTGAACAAAGAAAGACATGAGCATCTTGGATGACAATGGGGTGAGTACATTATCTGTACATTTTTGTTTTAAGTGAACTGCTCTTTTAAAACAGGAAGCATTGCTGTTCAAATCAGCAGAAAGGGTCAAAGTCACTCCACAGTTTAGTAAACATAGGTCCCCTTTAAAGAAGATGCCAATTATGCAAAAATGTATAGGGATCAATACAAACACTTTGTGCGCACACGTCAGGTCCAGCCATTGCTAAAGCTACCATTGCCTCTGCCTGTTTTCACTATATGTGTTTCCATCCACCTAGTTGTATGCGCACTTTGGAATATCGCATAAAAAAAAAACTCTGAATAGAAACGCGAAGATGTGCATAAATTCTACAAATGCGCATAAAAAAACTTATGTTTGCTAAACTTAACAGATGGGTAAGTAACCTAGCTGCCTTAACATTTTAAGTTGATTCAGCTCAAATATCTAAGTTGTCACTTAGTATAATTTAACATTTCAAGTTGAATAAACTTTTTGAGTTGACTGAACTTAAAATTTTAAGGCAGCCAGGTTACAAATTATTTTAAGTTGACTCAACAAATTGTTTTTTACAGTGTATGATGGAAACACGTTTACCGAATAAATTCCACCATTCGCATTAAAAAAAAATCATGTGACTTTTCTAAAAAGGTGATTATGGAAACTCATTGGAAGAACACAAAGTTTCTTATTTCTTTTTTGACAGAATTTATTTTTAAACTTAATGGGAACATTAACAATATGTAATGGTTTGCTTACTTTACTTTTAAGTTTAACAGACACAAATATTTAGGTTGTCACTTAGTACAACTTAACATTTCAAGTTGACTAAACTTATTTGAGTTGACTGAACTTAAAATTTTAAAGTAGCAATTTTTGACTCAACAAACTGTGTTTTTTGTTTTTTACAGTGCACTAAGGAAAAAGAAAAGTAGTTACATTAAAAACTGATCACTGAAAGGTCCTTTGGAGAACCTTACTTGAAACCTTACTTTTTAAAGAGCGAACAGGAAAAAAGGTACGTAAGGTCTTGATTTTATCCATTAAGAATTGACTGGGTTGTGAAAAGACTTGGCAAATAAAGGGATTTTTGATGTCAATCGAAAAAGTAAGTTATTTTAGCAGTTGTTGCGACATATCGTGCACTGGTGCTTGCAACAAAACGTAACGGAAACATTTTACTCCTTTTAATTTTATTATGAACATTTGCATTTTTTAACAGAAAAAAAATCTGTTCTCTGCACCTAATGATACACCACACAATGTTCAGCTGTAAGAAGTTCTCCAAACATTCATTTCTGGTCCATCT
Source organism: Labeo catla (assembly GCA_012976165.1). Taxonomy (NCBI): domain Eukaryota; kingdom Metazoa; phylum Chordata; class Actinopteri; order Cypriniformes; family Cyprinidae; genus Labeo; species Labeo catla. The sequence continues at coordinate 266,826 of VONZ01000569.1, read as the reverse complement.
TCTGTTTATTTGGTGTATTTAGTCATCCCGTGGGCCTGACATAAATGTTAGAGGTCAGATCCGAAACGAGATAGATTTCTCCAGCAGTAACACTTTGAACCACCAGGGGGAGTCAGGAATTCACTCTTAACCTGAATGTCTTAAGTTGGAAGCGTTTCTCTCTCGGTGAATCTAAACCCTGCCACAGAGCAGTGAGCATGCCAGACGTGAGTCACACATATACACCGACACACAAATACACACAATCACGGAGGCAGCCAGTATCCCTTCTCCTCCCACACACACACAGAATCTCTCTCGACTCACACATACACCCACACGCACACGCTAATAAAACATAAGAAAACACACACAAACCTCTCGCACATCAAGCCAACCCCGCAACACAAGACAAACACGCTCTCCTACATCTTCTCTCTGTGTTCTTGAGTTTGCAAGATGTTAGAAATAAACATGGACATAAAAAGGCGCTTTCACACTATTAATTTGCTGCTTGTTGGTTGGCGTGACAGCTGTTTTCTGTCCACTTGAATTGAAACCTGTCAAGAACATGTCTGGGACGGATTTGAACTCAAAATCAAAATAATAAAAAAAGATATTTCGCTTAAAATAAAAATGCAACATTACTATACTAGAGTAATCATGAAAATCATCTAGGAATTGCAAAAAACAAACAAAAAAGTATACATTACAATAATGATAATTTGTGGGGCAAATGTGTAATTGTCATACAAATATTAAAAAAATAAAAACTACCTAATGGTCCAAAACAAGGCTTTATATATTAAATAATTTAATATATAATTTCATATATTATTTAAATAAAATATGTCAAATAAAATAAATTATAAAAAAATGAATAAATGTTAAATAAATTTCTTAATATTTCAAATTGTATTTACATAAAATAAACATATTTAAATTAAAATACAAAAAAATTATAATACATGGAAGATAAATGTAGTGTAAATTTGTGGGGAATATGTTTATTTTTCATAAAAAAAATAATGAGAAATAATAACCTAACGGACATAAAATAGGCTTAATTTTCTTAATATGTCTTTTTTCTTAATATGACAATATTGTAATTGTCTCTGCCTTTTCTTAATATTTCAAATTGTATTTAAATAAAGTACATATATTTAAATTAAAATACGAAAAAAATAAAACATAAAATAGGCTTTATTTTCTTACTATTTTAATTTTTAAATGATTTGCATATTATAATATGATAATTATAATTTAATTAATTATAATATGATAAATATAATTTAATTGTAATTTAATTGTCATAATTGTCACTTTTTTAATTGTCACTTAATATTTCAAATTGTATTTAAATAAAGTAATATTGAAAAATAATAACCTAATGGGTTCTTCATATTTTCTTAATATTTTCAATTGTAAATGATTGAAATATTATACTAAATATTTTATTAATTGTAACTGTTATTTAATTGTCATAATTGTATTTTTTCCATTTTCTTAAAATTTAAATTGTATTTAAATAAATTAAATATACTTAAATTAAAATATGAAAAATTATATTTCATAAATGATAAACATAGTATACATTTGTGGGGAATATTTTAAATTTTCATTAAAATATATTGAGAAATAATAACAACCTAATGTACAAAAATATTTGAAATCGGCATTTAATTGTCATTGTAATTGTTTTCCCTATTTTCTTAACATTTCAAATTGTATTTAAATGAAGTACATATATTCAAATTAAAATATGAAAAAAATACAACATAATATAGGCTTCATTTTATTAATATTTCAATTTTTAAACGATTTGAACGTTATAAGAAATATATTTCATTTTTTTCATATTTTTTAAAATGTATTTTATTTTATATTTATTTATTTTAAATTATAAGAAAAAATTCAATTAAATGTAAATAAATAAAAAATAGAGTAGAATAGAATGGAATAGAATAGAATAGAATATTTGGGGTATGTCATAAAATGCATATCTCAAAGCTGCTCATCTCTGCAGAAAATGCCTTTGGTGAACAACATTCTTCGTGTTTCTTTCCTCAAACCTGCAGTAAACAAACACAAGTGCTTTTCTATGTATGTTAATTTTGTTAGTAACAGAAAAACGACAAAACAATGAATAAAACAGTGAAGTTAACATCTTCACCTGAGTTACCTAGCTACGGAGGTAAACAGGTGCCGCTAGTGCTCACGGTGGCCCTCAGACCTGCGGGGGCAGGCTGCGGGTTTTGCATCGAACTCGGGTTCAAACCAAATCAAATCCACGGTAAAACTGCCTATGAGATGAGCTCACAGCTCTGGAGAATAATCCACACTCTCTGGAAAACTTCACACGATCACAGCGCACTCACAAACGCCCACGTGCAGACCGATCTGGAACGATCAATAGGTACATCACAGGCTACATTTAGCCAGGGGTGCTGGATGTGTTTTGCACTGCCGAATCCACAGTGCTGTAAGAGCTTTGCTTTAGTGCTCTTGTGCGACTGGCTGAGAAGAATGATAGAGCCCTGTCACCGAAATGAGCAAAGACAGATAATGGAACAAACAAAAGGGGTTAAAAAGCAGGACACGGCCTTCAGTCAGCTGCTAGCTAATAGAAAAAGTAACAAATTTAACGTAAAAGACAATTCTGTCAATATTTACTCACTCTTATGTCAACCTGTTTATGTTTTTCTATGGTTTTCTGTGAACTTGGCAAGTGAAAATGCGCCATGACAGATTTGATGTCACTGACGCCAAACAACATTGGTTCTCACGTGTTTTGAAACTGATTACTATGTGTAAATATAAAAAAAAAAAAAACACAAATGAGATTTGAGAGCTACAGCAGAAGGCAATTTACAGCCCGTAATCATTTAAAATTTGATTTGTTCCACACAGAAAGCTCCCTTAATGATTACTTTTAGTGTTTTTGCCCTTTTATTGATTGACAGCACCTTTTCACTTCACAATATTTTTTTATTATTCACCTTTTTCTTGAGTAACCGCTGAGCGCCGGCATGATGGATTCTAACTTCTGTTAATCTAACTTCTGTTAGATTAATTTACTGACTGAATTAATTAAACTGAAACTTTTTCAGTATAACTAAATATAAAAAGGTGCGCAGGGTTAAGCTGTGCTGTTGTTGGCTGCTACAGTAACAGCAATAAGCTTAAGGAATTTTTGTAAAATACTTGTTTTGCGTAGCAGCAAATCTGTCCGTGTCCGGCGCTGTATGCCTTGCATAAACGATGACAAAAGAAAACAAGCATGGCTTAAAATGCTTATGTTAAAATACTGTGTTTGAAATAATAAAATAACATGTTAAAATAATATGTGCTCTTATCATTTTGTGGACAAAACCCTGATTGGGTGCTTTGTGTGCTTATATGTTATCAGTGCAGCTAACCTCACACCACTTCATGTCAACTACTCACTCAAAGTATGTCAAGTGAGTTACTGCAAAAAGACAGTCATTGCGACACAAGTAATAAAACTATGGCACCATGTGCTTTTTAAAACCATTCTCATAGGTTCAACGTTATATTTTTGGCTTAAAAAATGACTAGAGACTAGAGACTGGAAATGTAAAGCATCGTTTCAGTCTACTTTTGTGTTCAGGAAAACATTGGATATCTTTAATTTGTTTTAGTTTGGAATGACTTGAAGGTAGTAAATGATGAGGAAGTAATGACAGCATTTACATTTCTAGGTGAACTATGACATATTTTACAATCTTTTTATAACTTTTTTTTTAGCAATTGTTGCAAGTTTTTTCATTGTTCGAAAAATGACATTTTTCACAAACATTTTTTCTTCTAATTTAACACACTGCTGTAGCTTTAAGATTAAATGTACTTGGCCTCTACGACAGTGGTTTTCAAACTTTGGTGGGTCGCAACATCCTCAACTTTCCCCAAATCATCCTGGCGACCCATTTTTTAAAGGAGAAGTTTACTTCCAGAACAAAAATGTACAAATAATTTACTCACCCCCTTGTCGTTTACTCACCCCCTTATCATCTTTCTTCAGTCATAAAGAAATTATGTTCTTGAGGAAAACATTTTGGGAATAATCTTCATATAATGGACTTCTATGGTGCCCGCGAGTTTGAACGTCCAAAATGTAGTTTAAATGCAGCTTCAAAGGGCTCTAAACAATCCCAGCTGAGGAAGAAGGGTCTTATCTAGTGAAGCGATTGGTTATTTTCTAAAAGAAAATGACAATTTATATGCTTTTTAACCTTAAAACCTTATTTTCTCTTCCAACTTCAAAATTGTTCTACATCGCTGTTTTACCTTTTTTTGTAAAGGGCATTAGATGAGGATTAGATTTGCACATTTACCTTGTAAACAATGGGTCTGTACTTCTGCAGCAGTGTAGGGCGATTTTGAAGTTGGAGGAAAAAATGAGATGTGATTTTTTTTCAACCTACCCTAGTTACCAGTGTTGGGGAAAGTTACTTTTAAAAGTAATGGATTACAATATTGCATTACTCCCTAAAAAAGTCACTAATTACGTTAGTTACTTTATATAGAAAGTTATGCGTTACGTTATTTTTGAGTTACATTCATGTTACTTTTTAAATCTGGGCAGGACTTGCTTGTTTTTTTTTTTTATGTATAAAAAGTTCTATTTTTAGCAAATGTAAAAGCCCTGGCTTTCACACTAAAAAGTGAAATGAATAAGCCTCAGGCTAAAGGAAAAATAAATTCACGTCTATACAGTAGAACACAGGTGAAGAAGGCTTGACACTCTTTAGCAATAAAAAAATAAAGCACAAATGTTAGTTTATTTAAAGTCTTTGTAAAATACATAAGAGAAATTTGTGTTATTATATAACACAATTTTTTTTCTTTTTTTTTCTGAGTGAGATGAATTAATGCATATTCACATTTAGAACTACAGTAACATCATGTTTACACAACGCACACAACATCTCTGTATTTCCAGTTTCTCTCAGCATTGGGACAGGAGACTTGTCAGTCAATAAATGGGAAAACAAAGCAACTGGCATTACTTTTTTGAAAAAGTAACTCAATTGTAAATTAAAAAGTAATGTGTTACTTTACTAGTTACTTGAAAAAAGTAATCTGATTACATAAGTCGCGTTGCTTGTAATGCGTTACCCCCAACACTGCTAATAACTGTATTGACCTGGATTACACAGACTATGCATGCACATCACAGAGCAGATAAATTGTACATTTTTTTGGAAAATAACCGATCATTTCGCTAGATAAGTCCCTCCTTCCTCTGCTGGGATTGTTTAGAGCCCTTTGAAGCTGCTTTTAAACTGCATTTTGGACGTTCAAACTTGGGGCACCACAGAAGTCCACTACATGGAGAGAAATCCTGAAGTGTTGTCCACAAGAAACATAATTTCTTTACGACTTAAGAAATTTGTTCTGGTTATTTGTTCTGGAAGTGAATTTATCCTTTAAAAAATGGATTGCCAGGATAATTTGAGGACATTGTATATATGTAACAAAGTTCAAGGCTCGGGGAGGACGAAAGCAAAAACCGACAGTCTTAACATTAATAACTAAATAAACATAAATATAATGAAAGGAAGCGACAGCCGCCTGACACAGAATCCACTGTGTATTTTCTCTGTTTTAGCAGTCAGCTGCTAACTAATAGAAAAAGTAACAAATTTAAAGTAAAAGTTGACCTAAAAAGACAATTCTGTCAATATTTACTCACTTTTATGTCAACCTGTTTATGTTTTTCTATGTTTTCTGTGCACTTGGCAAGTGAAAATGCGCCATGACAGATTTGATGTCACAGACGCCAAACAACATTGGTTCTCACGTGTTTTGAAACTGATTACTATGTGTAAATATACAAAAACACAAATGAGATTTGAGAGCTAAAGCAGAAGGCAATTTTCATCCCGTAATCATTTAAAATTTGATTTGTTCCACACAGAAAGCTCCCTTAATGACTACTTTTAGTGTTTTTGCCCTTTTATGAGATTGACAGCACCTTTTCACCTCACAATATATGTTTTTATTATTCACCTTTTTCCTGAGTAACCGCTGAGCGCCACCATGATGGATTCTAACTTCTGTTTGGTTGTTCTCGCCTTCCAGTCTCCATAGAAATTCATTAAAGGGGTCATCGCAGGGGCGTTTCTAGGATTTTAAAACATCCGGGGCTGGTGCCAAATCATCAGGGGCTAGTGGTAGTTGGTGGGAGCTCACATCATGCTCACATAAGATTTTGTTAGACACAAGTGGTTGAACCTGGATCCTTCTAGGTGGGTCCGGGGGCATTAAACTGGGTGTTAAAGACCTTGTCACACTATTAAAAATAGTAAATAGTAATCACTGCAAATAACATATCAATGTATTAATGTATCAATGTATTAATATATCAATATATCAATGTAATTATAACATTACAAAAATATGTTAGACAAATAAAATAATACATTTGAAAATGTATTTATAACTGTAACAAATATATAGTTGCATGCAAAAATAGGGCCCTATTTTTTCCCCCAAATTCTGTTTAATTTAATTTTATTTATTTATTTATTTATTTTTCAAATTCTGTTTTCTGTTTTCATTTTTCTGGTCTTCTTTTTAATGGTTAATTTTAATTGTATTAATCAAAATGTATTTCATCATGTGTAATTAATTAAAACCATGAATCTTATAAAATTTACTGTCAATTTATTAAAAGTTAAGAAAAATTACATGTTTAGGACCCTATGAATTTTTTTTTCTCACTTTACGTTTTATTGTTACCAAATATGTTTTAGCATGTCTGTTTATTTGAATGCATAAAAACAATATTGATTTTATTGATCTTTTAATGATTTTTTTTTTGGCAAATAAAGGGGATTTACTATTATAATGTAAAAAACATGGAAGAAATATTGTGTGAAAAAAATGTACACATTTTTATTAATTAATAGTAGTAGTAGTCGTAGTAATAGGCACGTACATACTGAATGATTAATAAAGTTACACCGAACTTTTATTTTGACGGGTTGCCGACTTGCCGTGAATACCTTTAAATTTCTGTGTATATTTTTGGCGCTTGTTTTACTCAAATGAAACAGTGAAAGTCTCATGCAGTAACTCTCATAGCAGTTCTGGAGATGTTGTTAATGTATTTATGCCCTCATTTAGTGAAACGGCAGACGCTGAAATCACTGCGCGAGTGCGCGTCAGTATTATAGAAAACGAAACCGCGCGTCCGCCCCGTTCATTCATAAAAAGACACGCAGAACATGCAGGATTCATATTTAAATAGTCTTTTGCGGCATAATATTTACAGATACTAGTCCATATCGCGACTTCATTTAAGTTTAATGACCAATTTTTGATTAAATCATTCAAACTTTGTCAAATTCCGTGCAAATCATAGGGTCATACAAAAAAAAAACATTCGGGGCTGGAGTAAAAACTTTCGGGGCTTGAGCCCCGAATGTTTAGCCCTAGCGACGCCCCTGGGTCATCGGATGCTAAGTTCACTTTTTCATGTTGTTTTTTCATGTGTGTTGGCAGTGTATGTACAAATCTACCCTATAATGATATAAATCCATGCGTAAATCCTTATAACGTGGTAGTTAGGAAGTTTAGCGGCTAAACGCAACTACATGCGGCTAAATGCGGCTAAAGTAAACAAGACCGTCTTTCCACAGAGAGAAGAGAGGGGCGGGGTGAGCAGAGCTCATTTGCATTTAAAGGAACAACCCCTTAGAATGAGATGATTTTTGCAAAGCTCATTTTGGCAAGGTAAAAAGGGTGTTGTTTTACAAAACCATTGAGAACCATTTTAATCAAAGTACATTAGAGACTTTTCATTAAGACCCTAAAGAATCATATCAACTTGTGGAAAATGGGCATCCGATGACTCCTTTAAAACAGGGTAAAATACATTGACTAAATTAATTAAACTGAAACTTTTTCAATATAACTAAATATGAAAAGGTGCGCAGGGTTAATATAACTAAATATAAAAAGGTGCGCAGGGTTAAGCTACAGTAACAGCAATAAGCTTAAGGAATTCCTGTAAAATACTTGTTTTGCATAGCAGCAAATCTGGTGCTGTATGCCTTGCATAAACGATGACAGAATAAATGAAATAACATGTTAAAATAATATGTGCTCTTATCATTTTGTGGACAAAACCCCGATTGGGAGCTTTGTGTGCAACTACTCATGTCAACTACTCACTCATTAAAGTATGACACGTGAGTTACTGCAAAAAGCGGTCATTGCAACACTGTTAAGTAATAAAACTATGGCGCCACGTGCTTTTTAAAACCATTCTCATAGGTTTAACGTTATATTTTTGGCTAGAAAAATGCGTTAATTTGACTAGAAACACCAGAGACTGGAAATGTAAAGCATTGTTTCAGTCCACTTTCGCGTTCAGGAAAAAGGTGGATATCTTTAAATTTAATGTTTTCCACAGAAGAAAGTCAAACAAGTTTGTAATGACTTGAAGGTAGTAAATTATGAGGAAGTAATGGCAGCATTTACATTTCTAGGTGAACTACGACATATTTTACTATCTTTTTATCTATATTTTTTTAGCATTGTTCATTTTTTCATTGTTCGCAAACAATGTTTTCACAAACATTTTTTCTTCTAATTTAACACTGCTGTAGCTTTAAGATTAAATATTTGGCATCTACGACAGTGGCTTTCAAACTTTGGGTCGCAACTTCCTCAACTTTCCCCAAATCATCCTGGCGACCCATTTTTTAAAGGACAAATTTATTTCCAGAACAAAAAATGTACAGATAATTCATCTTGTCATCCAAGATGTTCATGTCTTTCTTTCTTTAGTCGTAAAGAAATTATGTTTTTGCAGTGTTGAACATTGTAGCCAATCACAGACATATCTGTTTGATTTCCGGAACGCAATGGCCAATCATAGGAACTCCAGTTAGTCAAAATCCACGTGCCAAGTTTTTGTTTAGTCCTGAGTTCTGGATGCACACGAATCCTCATTATAACAAAGTGTAGACGCAATGTAAATAAGAGATTCATTGTGCCGTGTAGCGAGATTAATATATTATAGCAGAATTTTCAGAGATTGTGATAAACTGAAACGAGTGACAGCTTTTTAATGATTAAAGGAGTGCTCTTTGCACATTTTCTATATATATGTTAATTTCGTTGATGAATAATATTCGTCACAATTTTCATCAACATCATTTTTCACCGATAAAAAAAGAGACGATTACCAAACAAAAACTTGTTTTGAATGACAAAAACTATTAAGAAAATCGACTGACATTTTCGTCAACGAATAAAAACAAAACGGAAATGTTAGGGAGGGATGATTTGGGAAGAGATTCATTCAGAACAAATCTGCTGCATGGTTAGGAGGTTAGATGTGAACAATTGAACTGCATCATAGCCTGATCTAGTCTGATCTATCCAGCAGAACAATGTGTCTCATATAATGTTCATAAATGTCAATATCTGTGAGTAAGAAAAGCAAAACAGTTCGGTATCTCACACAGCACATGAGTACTATTTCGCATCTCATAAATGGAGAAATACACACAAAATGATATTGAATTGTTTTGACAAGCATTCACGTAAACACACTTGGTTACGTCTTAGGTGAACACAAAGAGTTGGGAGAATATCGGATGTTTATTAGTAGGCTATATTATACCCGTGCATTCAGTTTTAAAGGGACAGCAGCCTATTTTAGTTGGTTTTGTCTGTGGCATTGATGTTAATCAAGTAAACAAAAGAAAGACAGAAAATCACTCACTGCTTTTGACTGAATCACTTTAGTAGCCCTAATAAAGATTAATCTAAATTTATTTAGACAAATACATTTTTCTGCTTGAAAGAATGAAGAATGTGGTAAACAAGTTGTTATAAAGAATGCATAATTCGCCTGTAACCACTGGCATTTTATTGAGAAGAAGACCATGTTCTTGTTTCTTTATGAGAAGTGGTTTCATTTCATTTTAATATAAAGGCATGCTGTGTGTCACAGCAATTAAATCTGTGTTTATCATGATAAAACCTTAATATCAAACCAATACAATAAGTTTGGTAATTTTAGAAAAGTGCTAAATAAATGCATTACACTATAAATAAACCTATTCTATTTTAACCAATTAAATCTACGGTAGATTTCGTCGACTAAAATCTTATGATATTTAGTCAACTAAAACTAGACTAAAACTAAAACAATTCAGATGACTAAAATATGACTAAAACTAAAACAATTCAGATTAAATAAAATAGCATTTTAGTCAAAAGACTATGACTAAGACAAAATCAGAATTTGCTGTCAAAATTAACACTGCTATATAGTAGATTCTGAATTTGAATAAAACTTGTTGTTGATGCTGCTAATAGGACCAACACTCTTAAAAATAAAGGTGCCAAAGGGGTCTTTGTGGTGATGCATTTTTTGGTTCCCTAAAGAACCTTTCAGTGAACAGTTCTTAAAAGAACCATTTTAAAGAACATTTTTAAAAACTAAAGAACCTTTTTCCACTAAAAAGTGTTCCATTTGAAAGGTTCCATGGATGTTTAAGGTTCTTCATGGAACCATCAAAGCCAATAAAGAACCTTTATTTTTAAGAGTGAATGTGGCATACTTGCTGCAAGTTTCATGAGTGACATCCACATATAAATAGGGGTTTCTTTTGAAATCGCAATGACTGACATCATATATATAGGTGGGTTGCGTCAGTTAAAAAAAAAGTTTGAAAACCACTCCTTTATGACACTAGTAGATACTGTATACACTGTAAAAAAGATTTTCTTCCTCAATATTTTGTCTTCTTAGTTTTCTAGCACAAACATTCTAAAAATAGTTAAATCAAGATATATTTACTTGAGATGTGCAACGACTTAAGATATTAAAGGGACAGTTCACCCAAAAATGAAAATTACCGCATGATTTACTTACCCTCAAACCTTTCTAGGTATATATAACTTTCTTCATTCATACGAATAAAAGTTTTAAATATGGAATAAATATTTAAAAAAATAAATATTTTTCTTACACAAACGCATAGATTAGCTCCAGAAGGTCTTTATTAACCCCCCGGAGCCGTGTGGAGTACTTTTTATGATGGATGGATGCACTTTATTTTGCTTCAAAATCTCAACACCCATTCACTGCCATTATAAAGCTTAGAAGAGTCAGGACATTTTTTAATATAACTCTGATTGTATTTATCTAAAAGAAGAAAGCCATATACACCTAGAATGGCTTGAGGGTGAGTAAATCATGGGGTAATTTTCATTTTTGGGCAAACTATCCCTTTAATTCTTGTTTTCTGAATAATGCATCAAAAAAAAAAATGAGTTTAAGCTTAAAATAAGAAAGAAAAATCTGTCAATGGGGTAAAAAAACAACAACAATTTAATAGCTCTGGAAATTTTCCTTCCCAAGTAAATGCGTTTTTTTTTTTTAGGAATGTTTATATACTTGTACTAAATAACACAAAAAATACTGAGTTCTTTTGCTTGTTTGTTTGTTTTACAGTGTATGGCATGGATATGAAAATATTGGTCTTCATAGGCTAATGTCCTCATGGTTCTGACATCATAACTTTGACTGTTTCTGATCCTGACCCATTTTTACATCTTAAACTGGAAAGATTAAAAAAACAGAGTAAATGCTTTTATTAAACACTCCCAAACTTATTTCAAACTACATTGTGCTAACAAAGGTAGTAAAAAAACAAAAAAAAAACAAACAAAAACAGTAACAGAGCCATTTGGAAGCCACCATTCTTTTAAAATACACTAGAGCCATGTGTAGAGAAAGCAAAATATGGAAGCCATCCCAGAACAGATAAACAACAGATCATTGTGGTCTCCTGCTGTGTCCATTCTGAACATTGCACCGGCCATCAAAAACCCACTCTGTCATTACCCAGAAACCCCTTCACTAAGCACACTTCCATCTAGGACATGAAAATCCGCTCATCTGGCCCAGGTCCAAGCGCACCGCTCTGTTAGTAGCCATCTGAAGGTGGGTCATTGTTACACTTTTCCAGTGGAGAATGAGAGCGTGCTATTCTCAGCATCTCTAGTGCCCCAGGTGAAGTGCGGAAGGAAACAGGAGGTGCGTGCACGAGTGTGCACGAGCATGAACAAGTGTCTGTGGATGTAGAAGTGTTTTGCCGTGTTTGCGGCAGACACATAAGGTCACAGCACTTAAGGGCGTTCAGGAATGATCAGGCACACGGTGCTAAAATGCCCGCCAATGGAAATGAACAGGACGGTTTAGCGCAAGGAAGAAAAGAGACTAGTAGCATAAAACTCCACACATGCACCATACACGAGAGAATTTTCTTTCAGTGCTGTTTTTGCATTGCCTTTGTTCTGATACAAACATAAGGAAAGAGTGGATGAACATTATTTGTAATGAAGTTCCAGACTATGTTGGTAAAAACTTGGTCCTTTGTTCCATTCATTTTACTACGAATTCATTTAAAAACAAGGCACAATTTGAAGCAGGATTTCCAAAAAGATTGAAAGTAAAAGATGATGCTGTGTTAGCTATATATTGGATCTGACAGTAATGTCGCACCACACAAGTGTGAGCGTTTTTAACCTAAATCACAACATCTGTGAAGGATGTAGGCTGTCAAACATACACAACTATTAGCCAATCATAGCAGTGTGCGCTTACTTCCGAGTCTACAATACACCACGTCTATTCAAACAGAGCGTTCTGATGAGAAGGGTTAGAACAGGACAGAAAATAGCATATTACTTCTAAATGATGATGTTTTTTAATGTAAAAATCGTGATAACATTATACGTGGACTTCAGAGAACAGTACAAAAGAATAAAAAGGCAGTTCATGACTCCTTTAATCAAGACATATTTAATTTAGAAGAGATATTGTAGGAGAAGTCCACTTCCAGAACAAAAATGTACAGATAATGTACTCACCCCGTTGTCATCCAAGATGTTCATGTCTTTATTTCTTCAGTCGTAAAGAAATTATGTTTTTTGAGGAAAACATTTCAGGATTTTTCTCTAGATAATGGACTTCTATGGTGCTCATGAGTTTGAACTTCCAAAATGCAGTTTAAATGTGGCTTCAAAGGACTCTAAACAATCCCAGCCGAGAAAGAAGGGTTTAAAGTTTATATGCTTTTTAACCTCAAATGCTCGTCTTGTCTAGCTGTGCGATGTGCATGTGTAGTCTGTCTAATCTGGGTTGATACTTGGGTAGGTCGAAAAACTCCCATCTTATTCTCTCCTCCAACTTCAAAATCTTCCTACATTGCTGCAGAAGTACTGACCCAGTCAAAGTGCAAAGAAGATCAAATGCGCTTTACAAAAAAAAAAAGACAAAACAGTGATGTAAGATGATTTTGTAGTTGGAGGAGAAAATGAGATGGGAGTTCATTATATGGAGAGAGTCCATTATATGGAGAGAAATCCATTTCTTTATGACTGAAGAAAGAAAGACATGACCATCTTGGATGACAAGGGGGTGACTAAATTATCTGTAAATTTTTGATCTGGAAGTGAAGCCTTGTTTTCTGAAAAAAAAAAGCCTAAAAATGACGTTAGTTTGTTAAAAACGAGAAAATACCTGTCGGTGGCATTTAACAAATAAACTTAATTCAAAGGGAAAACAAGATTTTTTTTTCTTGTTTTAAGTATAAACTCAATTTTGTTAAAGTGTTCAGAAAACAAGACTTCATTTGTATCTTCATTTAAGAATGTTTAGATATTTGTATTGGAAAACAAGACAAAAATAATGAGCAAATAATTTTTTGCAGTGACTAAAAAACCACCTTTTAAAAAATACGATTCAACAGCTTGAACTGAATTAGAGATAAACATTTTTTATGAAACGAGTAACTATAATAGGTGTACACTTGCTCACATTTTGTGTTAATTTGATCCTGCAACACATACACAAAAAAACTAATTCTCTCTCGTTTTTATAGTACTGGGAAACGCCAATTACCTCCTGATTTGATACACATGGTGACACATGTTACGATTCAGTAGCTTGTGAGGCATCGCAGCATCGTAATTGGATCAGGACTAAAGTCACACCAAACTAACATTTTAACACAAATAGGAAAATCCTTTCAGATAAATAGACAGATAGTTATCTTGTTTCACACTTATTCTGGATTAAAAAAAAGTATCTTATACTCACCAAGGCTCAACTAATTTGATTAAAATATAATAAAAACAGTAATATTGTGAAATATTATAGAGTTTTCTATTTGAGTATATTGTAAAATATAATTTATTCCTTTGATGCTAAGCTGAATTTGTGTCACATGTTCCTTCAGAAATCATCCTAATATGCTGTTTTGGTGCTGAATAAACATTTCTTATTATTGTCAGTGTTGAAAACAGTTGTGCTGTTTAATATTTTTCTTTTTTTAATATTTTTTTTTCAGGATTCTCTAATGAAAAGAAGGTTCAAAAACAGCATTTAAAATAGAAATCTTTTGTAACACTATAAATGTCTTAACTGTCATTTTAGTAATGTAATAAATCCTTGCTGTAGTATTTCTTAAAAAAAAAAAAAAAAATCAAACATTCTAACTTTTGAACAATAGGGCACATATTGATTTAGGAATGTGAGTATGTAAATCTGCTAGTTGTTGTAAGATCATGCTACTGTACATACGACAAAAAAACTGCAAATATGACAAAAAAAATTTAACTGCTGTGTGAAAGTTTCTGTGACTGTACAAAGTGCATGAATATTTAATAACACCAGCTTTAAGGCAGCTCATAGTCAGTTGTCATTTGTCACATTTCACGCACCACACGGAATATCTTTAGCACTGCAATCTGGGTAAAAAGTGATGCTAACCCACTTTCAAAAGTGGTCTTTACCCGGGGTTAAAAAAGTCATTAACCCAGGGTTACGCACAGTGGAATAAAACAGCATAAAGAAAGAGCAATGGATGGAGGAAGATATGACAGAAGGAAGCAGCTCTTTTCTTAGCATTTGCATGAAAATGGTGTTGGCGGCTCAGAGGGTGAAACGGTGCAGAAGATTTGAGAGTAACACGTACCAAAGACAGTTCTGGCGGGCACGGATTCCTTATTTATCCAGAAAGACACTTGAGAAAGGATTACAGTCATGATGCAGGGGATGTACGTCTGAATCATGAAGTAGCCCATTTTCCGTTTCAAGTGGAAGTAGACCGTCATTACCACATATTCACCTGAAAGAGCAGAGAAACAGAAACAGGAAGTGCCTTATTAGCCCGAAAGCGGACACACATAGGAACAAGGTCAGAATGACAGTCTGTCACCACGGCAGACTTATTTTGGCTGAACGGCAAAGTTTTCTGGCTGTTAAGCTGCGCTGGCAGATTCATCTTATTTTAACAGAATGAGGCTCACAGCCGTATTGGGAAACAGCGCTCCAGTAATCAAAACACACAGTGAACGCTCCAAATCTCTTATGTAATTTTGATCAAAAAGATGTAATGAATAAACAAATGCCATTGTTTTTTCCCCCCTTCTGTTTAACTGAGGCATGCAGTTGCTCTAAAAAACCAAGCCGATCTGCAATCACTCGTGCTGACCTTTACGTTTAAGCTGACATTAGGCCTTGTCGCATGAGTAAAAATGTTTTTTAATCTAATTTTAATCTATCTCACAATACTATCAGATATTCTCCATATGCACTGATCAGGTGACTCAGACACAGACCAGGTGTCTCTAAACATGTGCACACTGATGAGATGTGGCATTGGTCGGCTTGTGATATTTGAAGTGCACAGGATAAACCGTTAAGGCATAAAATCTCTGTCGGTTTGATGATTAAAATGTAATTCTTCCATTAGAGTAAGCAGTATAAACAAAACTAAATTTGCATTTCCAAAAAGAAATACCAGTTCTTAAGTTTTAGGTAAGTATAGGTTTTATGTGTCAATTAAATACTATGAGCTTCACTCATAAAACATGATTTTTTGAAATTTTTAGCACGAATTCATTAAAATGTTAGTTGGTCTAAAAGAAATGTACACCTGCTCCCTACCACATGTAAATGGTGCATAAAACATTCTGTGTTCTTTTTGGCAAACTGATGACTGAATGAAATTTGAGGCACTGGCATTACAATATTTTACAAGTTCATTTGTGTTTTTTTGTAGCTGAGAGTTAATAACTGTAAAACGCAGCACTCATCACTGTCACTTTTTACCCACCGTCCAATCAATGGAGGTGGGACGAGAGAAATACTACACCAACCAACCATCATACTTGTGTGACTGAACAACAATGGACAAGTTAATATTGCTGGTTACTGCACTTTTATATTCAGTAATATTCTTTAAAATGAGATACTAGAAATACATTACTGCTGTGGACATTCCAAATCATAGCAACCAAATAGCCCCATTCACACAGTAATACCAGTAAACTGACTTTACCGGTAAAAACAAAAATGTGCTGTTCATACAGGCAACGATGTTCAGGGTTTTTTTTACCGGTAAAGCACCATTCACATTTTTGTTTTAAAATACCGGTCAATTCTGTGACCTCTAAACAGCCGCGCCAATGTTGTGTTTGTAAAGGGCTATACGCGGTCAGTGTTTTCTTGATGTTTTCATTTTTGTGTCAAACATTCACATTCATGCATCTGCTTTTGACTCAGAGACGTCGTATTAGATGAATTCGAACCAAACTACACGCGTGTAGACCCAGAGTTTACGTCTTACGTCAGCGTGTTCTGAACTTGTGCATGCTCATACTGGTAATTTTGTTGTTTTCACACAGAGCACATTACCAGTAATTTAACTTCCCTTACTGGTAAATTGCTGGAACGAGTTTACCAGTATTTTTTAAAAGGTCTTGTTCACACATGATCTCTTAATGGTAATTTACTGGTAAAGATATTATGTGTGAAAGTGGCTAAAGTGTCTCAGCTGGAAAAACGCTGTGCCACCGAAGTGTTCTCAAGCGCCACCAGCTGGCCGTTTTTAAAAAAGTGATAAACGGATACATACTCTGTCAGGCTTTTTGCTTCATGCAATCTGGCAAACAATTATACACGATCTCTCTGCGGAGGCGCTATGATCTGAAAACACTGACATATAGTACTGTATAAGTAAGCTGGAGTACAGCGATCTCCATTTGAGGTATTCTGCTTAAATTAAAGTGTCATTTAGCCAGTCTGTGTTCTGTCATGGATCTCGACTTGACTGTTTTGTTTGCAATTATGGTTGCTGACTGTAACGTTAACTGCACAACCTCTGTGTGGCAATAATTCTTTTGCCGTTGTTTTAAAAAGTAATTGGAATTACTATTAGGAATTTATCTGTTATAATATTTGAGAGTAGGTTTTTTATTACACCAGTTTTCATAACCATTTCCCAAATGAAAACAATCATTGCAATTAAAACTGAGCAAAATAATAATTTTTATAATTTTAACCTTTATACAGTAAGACAAATTCTGATGAAAATGTGCAAGTTTCCACTGACTAAAACTAGACTAAAATGCTCAGATATTTAGTTGACTAAAACTAAAACAGGACAAGTTGACTAAATATGATAAAAACTAAAAGACACACTTGACACCAGACTAAGAGTAAATTAAAAATAGCTGACAAAATTAACACTACGATATCGTTGGAATCACTTTCAAAACTCTTTTTATTCCAGCTAATGTACGAAAAAAACATTGACACCCAATCAGAATCAATCCTGCTGTAATGAGCTCAAGAATTTAAAGCGGCAGATGAGTGTGTGCTTAGAATAAACAGACGCTAATATAGTTATCTGTATAGTTAGTGTTCTCAGTGTGAACAGGCCTTAACACTGTGTTCTAACCAGATGCAACAAGGTAGTTTACATCACCAAGCCATTTTGTTTTATTGACAGTGAATATGCTGTATATTGTGGTATAACTAGTCAGAATTTTATTTATATATTTATTTTTTTTAATACATGGTTATGGAGAGCAGGATTTTGGACCAATGATTTACAGTAGAATGGCCCACATACATAGAAACCAAGCAAATGACAAAATGTCATGTCTTGTTTAGGGCTGGTTTGGATAAGTTGCTATAAATGGTTAAAAATATGGAAACATTCTTATGTTACTTACTTTAATATACTTTTCTTTTAATTAAATGAGCTATATAGCTAGACCCGAATTAGTGTTTTAGTTGTTTGAAGAACATCAGTACACTGCAGCATTGCAAGCACTACATTACTGTTCAGTAGTTTGGGGTCAGTACAACTTCTTTGAAAGTACAACAGTACAACTTCTTTATTCAGCAAGGATGCATTAAAGTAATCAAAAGTGGGAGTAAAGATATTTATAATGCAAGGATTCTAATTTAAATGTGCAGCAGTTTTCAACATTGATAATAGAGAAATGTTTCTTGAGCAGCAAATCCGCATATGAGAAAGATTTTTAAAGGTTAATGTGACACTGAAGACTGGAGTAATGATGCTGAAAATTCAGCTTTGCATCACAAAAATAAATTACATTTTAAAATATATTCAAATAGAAAACAGCTTGTTTAAATCAAATTTCAAACAGTTACTTTGTTGAAATAAATGCAGCCTTAATGGGCATAAGAGGCTTCTTTTAAAAAACACAGAAAATCTTACAGACCCCAAATATGTGAACAGTATATTTTAAGATATTTGCAGCAAAAATTTTGTTGTCACTGTGAGAGTGTGTTATGTGTCTGTACCTGTGATAGATTTTACAGTCTCGCTTGACACAGTCTGTCCGATCAGGTCGTACTGTACCAGGCTGGACGACTCAGGTGGGACCTCCACAGAATGCTGCGGGCCTTTGGTCCAGGTGTAGATCATCTCAGTCTTTGGGTAGGCATCTGCCACACAAAACAGAGCCGTCATAAAAACATCTCAAATGACATATAGAATATATGTGTGCATAACACTAACAGTGTTAGTGTTAATACCACAGACCCTATCTGTGGTATTGTGTGTATCCCAGCGGAAATGAAAAAGACTAATAAGATTAAACAGAGAGTAAATGGACACTTTTGCTGCAGTCTCCTGACACTGAGATTTTCCTCCAGAGAAAAAAAGCCTTAGGTAAAACGAAACAAATGAGGCAATTGCTGGCATATTGCTGGAAATGGCAGATCAGAGGAAAATATTTGTTTATATTGAGATTTATGATTGGAAATTGTGGTAGCTTTTTGATTTTTCTTTCAAAAAACTGCTGCAATTTGGCAATCAGAAGAACTTATTATACATCTTCAATGTCAACAACTGTCTCGATTTTTCAATTTTTATTTCACCAAAGGAAATAAAGGAGTTAATACTTCAATTAAACATATCTGAGAACTTCATTAGGTCTCCTGAGCTATGAAAGAGCAATCTTTGAGAATAAATCTTCCTGTGGGCATGCCTACGCATGGAACGGCATGTATTAGTCCTCGAGCTCAGGGTCGAACGGTCGCCGCTAAGACACTGATCTTTCCTCACTGCTGCCCACTTCCTCCACTATGAGTGCCAATCTCAAATCCGAGCCAAGCAGAACAATCATCCTGACACAGAAATCAGATCCGCTGAGATCCGCAGATCTCCTGCTCGGAATCAGACAGATTTCATTTATGGAGGAGAAATCCATACATCAAACGGCTCAGGCTCTCGGAGTAGAGACCGACTGCTCAGCCAGGAGTCCGTCGGCACGTTCCCTACGCTCCTGTCCTCCTTTGAGATCGTCATCATCATCATCTCTATCTTCCTTAATTCTCTTTTTTTCTCTCCTCCTCGCTGTGTCTTTCTCCATTTCTGCTTCTGAACCCCCACACACTGAGAAGTAGAGCAGAGGAAGGGCTTCCAAGACACCCACCAACAACCCCATGAAAATAGAAAGACAGCACAAGAGAGAAGAAAGAGGGGACAGAGAGACTAAGCGAGTTTTGATCCAAAGTCACGCTGGGCATGACAGAATCTTTGGAGGGGAATTGAACGAACCCATGCGGGAGAGAGAGACGGATCAGTAAAACATGAGTATAATTACAGACTATTTTCTGAGGACTTAAACTTGTCAGCATAAAAGTTTCTGTCACGAAGCTAATGTTTTGTTTCTGGTTGCCGGGCTAAGTGGTTCCAGAGTTATTAAAGTTAACTCAAACAAAACCGTTTTTGTTACTTGGAACAAAATTGATGTTTAAAAAAAGTTTAATTTATTTTATTTCAGGTAGTTGCTAAGGAAACATTTGTCTTTTATGTTTAGTTTAACTTGAAGTACCAAAATAAACTTAGCAAAAACTAATAAATACAAAATAATAAAAACTGTATAGACATAAAAAAAATGACAAAAACAAAACATACAGGCGCATCGCAATGAATTAGAATGTCATGGAAAAGTTCATTTATTTCAGTAATTCAACTCAAATTGTGAAACTTGTGTATTATATATATTTAGTGCACACAGACTGAAGTAGTTTAAGTCTTTGGTTCTTTCAATTGTGATGATTTTGGCTCACATTTAACAAAAACCCACCAATTCACTATCTCAACAAATTAGAATATGGTGACATGCCAATCAGCTAATCAACTCAAAACACCTGCAAAGGTTTCCTGAGCCTTCAAAATGGTCTCTCAGTTTGGTTCACTAGGCCACACAATCATGGGGAAGACTGCTGATCTGACAGTTGTCCAGAAGACAATCATTGACACCCTTCACAAGGAGGGTAAGCCACAAACATTCATTGCCAAAGAAGCTGACTGTTCACAGAGTGCTGTATCCAAGCATGTTAACAGAAAGTTGAGTGGAAGAAAAAGATGAAAAACCAACAGCGAGAACCGCAGCCTTGAGAGGCTTGTCAAGCAAAATCGATTCAAGAATTTGGGTGAACTTCACAAGGAATGGACTGAGGCTGGGGTCAAGGCATCAGGAGCCACCACACACAGACGTGTCAAGGAATTTGGCTACAGTTGTTGTATTCCTCTTGTTAAGCCACTCCTGAACCACAGACAACGTCAGAGGCATCTTACCTGGGCTAAGGAGAAGAAGAAATGGACTGTTGCCCAAAGGTCCAAAGTCCTCTTTTCAGATGAGAGCAAGTTTTGTATTTCATTTGGAAACCAAGATCCTAGAGTCTGGAGGAAGGGTGGAGAAGCTCATAGCCAAAGTTGCTTAAAGTCCAGTGTTAGGTTTCCACAGTCTGTGGTGATTTGGGGTGCAATGTCATCTGCTGGTGTTGGTCCACTGTGTTTTTTGTCACTGCACCCGTTTACAGAGAAATTTTAGAGCACTTCATGCTTCCTTCTGCTGACCAGCTTTTTAAAGATGCTGATTTAATTTTCCAGCAGGATTTGTCACCTGCCCACACTGCCAAAAGCACCAAAAGTCGGTTAAATGACCATAGTGTTGGTGTGCTTGACGGGCCAGCAAACTCACCAGAATCTATGGGGTATTGTCAAGAGAAAAATGAGAAACAAGAGACCAAAAATGCAGATGAGCTGAAGGCCACTGTTAAAGAAACCTGGGCTTCCATACCACCTCAGCAGTGCCACAGACTGATCACCTCCATGCCACGCCGAATTGAGGCAGTAATTAAAGCAAAAGGAGCCCTTACCAAGTATTGAGTACATATACAGTAAATGAACATACTTTCCAGAAGGCCAACAATTCACTTTCTAATTGGTCTTATGAAGTACTCTTGTTGAGATAGTGAATTGGTGGCTTGAATCCCAGTAATCGCAGCTATATTTATTAAGTATTCTGTTCATTTTACTACTGAATTAAAATATATTACTAAATTAAAATATTAAACAAAAGAAATATGGCCTATTTCTATTGTAATATTTCATTGTAAAATAATACAATTAATATTTACGTTTTGCATTATTTAATAATAATAATAATAATAGTAATTATTTTATTTACATTACAGCTGTAAAATTACAATACCAATATTTATGCCTGCCTTTATCTCTTCGTTTTCAAATATTAAAGCAATTCATTAATTTATTTATTTATTCATTCATTTATTTATTTATTTTAACTGTGGTGCAAGAATGCAAAAGTATGGGGGTAAGGAAGTGCAGTAAACCGCAAAACTATTTACACTACAAACCAGCGTGTTTACAATTATAACAATATATTAAACTAGTACGGTATGAAACACCAGTTTGCAATATAAAGCAGCATAACAGGCTGTTATGAGCTAAAAATAACTGGAAGTGGATGACACAGAAAGCCTTGCACATTCAAGTTACAAACGGCCGCACTACTCTTACGTTAAAAATACAGTGGATACCTGCTTCTCATTACAAGTTTGGAAAGATGAACAGCGTATGTGGGGTAACATTTACTGCAAACTGCAAGACTGAAAACACCAGATCATAAGCTGCGTGTGTAATTGAACACAGTGCTGCACTTTGCTCTAAAAAACGCATCATATATATTTATTTAATTAAAACACAGCCTCTGTGTTTTGAGAATCATACTCCAGTTTCATTTCGATGCAGAATGAATAACACAGTAAGGTTTAGTATTGTTCAAATCACTAACGCTCCGAGTGATAGTAACCCGAGCAAACATCACTAATACATGAATACAGAAGAAAGAGAATGGCATGACAATAGAGAGGAGCAGAAAACTGTATCAGAGTGCAAAGGAAAGAGTGTAAGATAAAAACGAGAGCTGTTATAGGTCTGCACTGTCCCGGGGCAGGAGGAAAAGCTGTGGTGACCTTCTCGGCTCTACAGGGGACGAACAGCTCTCTGTCTAGATGCTTCCCCTCCGGCCCAGTGAAAGAACAGGAAGATGTATAAGACAAAGAAGAGAGAGCGAGATATCCGTCAGCACATTAGCGCAGCCACCACTAAAAAACCAAAACACCGAGATCGTCCTCCATCACAATGTCACAATGCGCCAGCAGGAGCTCTCTGGACTGATTTTATCTCCAGATCTTCCAGCAGTCTCCATAAAAGAGCCCTACCCACCTGCCACATATTCCCATTTGAGATTACGCCTTCTTTTCAGATTTCTCTTTCTGTTCCTGAACTTTTTTTTTCACGTTTTCGTTTTCATTTTTGCTGACCGACTGTCGTGAACAGTCCTGCTGATATGGAGATTCTTTGTTCAGTTTTTAGAATATGAACCAACTCTCTATTTACACACTTGGAGGAAAAAGTAATTTCTCCTTGTGGAGAAGAGCTGTTTTCAATCCTCTAAGGTATTTGCTCTTAAATTAAACTTGTAGCTTATATACTGTGTATATATTTATATATGTATTTCTTTCTCTCCCAAAGAAAAGAATGAACGCCATGAGTTTACATTTGCTTAGCCAACTATGAAAAAGTAATTCTAGATGAAGAACTACTCAGTGTTTAAACTAGCAGCCAGGGCAACAATATTGTGTTACTATAAAAACTCAAAGATATTAAGACTGCAACACTAGCCTACTGCTTACTGCATTCTATGCAGTGTACACTGAATACTGCCTGCTATTTAATAGGAATATCAGATGGCCATTTTCCACAAGTTGTCTTCCACAAGGGTCTTCATAAAATGTCATACTTTGTTTAAAATTCCTCAATGGTCGTGTAAAACAACACCCTTTTTGTGAACAGCTCTGTTCACAGCAACCCGTTTCAGTGCATGACTCTTTAAATGATAATGAGCTACTGCCCTCTTTTCTGTTTTTTTGTGTATTCGGTGGTGGATTACCATCAAAAACAAAA
The DNA here is from genome assembly GCA_012976165.1 of Labeo catla. NCBI lineage: Eukaryota > Metazoa > Chordata > Actinopteri > Cypriniformes > Cyprinidae > Labeo > Labeo catla. Next base: position 243,187 of record VONZ01000569.1, on the reverse strand, counting down.
TGAATCCACCGCGTCCTCAGTGGCTCTGATGTCGGGAGAAAACAAAGTCTCTTACAGTTGAGGTCAAAAGTTTACATCCCCCTTTCAGAATCGTTAAAAATGGTCATTATTTTACCAAAATATGAGGGATCATACAAAATGCATGTTATTGTTTATTTAGCACTGACCTGAATAAGATATTTCACATAAAAGATGTTCACATCTAGTACACAATACATCCCTTGATTCTTAATACTGTGTTGTTACCTGAATGAGCCACAGCTGTTTTTTTTTAATAATAGTTGTTAATGAGTCCCTTGTTTGTTCTTAACAGTTAAACTGCCCGCTGTTCTTTTAGAAAAATCCTTCAGGTTCACAATTTTTTGGGGGGTTTTCCAGCAATTTGTCACACTGAGGACAACTGAGGGACTCATATGCAACTATTACAAAAGGTTCAAACACTCACTGATGCTCCAGAAAGAAAAAACATGCATTAGGAGCTGGGGGTGAAAACTTTTGAACATAATGACTGTACCTTTTTCCTAATTTTGTCTAAATATCATATTTTTTTCATTTAGTACTGCCCTTCAGAGGCTACAGAAGATAGTTACCTGTTTCCCAGAAGACAAAATAAGTCAAATTTACCCTGATCTTCAAATTCCAAAATTCCTTAATGCATTGTTTCCTTCTGGAGCATCAGTGAGTGTTTGAACCTTCTGTAATAGTTGCATATGAGTCCCTCAGTTGTCCTCAGTGTGCAAAGATGGATCTCAAAATCATGCAGTCATTGCTGGAAAGGGTTCAAATGCACAGAAATGCTGGAAAAACAAAGAATTTGTGGGACCTGAAGGATTTTTCTGAAGAACAGCGGGCAGTTAAAGTGTTCAGGACAAACAAGGGACTTATGAACAATTATCACTAAACAAAAAAACACAGCTGTGGATCATTCAGGTAACAACGCAGTATTAAAAATCAAGGGGATGTTAACTTTTGAACCAGGTCATTTTTGTAAACCCAACTATTTTTTATCTTGTGGACTATATGTATCACATCTATGTGAAATATCTTATTCAGGTCAGTACTAAATAAACAATAACATGCATTTTTGTATCATAACTCTTATTTTGGTAAAATAATTAACATTTTTAATGATTTTGAAAGGGGGATGTAAACTTTTGACATTAACGGTATGTTCACTTTTAAATCCAACTACAAAACACCTGCATTGCTTACGAGACATTGTTGTAGCTACAGCTGCTCGAGCACGGAGAAAACAGCGGACAGCATACAACTGGCTGAGGGCTGAAATATGCTAAAACAGGACAGTCCGTCAACGGTCATGGGTGGGGCTTGAGCTATATGATGTTATACTGCAAAGAAAATCAAAACGGCTTCATAAGTGAGTTCTTTTGGGGATTGTGGTTGTATCAACACACTGCTAAGATGCAAATTCAAACAAGCCAATAATAGTTTTGGTTGTTTCTCCTAGTGAAAGCCTGTGAATTTTAAATGTGCATGCTAAAAGTGAATTTTGTCAGCTTTTAGGAGTACACTAGCATATAGATGAACTTCAATTTTAAATATGTAGGGTCTCTACACACAAAAGAAACCCTTAAATAATCAATTCTGTTTCCCGTATGAATTGTTTAGTCATCTGACAGTGAAGAGAGAGAGAAATCCATTTTTAAAGAAGGGATTATTTCAGTGCTCTTCATAAAATGCTTCATAAGTAATGTTCTTCTCCCCACTCCAAACACGTCATTTAAACTGCCACGTTCTTTTATTCTGAAACACATGCTTTAGGGTTCTGTGAGATGAAAGAAAATCAACATATATAAAGTGTAAGTGTAATCCTCACAGCTGCCGAACTTCAGAGGGCAGGAGTGGCCATCCATCGGGAAATCAACGAGTCTCATTGGACATTCTGCAATTATTGTCAACCTGTAGAAAAAGACACAGATAAAATTGTTTAAATATTGAGCATTTCCTGTCCAGCAATGCCTACAAAGTTCTTTACACCAAGTAAGACATGTTCCTGGATCAACATTCATTTCTATCATCTAACTACTATTGTAGTGTTAGCCTTAGAGCGGTGTTTGAGGCGTCACCAACATTCATGTCAACCCGCCATTTTCCACTGAACACAAATGTTTTTGCAGGACCAACAAAAGATGATCCAGGAACACATCCTACTTGGCAAAACGACGGTCACCCACGAGCAAACACAGCCTGCCAAAGTCTCTTCAGTGTAAATCGGACTCAGGACTGGACGGATACGTGCTGTACCTCATAGTGTACAGGATGGTGCCATTCTTCATGATTCGGAAGAGTCTGTTTGGTGCCGTCATGTTGTGAGCCACAGATCTTTTGCCGTTCCTGAAGAACGTGTCGGGGGTCCAGACTTTGGTCACCATCAGGTTGTTTAACCGGAGGATCTCCACCGGGCCGTCATACTTCAACCGCCTATCCACCCACGTCTGGCGGAAGAACACGTCCATGGTGTACTCCTGGAAGAAAGCGTAGATACAGAGCAGTCAAAACTGCACACAAATCAATCAGACTTATTTCTGACAGTGCGCTTCATTGGAGTGGTTCTGTAGAAAGCAACTTCTTGCAATAATCTTGCAAAAACAGTCTAGACATTTAAACAAACACGTCTTCATGCTGATAAACTGTGCTCCTGCCAATCTGAAGTCAAAAGTCTCATGAACTCAAGCTTTTTCAATCCAGTGCCTCCCAAGACAGAATTTCCTTGTATTAAAATCCCCTGTACCTCTTAAAACATAAAATCAAAATAAACCATAATTACTGTATTTCCTTGTGAAACATTCCCTTGTAAAAACATTGTAAAAACAAAACCCTATTTACTTTTTAAAGAACTGTCTCTGATTGTATTCTACATCATTAATTAGTTGACTTTATTCTGCTAAAAAACATTTATTTTTATAATCTTACAGCAAAAATCAGAGAAAAATTATTTTCTCCTATGTAATCAAGGTTGTATGGGCGGGAAAAAATAGCATTAACCAATAATATTGTTGTATTTTTTTAAAAAGCCAATCAAATCCTCTGTAAAAAAAATGAAGTATGTTTATTAAAGTATGTTTTACAAGAAAATACCATTTGATTATTATCTACTTCAAAATTAAATTTAAATGTTTTACATGCTGTTTCTTTGTAATTATTTATAACAATTTCTGAGTGTTTTTCTACACCTTTTTTTAGTGTGCTGCAGAAGAGCAGCTGAATATACAGTTTCACACCTGGAAATACATGACATTATGGAAGTTAAATGCATTAAGAATGCCCTTTTGTGTATTTTTACTACGGCTGGTACCAATCTGAGCTAAACACTGTAGGTTTGGTCACATTTAGTGCTGTTGTGCTCTTATGCAAGGTGCTGAACCTCATATTGTTCTCTGGGGAAAATACCTGCTGAAATTGTTGATTCAATCACATTTTTTTGAATCTCTACCACACTGTATTTGATTCGCTCTGACTAAGCAGATAACTGCACCTTGCATTGATCTAAATGGCAAGCTGCCTGAATTATTTATTTTAATCATATCTCAGCGGACAAATATGACACCTTACATAACAGCTGCTCATGCACACATACATGTACACACACAAATCCAACCCGTTCACACATAATCATAAACATCTCAGAATACTCACCATCTCCACGTCGGAAACTGGGCCAAAACTCGTGACGTAAATATCGGTCTTCACTTCTGTCACTGGACCTGGTAAGACAGAAATCAGAATTACATTAAACATCTTATGACTAAAAATAAATCTCAAAGAAATGCAAAGATCTATGAATGTGACCAAAACCAGGTGTTATGAATGAAATAAACTGATTAAAACAAGATCAACATGAATCCACATTCTAAACTCATTTGACTTCCATAATGAGAAAAAACTGATAGACTGGACTTGATTTGATCAATAAGGAATTTATTGGATGGTGTAAAGTGTGTTTCATATTAGAAGAGAATCAAAGCTATGCGTGAGTCGCAGTAGAGTAAAAAATCTGTAATTATTCCTAATATTGTGTATCCTTTATGACAATGTTACGCAGCATTAGATAACTACTCTTAACATTTTAGAAATGATGCATTACCTACAGTATTACAGTATTAACATCAAAGGAATAGTTCACCCAAAGATATAAATCGGTTGAAAATTCACCCTCAGGCCATCTGAGATGTAGATAAGTTTGTTTTTTCAGAACAGATCTGGAGAAATTTAGCATTACATCACCAATAGATCCCCTGCAGTGAATGGGTGCCATCACACGACTCCAGTCCATCAACTAACATCTTGTGAAGCAAAAAGCTGATTGTTAATAAGAAACAAATCCATAATTGGGGATTTTTTAACTTTAAACCGTCGCTTCTGGCCAAAATTGTTAACAGTGCTTGATCTGTGCCTATTTCTCATCTGATTCAGATGAAACACCTTTTTTATTGTATAAAGCAATATTATGGATAGAGGACTCATATTTTATAAACATTTAGTTTTCACAACAAGACATTAATAGATTGACTGGGGTCATGTGAATTACTTATGGATTATTGTGATGTTTTTATCAGCTGTTTGGACTTTTATTCTGACGGCACCCATTCACTACAGAACAAGTGGCATAATGCTAAATTTCTCCAAATCTGTTCTGATGAAGAAACAAACTCGTCTACGTCTTGGGTGTGACATCAACCAAAAGAAAATTAAATTCTGAGGCAGATTTCTTCTTAAAAACATACAAATACAGCACAATATGAACAGGACTGTGTATTAGGACTCAGTTGGGATGTAACTTTTCCCAGTTTTCTCTGAGTGAAACCATTTATCATCTATACTTTTAACAAATTCTTGTGGAGAGAAATGAAATAAATAAATAAACAAATAAAGACCAAACGTGTCACAGAAAACAGACTCGGGCACTCGAAGCTCTAAATCACATGATTAATCACTGAAGCGTCTCATTGGCTGAACTGGTGAAGGTTGAACTCCTGATGTTCTAGAGGCTCTCTGATAGATGCTTGAGTAAATCACTTGAGAGTGAAGTGCATTCAGTCAAACACAAGAAAATGGATTATCTGTCATTAAGCAGACACTCTGAGCATCTCTCACAGTTGACAACCATGAATCCTACAGAAATATGAAAGACAGGAACAATCTCATTCAGTCCACAGCACACAAAAATCAAAAGATCTTTTCAATATCTCAAATGCTTCTCCTATACAAATGAGAATAAACTCAGAGTAAACAGAAGTTTCTTGGGTCTCCTGCTTTCAGATCTCCTCTACAGATTCAAAAGAAATGTCAACCATGCCTCAAACTGCTCAGATTTGCCAAAAGACCTCAATATGAACTCACCAAATTCTTTGAATACGAAGCTGCTTTTCACATTCACTTTATAGCTCTATACTCTTGCTGCATGCCACTTATCTTGTTTGTTTCTACTGGGTTATTTATATAGATTTTAAATTTAAATTAAACATAACTGAGAACTTAACTCAGTCTTCTGAGCAGCCACTGAGCAATATTTCTTTCTTCCTTTCTTTCTTTATTTTCAAAAATGTTGTTCCAAACCGTGTTATTTCATCAGTGAAACCCAGAAGGAAAATTTTCACACAGCTTTTTTTTCAATATAACAACAGTTCATGCAGCGTAAAAAAAATATATTTTTTCTAAGTTGTAAATAAAACAAAGATTACTGGAGTACATTTGACAAGAAAATACAATTTCAGTCTTCCCACTTCAAAATTTCACATTTGATTCAGTGTTCCCTGCTGTGTCTTTGTAACTAGTTGCAATATTTACTATTAATTTCTGAAGAAATATTTGTGAAATTTTTTTCGAAGCAAATCCTACAGCATTTTTTTTTCAGTGGTGTCATTAGTCAAGTTCTAGAAAGTAGCAAAAACTCTTTTAAGTATCATAAAATAGTCCATATGACTCATGCTTTATGTTCCAAGTCATCTGAAGCCATAAACTCACAATATAGCTTGTCATTTACAAAAAATCTTTCTCTTGAGCTACTGATTTCTAAAGACTTTGAAAGTAGTCATATGGAGTCATACTTTTATGGTGCTTTTTTTTGTCACATGCACCATTAATCCTATTCGCTACTTTTATGTTCTACAGAAATAATAACAGGTTTGCAACAACATCAGAGTGAATTTTTCATTTTTGGGTGAACAATTACATAATACAGCATATTTTAAAAAAAGTGCATTTCTTCAAACCCAAGTCCTCATGGCACAACAATCAGACAACGACAACAAGGCCAGTGATAAGAGACGCGCCCGAGCCCTGATATCTATCATCTCTGAAGCACTGCATTCTTTGGCAAGGGCAACGCATGCGATCCTACTAGAACTGTGAACCCACACCATCTCGCTGAGAGCTGATCAAGCCCCTCCAGCCTGATCCAGCTCCGCTCGAGAGCTCTTGTCATGTGAAGGTGGGTGTGCTGCTCTGTTTGGAGAGATGTGCTCTCTGCCTCTTCACTAAAGTTACATAAAAAACCAGACCTTCATTCCCAGAGCTCCAATCACATCCTGGTATTACGCATAGAGATCCACAGTCTTTGATTTGATTATTTATTTCTTGTGTAAAAAATGAGGAAAAGAGGAGAACGGAAACTGTGACGTTTGCAGCAAGTCTTGATGTTTTTCTTTATATAGTAACTTTCATCAATAAGTCATTAATTAATATTATGTAATGATTAATACATCACTAGCTCATGTATATTAGCTGAAAATATTCAATTTTTAACAATTTGCATGCACACTAACTAATGATCTCTAAAACAGGCTATTATATAATCGTATAACGCTGGTAATTAAAATATATAGTATTACGTACACGTTAAGTTTAATATCTAGATTTGTTGGCTAATCTTTCAAGCACACTCCAAAGGGTTAATTATAAAGTTTCAAACACAATGACCACAGTCAAATCTGTCGTGCTACTGTACTCGAAACTAGAGCTACGATAAAGTGAGTCGCGCTGACCATCAGTTATACAGCAACGAATCATTTTGCTTCGCAAAACAGGTTAAACCGTTGATGCGCTATACGAAAGCGTGGGGAATGTGAGCGGTTTACGCACACAAAGCGAACATCTGTACTCTTCCTACTTAAAATGTGCATTAAGCGGCTTTCTCGGAGCGATTACATAACCAAACTCGCTTAAACAACCAAACGGCACCGATCTAACAGATACATGGAGAGCAGAGAAAGAAAGTGGGCAGCAAAAGGACATTTGGAGTTGGCTTACACCTCCATCTCCCCTCAGAGGACACCAACCCTCACCAAACAAACAACACTTGGTAAACAGCATGCGACCTGCGTAAAAACACAACATTTGGAGAGCTCGCTCTCGCCCTTTTTTGGCCAAATGATTGTGGAGATTTTGGCACGTACCCCCAAATCCAGGTCGGAGCCTGTTGTCATATCCATCCAGAAGTCGGTCCAGAATGCGTGTGAAATTTTCCGGGTATAATTTCTCATCCTTTCTGATCTGTCCAGATATTCTCTTTATGCTAAAAACAACACAGAGCAAACTGAAGCATTTTAACATTGCGCACACATGAAACAAACGCCTATTTTTCGTATCAATCAACAGCACAAACAGTTCAAAAACGCCCGGGTTTGTCGTTTGTAACCTCGAGGCGTAAAGATGCCATGCGTAACGCTCACATCCAGTTGGAACTCACCAAGCCGCCACGCACAGAAAGTAGAGGAGAGTGGAAATAGAAGTGGGGTACATCGCAGTCACCATCTCCTTCTTGGCAGAAACCATGTTTACATGCCATTCTTTAAGCCTTCTTCACATTTCCCTTCGCCAAACGTCCCGAGGAAAGATCGAGGAAACGTGCGGCAGCGCGCAAGACGCGCTTCACCATCACCCGCAAAGCCGTGCCAGCGAAGCATCCAAATCCAGAACTCGCTCTGCGCCCGATGGATCGCCTACATCCAAACCCCAAACTCAGTGGTTAAGAGAAGCATATGGTGAAGCATCCTGTGGAATCGTGCGTCTCGCTGTGAGGAGGTTAGAGGAGAGAGAGGAGGACGCGCTGGGTTCCTACACACTCGCCTCAGTGCCAAAACTGGGACGTGCGTCCGACGCGCAACACACTCACAAGCGCACTTAAGAGAAGTCTGCCTGCGAACGTTTGTGCAAGATCACTTTGGTGATGTAGTGGCGGCATTGCGCATGAACTCACTTTACGCAGCACTTCTCGTGTCCGATCTTGCCCGTGGTAAACTTTGACTTTGGGGGACGGGTGTTAATTGATCTTGGCAACTAAAAGGTGCAAATTTGAATTCTGCCCTTCTCGGATTATGATTAAAACCGAGCTCCTGCTCTCTCGAAAGAGATCAAACTTATCCGAGCTTGTAAATATTACAGCATATTGAAATGGGTCAGTGTTTGTCGCAACGTTACACACATGCTCACGCACAATCCGAGGTACAGTCACACTGTACAGGAAGTAGGACAAACCACACGCAGCTCCTGTACACCTGGGACGGGACAAAGTCTTCGATGTAGTATGCGTGCGTGCGTGTGTGCGCGTACGTGCGTGCTGTCCTGCGAAGAACATGCTTGGTTTCCATCCTTTCGATGGGAACCGTGAAAAGAAAAGCTAATTAACTCTTGTCCAATTGTTTTTGATAGCAATCACACTCGGCGATCCTTATCAACACAAGCTGACATACACACTGCACATGCATAATAACTCCAGTCTGTCACTATCACAGCCTATATAAAGCATCAGATTCGAGCTGATCCGGGATCAGCTGCTGTGTTGCATTTAGTCGGCTATAAAAAGCAAAACCTTATCCTCAATCAGCACTCTCGCTCTGGTTTATAGCGTATGATCTGTGGGCAGCCGGTGGCGTATTCATCGGCCTTATTCACAGGTTGTTCGCTTGCGAAAAAGCTTATTATAAACATAATGAGCTAGAGGTGGCACTCTAGTGTAACATCACATTATGAATATGTGGAAAAATAATGAAGACCAGAAAAATCTATTAGGCTTTTGAGTGAAGAAACCAGCTAGGAGCTTGCAAAGTTGTCATTTTCATTATTAATTAAAGAGAAATATTTAAATGCGCTACACTTTATAGTTTCATGTCACATTAATGCTTTTTTTTTCTTTTCTTCCTATAGTGATTATGATTTGAAGAGAATGAGGCTTTGGAGGCTTGTCCTAATTTTGATTTAAAATAAGGCAGCACAACCTATTCTATTCTCTTTAGAAGGAAGCAAGAGTCTGCGCACAATAGAAAATCGAAGAGTGAAGTCGAACTTCTGTCTAGTTAAACACTGTTTTTGTATTGTTCATCACTGTACATTGTTCTGAAGGCATTGCCAATGTTTTCACAATCAAAAGCTTTCTCCACTTTTAAAATTCTTTTCTGTTCAGCTGATGTAGCCAAGGCTGCATGTGTAAGGAAACATTATATTAATAAAATAATTAAAATTCAATAAAAGGAACTTAAGTTATAATGAAATGTGATAAACTTTGGCCAACAAATGACAAAGAGATGGAGTGTTCTGGAAACCTGTTTGAAAACAGTAATTATTTATGCAATTTCATTTGGTGCGACTAGATGGACAAATATTAGACAATTTGGGCCACATTCACGAAACACGAGCAGAACAAATTTTTGTGTAAATCATTCGTAAAGCCTTTTTGACATAAACATTCTGTGTTCCTTTTAGCAAACTAATGACACTGAATTTTAATGCACTGCAATACTAATATTTCACAAGTTAATTCACTGTTTTTTAATTGTCACAGTTCAACTTTGGGTAAAACACAGTGCTCATCACTCTCACCTTTTATCCAGTTGTCCAGTCAGTGGAATACTACAGTGACCAACCATAACCGGGTGGATGGCTGAGGGGTCCCAGGCCTCCCATAAGCATTAAGGGACCCCCCATAACACCTCAAAAAATACACTTGGTTTTTCAATAAAAATATAATACTTCAAACATAAAGCTACACTGTAAAAAAATAAAAAAACACAATTTGTTGAGTCAGCTTAAAATAATTTGTTACCCTGCTGCCTTAAAATTTTAAGTTCAGTCAACTAAAATAAGTTTAGTCAACTTGAAATGTTAAGTTGTACTAAGTAACAATTTAGATATTTGTGTTTGCTAAACTTAACAGATGGGTAAGTAACTCAGCTGCCTTAAAATTTTAAGTTGATTCAACTCAAATATCTAAGTTGCCACTTAGTATAATTTAACATTTCAAGTTGAATAAACTTTTTTTGAGTTGACTGAACTTAAAATTATTTTAAGGCAGCCAGGTTACACATTGTTTTAAGTTGACACAACAAATTGTTTTTTACAGTGTAGTGAAAATGAAAATGAAATGATTCGATTGCTGTATTAAATTTAGACTTGCTCACGTATATCGTATTTTACTTTTGTGCGTTTTTACAGCGTTGCGCGTTATAACCAATCACGCATGACTCTGTTGAGTTTAAAATGCAGTGGCCAATCAGAGGTGTTTAGAACAGTCATTGCTGAAACCGGAGTTTTGTTCAGATTGAACTTGCGAATTCCCTCATTATAAGTAACAAAGTGCAGATGTACGAACTATGTAAATATTAGATTTATTTAACATACAGTGTACGGACAGCTTCACTGATTAAAAGAAGAGTTATGAGTGCTTAAACACTAGCTAGACTATGCTCATTTAGAGTGCGTTCTTTCACTGCATGATTAAGTCTAATAAAATGCATTTTTCCAAAATGTAGGATATAGGGGCAGAAAATGTATATTTATATCATTTCATATAGTTAATCAATATCACACGAAGAGTGCCTTTTTTGTTGCAAAAATCACAAATGTGATATTGATTTTATACAACAGTCCAATAAACTAGAAGTTAATATTAAGAGACTTACGTTGCCACCATATTGACTATTTTTGCTCTATTTCGCCAACAAAAATCATTCCAAACACAGCCTCTGCACTGTTTTGCGTCTCTAAACAACACGACGGTGTTTCGTTCCTGAATGAATCAACCGTTTAAATGATTCGGTTCAATCGCAATGACTCACTTATTAACTGTGACTTACTGACATCTGGCAGTTGTAATTCTACATTTAAGGTACCTTTTCATTTTTTTATTTATTTTTTTTTTTTTTAATATTTTTAAATATCAGCATTCAACATTTTAGGATTAAAGTATTAATAAATGTTTCAGTTTTCATGCATTTGTAACTGCAGGTTAAATGCATTCATGTCCTGCATTAAACAGTGGGTAAATACATCTAAATGCCAATTCAGATGCAGTGTTTGTGTTTCCTCTATACTGAGAAGATGAATTTTGTTGATAATGATTTTATTTGTGTGATAACAGCCTAAAATGACTTATTATTCTAAGTGACTTTATTGATTAAATATAAGAATTTGACGCAAAAGATAATAAAAGGTAATGCACACTTTAAGAAAAAAGAATGGCTTTATAAAGGTTAAAAAAATTCCCCCAAAAGGTAAAAATCACTTTAAACTTGTTTGAAAATATTAATTTCCTCGGTTAGATATTTAATTCTTCTTTGCTTAGTGATTGAAATCCTGTATAATCTAACCAATCCGATGACGACTTCGAAACTCCTGAAGTGTTTCCTGCTAAGTGTGCCTTATGCAACCAACGTTTAGCCAACGTTCCGTGGGCATGACGTCTGAGGTTGAGACTAGGATTATGCTAATTGTGAATAAGCATGCATGCACATGCTATTTAAGAATGATTCAAATTCATTAACATGAAACGTTTAACTACTAACTGTGGTATCCACCTAATTCTTTAACATGGACGTAAGCCTACGGATGAGACTTCCGATTCATTAGCTGCCATCCACCTCATTCCCAACAAGCATTATGAATTATGGCTGGCATTTCCGGTTTGGGGAACTTCCATTCAAAAAGACTGAAACAAGTCATTTCAAATTATAAGGTTGCCCTACAAGTAAAGCTTATTTGTCTGTTTAACAGACAAATATAAATGAGCTGTCGATTTTCCTTCATGCTTTATTTTTAGACATCATCAGAAATAACATGCTTGGTATTTTAACGTGACACGTTATAACAAGAATATCTAAGGCAAGAGCTTTTTCAGTTGCTGAATTCTTTTCCTCATGATTATTTTATATTTTTCCCTTTGCATTTTGCTGTAATAGTATGAAAAAGGACAATATTCCTCGATTTAATTAACAATATATTAATAATTAATCATTCCCTTGAATGCACAGCAAATCTTGTTTTTCTCCTCAAATCCTCACGTCTCTTTCATAGTTAAATATTATTTATTATCTGTCAAAATTAGGGGAATCACTTTAAAATAGTATCACACAATGCTTAAATTAATTAACATTTTTGATTAAGACAATGCATGTTACTATATAATACAGATATATATATATATATATATATATATATATATATATTACTACAGTTATATTTCATCTGTCCGGTATTGCTGTGGAAAGAATTTATGCAATTCATTTAAGCATTTACACTTTTAAATGCCATTTTAATGTTCGATGGTTAAAGGGTGAGTAGAATAATGTCATCTCATTGTACCCAGTTTAAAAAACAAACAAACAAACAAACAAAAGCATCTTGGGGTGTTGGAATAAGGTGGATAGGGAAATAATGAGAAAAATAACAACATGCAGTAAGTGGTAAAACTGTTTGCACTACAAACCAGTGTGTTTCATAATTAAGATAATACATTAAAATAACATGGCAAGACACACCAATTTGTGATATCAAGCAGCAAAACAAGCTGTTTTGTACAGCTAAAAATAGCTGGACACTGATGAGGCCCGAAGCCAAACCCATAAAATTTACAAACGGCCACCCCCAGAAAAAGAAAAAAAAGGTGTATGCGAAGCATTTGTGAATCTGGAGTAGAGTTTTTGTAAAAGTCTGTTTTACATGCAAATTACTCAGACTTCTACATTTATGAAAGTTTTGCCTTTAAAATTAAGTTAAACTGCATAATTTTGTTGAAATATGATCAGACATGTTATAGGGTACCTTATAGTGCTGAAAAAGCTGGCCATTTAAGTCAATTCATCCAACTGTACACCTGCACTGTAAAATCTTGCTCAGCACAGCTCAAGTATTCTCAGCCACCTGGTAATTGACATTAATGAGATTTGAACTGATTTTGTAAGAATGTATCCTCTAGTACATTACGGCTACTAACTGAACTACATTTTGTCAGTAGCACAGCAGCAGCTTAGCACTTTTCATAATGCAGTTTTTCCCCTACCATGCAACAATTAGTGGTGTAACGCTTAAATTTATGTCACACAGAATAGGGCAAAGAAATTTTTAGTCAACAAGCACTTATAAAGCACTGATTTGAATGACTCAGGTCAAATATATATATATATATATATTAGGGATGCAACAACCACAGTTTTTGGTTCGGTTCTGATATCTTGCCACTTCAGTGTGGGTTTTTTTTGGAACAAATTAACAAAATACCCCCGTAAACCTCTGTACACTAGAAAAAGCGTGGTTTAGTATATGTCTGTTTAATTTTTCTTTTGAGAGAGGTATTAATTTTTCGATTTTTACGCAAAATAGAATGGGTTTCATTCATACTGGACGCCAGAGGGCGCCCTCATGCAAAAAACCCACATATGAGTCAAAGAAGTAACGCTGATTACGTTCCGTTCTAACTTCTCTAATATGGATAAAAGCATCGCTATTGCTGTAACTGGAAGGACTGGTAATATAGCCAGTAGCTCATACCTGACGTCATGCGCAGATTGTACGGCGGTTCAGAGGAGAATCGCAGCATAGAGTGAATGTTGAACCATTGCGCAGTTGTTAATAAACGGACTGAAGTGGATAACACCTGTATCGCCTCATCTATATGCCATCCTAACATTGCAGCGTATACAGCAGATTTCGAGAGAAATAAAATAAATAAATAAGTTATTTAAATGCAAAACCGAAAAAACGCAATTCAGTTGAACCGTGGATGTCGTACCGAACTGTTCGATATTATATTGAGTATTGTGACATCCCTGATTATATATATATATATATATATATATATAAGCTGAAAAGCTGAGAGAGATAAAAACAAACAAAAGAGCAGATCTCAGATGGTGTGCAACTATAAATAAGCAGTGAAAATATTATAGAATTTTCCACTCTTTCTCTTTTTTTCCACAGTTGACATCACGTCCTGTGTCAAGTGGATTGATTTGCTTCAATTTTAGCAGGCAGATAGCAGATACGCTGTTAACCGATGTGCATTAACACTCAGGAACATGTAGAAACATTGGGGGAACATTTAGGGAATGGCGCGTAGAGGTGTTAGCGAGTGTGAGAGCACAGAGAGCGCCAGAGAGAGAGCGAGGATAGAGGGGGAGAGAGAAACGAGCTGGGAAACAAGAGAGAAAGAGGCCGAGAGAGGAGAGGGCCCTTTTACCGCATGTTTTCTGAGCTCTTATGGAAGGACTGGCAAATGAAACTAATGACTCAGAACTGTGACTCAAACTGTCTGGTAATCAAATCCTATCCGCAGAAAAGCACTTGACATGAGCAAACATACGCACGCAGACGCACACACACACAAAACATGCCACATTTTCTTGTGATCACCATTGCCCCTGACAAATCCCTGTATTATTGCGCTGAAAAAAGCCCATCCGCTGCCCACAATCGTTCTCCCACACTACACGCAATCTCTAACAGCCACGCTCCAGCGTTTCACAGCTTCACAGCTGTCCTGCTCGCATTTCAGATATCCTATCGCAACCTCCGTTCTCATTTGTCCGCTCATGGCGTCCGCCACTGTGTTATCAGTTTGTCCAGCTCGTTTTGTAAGATCCATGGTGTTTCGCTCTGGCTGTTGGCAGACGCTTTTCTACAGCCACTTTGTGTTTTAATTTTATTGCAGTAGTTCTCAACTGGTGGGTTGTGACCCAAAAACAGGCCGCTGGTCTGTTATGATAAAGTCGTTGAGAGCAGGGAAAAACAATGCTATATTTAAATAATAAAGTGCGACTAAAACAGCCCTGCATCTTGATTCTGCTAATCTAATCTGGTTCAAAAACTGCAATAAAAACTTTCCATCATGTACTTTTGAAATGATAATATATTTGATTTTGAGATCCATCTTTTCACACTGAGGACAACTGAGAGACTCATATGCAACTATTACAGAAGGTTCAAATGCACATTGATGCTTCAGAAGGAAACACAATGCATTAAGAAAACTTTTTGAATTTATTGATCAGGGTAAACTTAACTTATTTTGTCTTCTGGGAAACATGTAAGTATCCCTAAAGGGCAGTACTAAATGAAAAAAAATATGATACTTAGGCCTCAGTGTAAAAAAATCTTAAAATCTTAAAATCAATCATTTTGAAGATTCTGCAAGGTGTATGTAAACTTTTGACCTTATATGTATCAGCTTTAATGCACTCATTAAAATAAAAGCATTAAAATGTCAAAAATTCATCATTTCCAACTTTCAATCTGTGGAAATCAGATAATTTATGTAATCATTCATAAATGTGAAATTGGTTGAGGATTGAACAAATAGTTATAATCTGTCTCAGAGGAAAATAGAAATCTTGTCTTTGTGGCAGTTTTATTGGTGATTAAGGGATAATACTATGGTTCAAAATGGTTGTTGGATCAAAAGCATCATATTTTGTGAGAAAGTGTGACATCCTCAAGCAAAACAGGCTCTATTTTTGGAATCGACAGCCCAGAATTAGTAAGAAACAAGCATTTCATACAGCAAATATGATGCAGAATAGTGTAATTGTGCATTTTAGGTACACATTAAATACCTTGATAAAGCTGTCCATGAGCATTCACATTCATCTCAGTGGAGTTGCACAGCTAGTGCAGGAGCCTTGGAAGTACGTGGCTTCTTTGTTCATGGGCCCTCAGTTCCCCAGGTGTATTTTGAGCTAATCATCTGAGGCATAAATGTGATCATTCGATTACATCTTGACAACATGGATTGACTGATGGCACCAGAAGAACATCAAGATCTTCATTGGAAACTATTCTACGCTGTCAAAAACAGCAGACAGTGAGCAATAGATATATGGGGTTATAGGGGCTATCACACTGGAGGACCTTTTCCATAGGTCCTAGAACTATTGGCAGAAGTTCCTGCTTTTTGGAATGTTAGCACCGCAGAAACTAGGAATGTATGTATGTGTAGTTCAATGAACTCTGTTTGGAGGAACTAAATTAGTGCCTACTTCAGAGTAGGTTCTAAAACAGTCCCATAGGAAGTACCAGTGACATAAGTTAGGACCTGTTGTGAATTTTTTTCTCAGAGATCAGGAGACATTTTTGATATCTTGAAGCAGAAGTTTCTCTTTATTCAGATACTCACTGCGTAGCGCTGCAGTCATCAACAGTCGTCTAACAAAATCTCAGCACAGCAGAGTATATAGGTTTGAAGTGGGAGGAGTACATAGAAGTGGAATCAATCTAAACAAAGCATGCAAATGTGGTTCAGGAAAACAGCTCAGTTAAAGATTTTCCCAGCCTTGATCTATTTAGAATACAAGTGTCATTCAAATGCATAGGTGCTTAAACAAAAGGCACAGTTGTACCTTGAGCTTAGAATTCACACTTAACTTGGGAAAACCTGCCAAATGTTCAGGAACTGCATAAAGACAAAAGGTTACTGTCTCAGGGCCTGGGCTGCCTGCTCTTAAACTGTCACAATATACATAACTTTTTCAGTTCATGTTGTTATATTGGAACCTATAACAAATATGCATAGGATCAGCATATTTTAAACAGATTCTTAAATTTGTAATCCCACAGACCCTATGATTTCCACGATGCGGAAAATGCGGACGGAATCACGGAATTTACTGAATAAGGCGGAATGTCATGGAATTTGTCAAAGTTTTAATGAATTAATCAAAAGTAGGTCATTACACTTAAATCAACCGCAATGTGGACCAGTACTTGTAAATATTATGCCTCAAAAATACCATTTAAATGTGAATCTTGCATGTTCTGTGTGTCTCTGTTTTAATGAATGGAGCAGACCAGTGGTTTTGTTTACTACACACACTGAAGCGCCCATGACGCTCGCTGTGATTTCAGCGTGTTGTCTCACTAAATGAGGACATAAATACATGAACAATATCTGCTGAGAGTCACTTCATGAGCATTTGACCGTTCCATTATAGGAAAACTGGCGTTATATCATACACACACAAAAATGTAAAGGTAGACACGGCAACCCATCAAAATAAAAGTCCGGTTTAACTCAAAGACATTGTGCCAGAAATATATTAGTACTATTACTACTACTACTAGTAAAATGAAACAAACATTATTTTTTGAGGTTTAATCACACAACATTTCTTCCATGTTTTAATATTAATAGCAAATTCCCCTTTGTTTGCCAAAAGAAAAAAGTTTGCTTAATTTTCAGTGATTAAGATAAATTACATTAATGTTTTATGCCTTCATTTGGTAACAAGAGCATTTTAGAATTTCTTAGGGTAAAAAAAAATATTTTAAGAATAAATTTGAATAAAATAAGTATGCATTTAAATAATTAGACAGGCTAAAACACAGAATTTGATAACAATAAAACATATGGTGAGAAAAAATAAAACATTTCATAGAGCCCTAAACATGTCATTTTTGTTAAACCTTTATTAAACTGATGTGAAATTGTTTCATGATTTTAATTAATTAGACATGCTCTTTGAGTAATAAAATTCAATTTAACCATTAAAAAGAAGTTGAGAAAAATTAAAAGGGGAAAAAACAGAATTTGGAAAAAATTAAAACAGAATTTGGGAAAAAATAAAATGGATTTCATAGGGCCCTAATAAGTGTACGGTGAACAGCCAAACGCATACGAAACACCGGCATTTTTAAAAAGCAGAGTAAAAAATTTTACTCAACGAACTTGGAAAACAGCGATAACAGCATTTAGCTACCTGTTGTCTGCAACGTTTTGTTCATTTCTCCGCCTCGATGATAGATAATACTACAAGTTGTCATATGATATTTAATTAGATTTTCATGCAAATAGCGTAAATTGTGGAAATACATTATCATGAAAACCACAACACACAAAAATCAGCTCAGATCATGGCAACCTTCATTCACCGGTTAATGACGTTTGGAAATGCCGCAAATAAAGACATCGCTGTCAGCTGCTTCAGAGTTCCTGATGAGTTCCTTCCTGGTAAAGCATCTACTATATTTTAATCAAATATCTGTTGCTTGGAAGAAAATACATGGTTATTTGAATGACCATCAATAGAAAAATATGCTCTTGGCAGATGGTCCAGTTATGGTATCTAGCAGCAGGGGTTAGCAAGGCCATGCTAACCAGTCTAATCTTATAAAAAGCAAGGCTGTCAAGTTTTAAAAGGCAGTAGAAAATGCTTCCCATATGTTTTGTTGTTGACGTCAACGGTGGCACATCCAATCAAACTCTACAGTATTTTGGCACAGATTGATCTGAGAGTTAGAAGCAGCCAAACAAGGCAGATGCCAACATGGACAGGTTGCGTGACATGCCCTCATCCTTGAAAACCATGAATAAAACTACACAAGGTACAAAAATACAACCCAGACCGTATTAAAAATAGATCACAGCAAGGATAAACATGGTTCGTGTTGAGCACAACTTCTTTTGTGTGGTGAATTACTGGCTGCCAAGAGCAAGAAGCCATTAAAATTCAAGACACATTTAAGAAACAAAATGATCAATTGTCAGTTGACTTTAAGCACATTTTTGGTTACTTTTTTGGAGCTGTGCTGGTCTCCACATCTGGGTCGTAAAGCAAAACCCATGGAGAGCTACTGTTGTATTATGAATTTCTCCATAACATCTCAAAGGTGAGACTGTGGACACACTCCATCAACAATCTGTGATCTGGCCTCAGGCAAAGATCGAGCAGCAGGACAATATGCTCAGCTGAAACCTGTAAAACAATTCTCCGAGACCATCAAAAAAACAAAACGCAGACGTTGTACTGTATGTTGTTTTGAGGGTTTTTCTGACGGGTGATGTTGTTCCATCGGGTTCGGCGCCGTTTTCTCGGCTCAGCAAAAACCCCCAGAAAAGTGCTGGGGCTACATCTGCTGCTGTTGGCGGGGGGTGGTGTCGCCACGGCGATGGCTGAGGAAGTGATGCGGGAGCCAACAGAGAAAAATTTTCCATGAGGATGAAGGAATGGAAAAAAGTATTTTTTCATTTCTAAAAAAGGGAGGGAAAGAGATGGCCACACAGGGAACAATTAAGGAAGAGACATATCCACACACTGAAGGGCACTGAAAACACCGCCCACCTGAAATGAAGCATAATAGATATTAGTAACCTTCAGAGAGACACACTCAAAACCCAAAAGTCTTACCAAGTTCTGCCTATGTAACAATTAGGGCTGTTAAATAAAGTAAAATAACTAATCAAAGAAATGTTACTCTTTGTAGTTGATGTGATTCATTTCACATTTTAAATATAGATAATTACACTTAAATATGGGTGTTTCAACATCTGCCACTTTTTAGAATTTAATATGAAGACAATATTTTTTAATAGAATATGAGGGTCACATTAAAGCTTTTTTTGTCTTGGAAGCTTTTCACCTTTTCTCTTCATCAAATGGATTTTATTTATAGATTTAATTGTTTTTCAGTTGTAAAATTACTGCAGAAGTGATCCATATAAAATTAATCGATAATAGATATACATTAATAGATATACATTACTGTTCAAAAGTTTGGGGTCAGTAAAATTCTTTTTTTAATATTATTTTTATTTATCAAGAATGTTTTAAAGGGATAGTTCACACAAAAATGAAAATTCTGTCATTAATTACTCACCCTCATGTCGTTCCAAACCCATAAGACCTTTGTTCATTTTCGGAACACAAATTAAGATATTTTTGATTAAATTCAATGTAGTAAGGACATCTTTAAACTAGTCCATGTGACATCAGTGGTTCAACCGTAATTTTACGAAGCTATGAGATTACTTTTTGTGCTCAAAGAAAACAAAAATAACGACTTTATTCAACCATTCTTCTCCTCCGCATCACTATAGGTGCCATTGTGGAGAGCCACCGATGTCACATGGACCATTTTACTTACTATGTTTCTGTGCCTTGACCGTGTCAGTTGTGTTGCTGTTTATGCAGGGTCAGAAATAGGGTTGTGCTAACAGACGATAGTATCGTGTATAATATTAAGTATCGGTGATCTGACAGGCTGACAATAGGACGATATGACAATTGAGCATATCGCCCAAAGTCAGAAAGATTTCGGAATTCATTAAAAATACCTTTAAAATTAAAAATTTATGTTCTGAAGATGAACAAAGGTCTTACGGGTTTGGAACGACATGAGTGTGAGTAATTAATGACAGAATTTTCATTTTTGGGTGAACTATGCCTTTAAAGGGGTCATCGGATGCCCATTTTCCACAAGTTTATAGGATTCTTTAGGGTCTTAATGAAAAGTCTATAATATACTTTGGTTAAAAATTCTCGATGGTTGTGTAAAACAACACCCTTTTTACCTTGCCAAAATCAGTTCTGCAGAAATCATCTCATTCTGGTCGAGGCTGCTTTAAATGCAAATGAGCTCTGCTCACCCCGCCCCTCTCTTCTCTCAGAGGAGTGAGGAACTGCTCTGAGAGATTGTTTACTTTAGCCGCATTTAGCGCGTTTAGCCGCTGAACTTGCTAACTAGCACATTATTAGGAAAGGCGATCGCAAAGATTCATAAAAAAAACGCTTATACACACTTCTGCTGTAAGTGAAGCTGGATCATGAATGATTTGCGTGAACATAGACGGATATATGTAGATTGGAAGGTGCATTCCCTTCACAAACAAACGTAATCCACTGCATCTTCAGCAGCTCAGATGTCGGGAGTAAATGACGACCACTATGTTCATTATTACATCCAGCAATCGCTCAATCAGAGATATACTTGTCTAACTTACATCCCTGCTCCGGCATCAAAACAAAGAGGGCGGACTGTTACAGCTGATCGGAGGTAAAATGCTAATGTCAATAAACTACCATGGGAGTGGCCTCTGTGGGTGTGACGCCACAACGACAGACATCTGAGAATGGCTCGATTTGAAAAAGGGGATATTATTTTTACAGATTAATTAAAAACCACTGCATGAATTTTTATTATTATAGGGTAGATTTGTACATAAACTGTCAACACACATTAATGTTCAAACATGAAAAAGTGAACTTAGCATCCGATGACCCCTTTAAGTGACAGTGAAGACATTTAAAATGTTTGAACTTTCCATGTATCAAAGAATCTTGAACAAAATCTGCCATGGTTCGCACAAAATATTAAGCAGCAAAACAGCAAAAGCAGTGGTTTCATGTTTTATGAAGAATCATGTGACACCAGGGTTGCCAGATTTTCTCAACAAATCCCAAAACCCCTGCTACTCAAAACTAGCCCAAAACTAGCCCAATCGCGCTTCTAGATCCCCAATTAAAACTTGCGTTCCCGGGGATAATATTTAAAAACAACCTGTGGCAACAGTAGCCCAATTCCGCAAGCAACACTGTGACACTGAAGACTGGAGAAATAACTGTTGAAAATTTTGGTCTACATCATGCATATACAAACAGAAAACTGATTTTTTTGGTTGTAATGACATTTCAAAAACACTACTGTTTTTGGTTTTAATGAAATAATTGTAACCCCTGATGTCACATGGACTATTTTATCAATGTTCTTACTAACTTTCTGGGCACTGAACATATCTTGGAGGGTCAAAAGCTGTCAGATTTCATCAAAAATATCTTATTTTGTGCTCCAAAGATGAACAAAGGTCTTAAAGGTTTGGAACGACATGAGGTTGAGTAATTAATGACAGAAAATGTTTATTTTTGGGTGAACTATCCCTTTTAATGTTCTCTTAGGCTAATTATTTGATTAAAAACAGTAGTATTTCTGAAATAACATTGCAACCAAAAATATCTGTTTTCTATATGCATATGTATATGCATATATTAAAAAATATATTAATTGACCTTCCAAAGATGAACAAAGGTCTTACAGGTTTAGAACAACATGAGGGTTCAGTAATTAATAGGAGAATTTTCATTTTTGGGTGAAGTAAAGAACATCAAAAACATTTTACAACCTCACTGACCACAAACATTTGAACGATAGTTTATGACTATGTATATTTAAAAAAAAAAACATTAAATAATCTCATAAATTAATACGTTACCTCCATTAGTTCTAATAACAATATAAAAAAATGAAATAAATAAAGACCCATCTGTCCATGCATACTTATACATACTTGCCTAAGTTTACATTTCCACCTATACAGTGACTCATGCCCACTGTGTGTAATTTCACAGATTAGCTGGTACTGTGTGTGCTTAAGGTGGTTTCAGACCCAGATAGATCTTAGACTGTGAAGCCTGGGGATCTAAGTGGTCTATATGGTTGTAAAAGCAACCCTACAGCATCAATTACACTGATGAAACTCATTAGGGGTGTTGATTCTCCTCACAGGAACCTTAAAAAAAAAAAGCGCTGCGCGTTTTTGAGGGGTAGCGAAAGAAAAACGGCATGGAAGACGTGGATATAAAACCGGGGGGGAGGGGTGCTTAAATATGTCACCTAATTAAAAAGAGTTGCTCGGAAATCAAGCCGTAGAGCTGCTGTATTGTGCTGCAGGAGTGTGTGGAGATTACTGGATGATTTACAACAGAACTGTGAAGCCTGCAAGACTAAATATTTAATTCCGTTTAAAAAAAGAAGAGGAGAGCGTGTCAAACAAAAAGTCAAAGAGGACGAATTTTGATCTAGAGTTACGTTGCTTCGTGTTTTTTTGCGGTTTAAACAATTAACTCTGATCAACCGCCTCAGGACAAGGCTAGAAATGGACCCGCTTGGCACCTGTATGTCCCTGTGGGCGCATTAACGCGGTTGTGATGAAGCTACTGTCAAACATCAGAACTTAACTCGATAACCCCAAATCAACAGGAGGCTGCTTCCCGCTGCCTTCTGCTGCAATATTCAGACTCTGTGTACAGATACACAAAAGCGGAGGGAGATAGAGCGATGAAAACAAGAAAAAAAAAGACTGAGACAATCCCTACTGTACACAAGCGTAAAACCCCAGACTTATATCTCTTGCCCTTTCATGCAATAGCATCACCTCAGCCTTGTGTTCTTCCACCTCCCCATCTCTCTCTCTCTCTCTGGCCTGGGGCGAGAGTGTTCGCGGTGTGTAAACGGCCAGTGTTCGTCGACGCCTCATTGCCGCCCATGTTAAAGCAATAAATACCTGCCACCTACACAGCCCCTGCAACATACGCAGGATCACTCGCTGCGTCGAGCACCCTGTGCACATCAGTCAGTCTAAATCCAGAGTAACAGCTCAACTCTGACCACATCCAGAGACTTCACCGCACTGGGATTATATCCAGCTTAGTTCCCCCCTCTTATACTACATTCCGAAATTCAGCTGTCTGTAGACTTTGCTCTGTCCTGATGCTCAGGGTAGACAGAGAAGAGCAAAAAGAATTTGTGATTGTGTTATGAGCAAAAAATATCAGGAGATTCTCTTTTGAGTATGTGGTTTCGGACCAGACTGTTACAGACTTTGTGATTTTGTTTTATTACACAGTTCAATTAATATTAAATGAATGTTGGATTAAAAATGGATTAAACACACCTTATAGTGAAACAGTATTTGCGACCCATTTTATATCTGTAATGTGACGCCATTCGGAGTCAAACAGAATATTCAATGAGAAAAAAATGTAGGGTGGGATCTGATTAAAGGGGACGTTCCATATCATAACAGTGCCAGACCTGGATGTGATTTTGCAAAAATGCCTATTTGGCTATTGGTTATAGTTTTACAGACTTGGTCCGATTTGTTCACAAATCAGTCAATGATCAGATTGCAGCAGTTATATTTTAGTAATATTTGAATAAGGGTTATTGTATGTTTAGGTTAATTTTTAGGTGATTTTGTCATTTATATTAGCTCTTGCTTTGAAACATTTTTATTTACCTTTAGTTTTATTTATCTTAAAGGGGTCATCGGATGCTAAGTTCACTTTTTCATGTTGTTTGAACATTAATGTGTGTTGGCAGTGTATGTACAAATCTACACTATAATGATAAAAATCCATGCAGTGGTTTTTAATTAATCTGTAAAAATAATATCCCCTTTTTCAAATCGAGCCGTTCTCAGATGCCTGTCAGTGTGGCGTCACACCCACAGAGGCCGCTCCCGCAATAGTTGATTGACATGAGCACTTACCTTAGACCAGCTGTCACAGTCCAGTAACTTTCCATGTTTTGATGCCAGAGCAGGGATGTAAGTTAGACAAGAATATCTCCGACTGAGTGATTGAGGTGTTGTGTTGCTGGATGTAATAATGAACATAGTGGTCGTCATTTACTCCTGACATCTGAGCCACTGAAGATGCAGTAGATTACGTTTGTTTGTGAAGGGAATGCGCCTCCTGATCTACATATATCCGTCTATGTCCGCGCGAATCATTCATGATCCAGGTTCACTTACAGAAGAAGTGAGTATAAGCGTTTTTTTATGAATCTTCGCGATCGCCTTTCCTTATAACGTGGTAGTTAGGAAGTTTAGCGGCTAAATGTGGCTAATGTAAACAAGACCGTCTTTCCACAGAGAGAAGAGAGGGGCGGGGCGAGCAGAGCTCATTTGCATTTAAAGGAACAACCCCTTAGAATGAGATGATTTTTGCAGAGCTGATTTTGGCAAGGTAAAAAGGGTATTGTTTTACAAAACCATTGAGAATTTTTAATCAAAGTATATTAGAGACTTTTCATTAAGACCCTAAAGAATCATATCAACTTGTGGAAAATGGGCATCCAATGACCCCTTTAAAGGAATAGTTCTCCCAAAAGTCAAAATTACCCCATGATTTACTCACCCTCAAGCCATCCTAGGTTTATATGACTTTCTTTTTTAAGACGAATACAATCAGAGTTATATTTTTTTAAAAATGTCCTGCCTCTTCCAAGCTTTATAATGGCAGTGTATGGGCGTTGAGATTTTGAAGTCCAATAAAATGCATTGATCCATCATAAAAAGTGCTCCACACAGCTCCAGGGGAACAATAAAGGCCATCTGAAGTGAATTGATGCGTTTGTGTAAGAAAAATGTCCAAACTTTATAGTAATCTCTAGCTTCTACTAACTGTCATATGCACATTCCTGAGAGAGTGGTGTTCCAGTGGATGACGTACGATGTAGGTAGTGTAAGCTCTGGTGAGAATATGCTAGTCTCGTGAGAACCAAGTTTTGTTTACAGCAAAAGAAAACCAGTCTCCTCTTGGCTTATGGCGTAATTCTCCAACATTTTTTTTTTTGCATTTTTCTTTTTGGCATTCGTCACTTCTCACTGGGGCTATTCACTTGGCGGCCCGCCAATCATCTTCACCTGGCCCGAGGGAAGAGTTCTTACAAGTCGCACATAAGCCTTGAATTGTGCCGAAAAAAAGGAAGAGACGCAACAACAACTACTGGAGCCCGCAACATCGGCAGCATTGACAAATGCTTATGTGAGGGAGTTATGATGGGCGCTATTTGAAAGGGTACCTATGGAGACCGAAAAACAGAAAAGCATCCAATCGGAAGTTAGAATTCGTAATGGCAGCGCTCATCGTTTACTTAGGAAAAAGGTCTATAGTTTGAAAGTCTGCGCGTTCCCGCAGTACACCAGTAGAACTTCAACGGATAAAAACACACACAATTTTATGATGAATGGATGCACTTAATTGGATTTCAAAATCTCACCAGCCATTCACTGCCATTATAAAGCTTGGAAGAGCCAGGACATTTTTTAATATAACTCAAAGTCATACACACCTTGAATGGCTTGAGGGTAAGTAAATCATGGGGTAATTTTCATTTTTTGGGTAAACTATCCCTTTAAACTTATTTTATGTCAGTTAGTCTCCAAGGCAATATTTCAAATTTTTGCTTACATTTAAGTTTACGTTTTTAAGCTAATATTTACATGTTAGCTTAATTTCAATTAGTAAACATTTTTTTAACTTTTTTTTTTTTTTTTTAACAATATCAACACTATGTTACTGTGGTTAAAAGAATAGTTTACCTGAAAATGTAAATTTGCTGAAAATGCCATCTAAGATCTAAGATTTTTTTTTAGCATTACATCACTTGGTCACCAATGGATCCTCTGCAGTGAATGGGTGCCATCAGAATAAAAGTCCAAACAGCTTGGAAAAACTGACTTCAGTCCATCAATTAACATGTTGTAAAGCAAAAAAGTAAAAAAAAAAAATTTGTAAAAAACAAATCCATCATTAAGGCATTTTAATTTTAAACCACTGCTTTTGATCAAAACACCAGTCAATAATGCATAATTACGGTTCCTTCAGTGAAAAACCACCCCCTGTCGTCCTCTTACATCAAAATCCACCAACATTGTTGGTAGACTGTTTTCTTCCCTGATACACTGCAGAAAGCAATGTTATGGATAGAGGACATTAGAGGATAATATAGAGGACGTATATTATCTGAAAGCAACAGTTTGAAGTTAAAAACATCCTAATGATGAATGTGTTTCTTACACACATGCAGCTTTTCACTTTACAAGACATTAACTGTTGGACTCATGTGGATTAATTATTGTGTATTACTATGATGTTTTTATCAGCTGTTTGGACTCTCATTCTGACGGCACCCATTCACTGCAGAGGATCAATTGATAAGCAAGTGATGCTCAGTTTCTCAAAATCTGCTTCAGAAGAAACTCATCTTGGATGGTCTGAGAGTGAGTACATTTTCAAATTTTCATTTTGTGTTAATTTTTTTTCCTTCAGCTTACTGAAGAAAGATTTTCATAAAAAAAAAAAAAAATACAAAATCTGATCCATGTACAAAGCTACTGTATGACTTCAGAGGACTATGTGAAATATAGCACATGAGTCATATTGGCCACATTAATGATACTTTTACAGTGCTTTTGCATTTTTTTTGCAAGCCTCTGTTCACTGTAATTGCATAGAGAAGTCAGATAAGTACATTATTTTGTTGCTTGTGTTGCATAGAAAGAAAGCCATGAGGGTTTGGAATGACGTAAATGATGACAGAATTTGTAATATTCACACATCCAAATGTACACTTTAATGCATGGGCTTAACTAGATGTCTGTGTGTGTGTGTGTGTGTGTGTGTGTGTGTGTTAACTCTCTTACCTGATATAACATCCACAGAGGCCAGATGTTTGTATTAAGGCCAAACATACTGTGCATACTGTAAATCACTGGATCACACAGCAATTGAAAATCCTCCGTATAGTCATCAGGCATCACACGTGACAGGATAACCTGCGCTAAAGATTACAGACATATTTAAAACACAGTCTGCTTCTACTGTCTATTTAGATTCATTTGAACGATTTGAATAACTGTAGGTTTGCTTTTTCTTTTTTCTATTAGAAATTCAAGCTCAATACACACATCCACAAACAGCTGTGCGTAATTGTAAAAATGTGTTTTTTCAACGCTCTGTTTCCTTTATTGCTTGCTGATTTGTGGGGCAATTTTCAATGCAGTAGATTTGAGTGTTGACACACATGATGTATGAGGAAGTGCAATGTTGCCCCGCTCTGCACCGCTAAAAAGATGCTTTAGTCTCTGTGGGGAAAAAGGGGAAATGAAAATAGGAAACGTGTTAGTAACTACATTATCAAGAGGCTCGAAAATCAACACTCATTCATCAGTGTCCCTATGGAAACAAAGTGTCATACATCGTAAAACATGATAGGAAGGCATTGTAAATTTATAATAAAAAGTGCTTTTTAAAATGGTGTGCACAAGTACAGTAGCTGGAATACAATGTTGAGTAAATGAATAATGAAGACTAAAGAACATAAAGTGAAGTTCAGGGGTTCACACTGAAAATCTGGAGCTGCAAATCTCATTTAAAGCTGGGGGAAAAAAGCACAAAGGCTGTTTAAAAAAATTCTCAAATCATGTTGGAAAACATGATCGTCAAGCTTTGTTCATGCCAGCTTGAGTGTTGCTGTCATTAAAAGAAAAGGGGACAAAAGGAGAGTCTATGGTTTCATTAAATAAATGTCAATCAATTGTTATGCTGATAAAATAATTTTTAATGGAAATATATATAAATGCAAAACAGAAGCATTTTTTTTTTTCAAGTGGAATCTCACTGTATATGCTTTATATGAAATTACTATGTTATATTTTAAACAAAATAGTAAAAACGAAAGCAAATTAATAAAAAAATGACAGGGATAGGGTTTAAAAAAAATGAGATCAAAAATGAAATAAATATGGAAATATTTATCTATAACAATTTTAAAAGCTGACGCCAAACTGATGAGACATTTTTTTCAAAATAAACACCTTCCTGTGTCAGGTGGCTTTGTCCTCACACCTGCTGAGATCTCAACACCTGGTTCTCCCTGCGTTCTGCGGCTGTGGAAAATTGTTGTAGTTTCTGAGGGAGGAATAAGTGTTCATTTACAGCAATGTGCAGCCCACTGACCAAATCTCTCATTACAAAAAGCGAGCGATTAGGAAGTTCACCCGCAGGGGACTGAAGCAGAACACATTCACAGAGAGGAAGCAGTAGGCTTTCAAATTAGCCTGCAGTAGCAAACAAGAACCTGTGTTAGTTAACAACAGCACACAATATTGTACAACTGTGACCATGAATCACACAGAAAAAAAAATATTTTCACCCCTATAAAACAAGCTGTATGATCTTATGAGATGGTAAAACTATAGTACTACATTTTATACCATGGTATTGAATGATTACCGTAATCGTGTACCATTTTTTTACATGGTGTGTCAGTTTACTTTGGACTACACAACTGATAAAAAAAAAAAAAAAAACTTTTTTTTTTACAAATACATACAATACATAAATATCATATTTATGTATCATAGCATTTACTGTACACAATACTACAAGGCATATCAAAGAATACCATGGTTATATACAGAAAAAACATATTAATGTTCTATAATATGTGGTACCATATCTGGAAAAAAAAAATCCAAGGAGAAGGCTTATAACATTTGTCAAGTGTATTGAGTAGGAAGTATATTTTTGTAAAATAACCCTTTTCTTTAAATTATTGACTTATTATTTTTGAATTATTGATATTTAGAGGAGCAGACTCTGCAGCAGTTAGTCTACACTGTCTTGCTTGCATCTCTTTGAAAACTGACCCCGGACCATCCTGCATTCACAATCTCTCCGGTCAGGACGCTGATTCCCTTTACCAGCTCCTCTTCATTCAGGATCCTGTAGTATAAATAGGAGCTCCAGAAATAAGCATCAGTTCTCCCAGGGAGGTCTCCGGAGATGGACTCATGGATGGCCACGTTCCCAACCAGCCGCTCAAATTTCCAAAAAGGCCACATACACACACACACACCGAAACCTATAAAATAGGGAGAACTAATAAGTTCAAACAAAATAAGCAATTAGATTGAATTGAGAGCAAACATTTGTTTAAGTCCTGTGGATAATTGTGATCCTTGGAATATTATATACAGAGCATTAAAATGTATCTAAATGCAGTAATTTAAAAAGCACACATTATGTTTATCTGGTTCATATAGTCCTTTGTTCATTTTATAAAATGACGTTTGAAAGTCACTGGCAGAGTATTTACATTTGTTTATAAATTAGCAGGCTGTTTTAATGAGAACTTCTGATGATTAAATAGTTGCTGTATTTATTAAAATGAGCGACAAATCGATTAAAAAAAATGGTTTTAGGCTATTATTATTTGAGATATTTGAAAAAGAAAAATCGACCATTAGACTATCATCTAGTACCGTCAATCATAGGGCGCCATCTTTGGGACAACGATTTAGCCTACCAAGCGAATTAAACATATTAAAGTATATTATGTCAAACAAAGTGTGCCCGATGCGACATCTCCTGACGCCAAGATTACCGTTCATACCTGAAAACAACAGTGACAACTGTTCAGCGATCCAAACCCTGTGTTTAGAATCAGAACTATGAAAAATGAATCACTCCAGTGAGTCGACTCTTTTCAATAAATCGAACACACAGGTAAGCAAAGCGCTCTGAATCGATTCGCTGTTCATTCAGAGTCATTCGGACATTCCATACGACAGTAAAACGCCGTATTTTAAAACAAAGAGAAAAACTGGATATGTACCGACAGTTAATTGAAACAAAACTTAATAAATACAGCATACATCGATGAAGAAGATCTTAAATAGCATGCACACGAAGCTTGTTGACAGAAGGTAAACATATTTTCCAATACCACCCTGTTGAAAAAAACAGCATATGCTGGTTAGGTATAGGGTTTGATGCTGGGATGCTGGTTTTAGCGGGTCCTTAGCTGATTTATGCTGGTCCTTTGCTGGTTTATGCTGGCTCTTTGCTGGTCCTTAGCTGGTTTAAGCTGGTCCTGGACCAGCACATGACCAGCTAAGGACCAGCATAAACCAGCTAAAACAAGCATCCCAGCATCAAACTCTACCTACCTTTTTCAACAGGGCAAACAATAGACTCATATAGACTCATAAACTTACAGTACATAAACTTACTACTTGCTTTGTTTTTGGACAAACCAGTTAGACTTCTATGTAACTTAAACACTGCAGTAACAAAATCAGTCTTAAGTAGCACAGGTATATTTCTAGCAAAAGCCAAAAATACATTGTATGGGACAAAATTATATATTTTTCTTTTATGCCAAAAATCATTAGGATATTAAGTAAAGATAATAAAAATAATAAAAATAAATAATGTAAATTTCCTACCATAAATATATCAAAATTTCATTTTTGATTAGTAATATGCATTGCTAAGAACTTCATTTGGACAACTTTAAAGGTGATTTTCTCTTTTTTTCATACATCAATGGAAAGCTTGTTTATTCAGCTTTCGGATGATGTATAATTCTCAATTTCAAAAATTGTACCCTTATGACTGGTTTTGTGGTCCAGGGTCACATACACACACACACACACACACACACACACACACACACACACACACACACACATATATATATATATATATATATATATATATATGTATATATATCCTGTTCATGTTCATCCCTATTTATGAATATATTCAAAACTGTGCGCATCTTTCCAGTTTAATTCAGATTTGATTTGATGGGGGTGGGAAGCATAATCTACTTTAATGTATTTTTCAGTTAATTGTGCAGGCCTGTAATATAATTCAGTACAATATGTCCAGGTCTGTGACTCTCAATTATCATCTCTATTTGCAAGAACATTCAGTATGTGTTCACATAACACTTCAGCCTTGTTTAGAGCGACAATTCCTGTCTATTCAAAGCTTTTAGTCACCAGACTCTAACCCCATCCCGAACAAAAACGCTGAAGTGAGCAATAGATTCATTGTTTCACTGAGCTGGACAAGCTGAAATGATTTCAATGAATGCTGCCTGTTTGAAATGCTCACTTGTTTTATGCTGTCCCCGCAGGGCGCATGCAGCAATAAAAACATACATCAAGGAGAGAAAGCCGTTTGCTTTCTGCTCGTTCCCAAATTAAAAGAGAATTGAGTACGATTGGGGACAGTCATGCAAAAACAACCTGCCAAACAGATGCGATGACGCCTCCCGCTCTGATAATGGCTCTGCTGTGCAAAACAGTTTATTTTAATGGAGCCTGAAGAGGGTTTGATGTATGTAAAGACAGAATGATTACACTGATGTCACTTCATATTGATCTCAATTTAAAAACACACATGCATGCATCAAAAGCAGGGTTTGGGGGGTGCCATCAATTAAGCATAACAACCAATAAATGATTTTATTATCATCATGTTTGTGGATAGAATATGGTAGCTTTGACTAAAATAATATATCATTCTAGTGATTCTACCTTTCTCGCTCTGCGTCATAAACTTTGCCGTTGTCATGACAATCAGTTCATGTCTTTTTCAAGCATGTTGTACATACTGTAGTTCCACATAATTGTGATTTCTCTGTAAGTACATTTATACTGCTTCTGTGCACTAAAAAATTGTGTAAAACCACATTTTGATGTAAATAGGGTGCAAAATGAATGCAAATACTAGTAAAATTTGACAACGGTAATGTAATTACATTAATTGGTCATTTGACTTTTTATTAGAAACCTCACTGAAAAAAATGATGTAGAATTATTTCTCATTCAGAAATTGCTATTGAAGTTCATAAAATAATTTTAACAGTTTTAACAGCAAATAACACATTAAATTAAATGTGAAATGTTAAAGTAGAAAGATTTTCTTGTAAAATGTACTCTGTTCTTAGTTTTATTTACAACCTCATTTTTTTTTACAGTGTATTAGAATTTTTATAGTTTATTTACAGTAAAAAAGTTTAAGGGGCTTCACGTTTTTTGTTTCAGTTTATGTAAATTACATGAGCAGATCTAATCACAGGCATACAGTTCCATAATTCTGTCATTTAACAATGCCATAATTTCTGTGTAAATTAAGTAATTTGGGGTCTAGTATGTATATGCATGCAACTAGAAAGATTCATACACACGCACGTACAGTAAACCTGTAAACGTGCATGCATGTTAACACAAACATATTTATCTGTGTTATTTTCTTGTCGTTTCCACTAGCCGCTGCTTTCCTAACGCAGAAGACACAAATGCATTTTATTGTTGCTTAGAAACTCCTTGAAAGAACAGGAACAACTTTCATTTGATAATTACAAAGGAAAAGGCAAAAGCATCTCAGTCATTAAGAGGTTCTTTGGACTTCCTGATTCGCTGCTAGTGTGTTTGATTTAATAAACGACGACAGTGTTTTTATTTTGAATGCTTTAGTTAACTGGATTTATGGCAGAGAAGAAAAAGCAAGAAAATAATCAAAATATGTTTTTTTTTTTCTTGCCCATGGTGTTAGTAACAGGCTAGTGTGGCTACACACTAAAAGCCTATTCACACCATGAGCAGTGCAGCAAAGCATTACCAATTTGTGCTAATTTATGTCAAAAATGTTCACACAAAGTATGAAATGAGTTTTCGTCAACTTCTGAGACTACCTAAAAAAAATGCAACAAAGTGACAGGAATCACCAACAAAATTTATCAGAGAAAATCTGCATCAAAAATATCCACATAAACATGACAGGAATTTACTTTTAGTCCTTTAGCAAATGCTTTTATCCAAAGTGACTTACAAATCAAGAACAGCACAAGCAATTTATCATAAGTGCTTGTGGAAGAGGTGTGTTTTCAGTTGTTTCATTATTTTCTCTCGAAGGTCGTGATGGTCTCAGCGGATAAGTTGGAAGCTGGCAGCTTTTCCCACCACAGAGGCACAGGAAAGGTTGGTATCGCTGATAACAAATTGTCATCTGCCTCTGAGAAAAACGCTTAGATGAAAATAAAATTTGCTTTGTTCGTTGAAACTTTAGAGCTTGTTGAGATTAAGGCTTTATGGACCCTTTTCACATTTTCAGGGTTTTTAGAAGCGGAAGTCACCATTGTTGGATAAAACTTCTTTAGTGGTAAAATGGAAACTACAATAAATATATATATTTTTTTTACAGGTAACACTTTAGTATAGACCAATTTACTCTTTCCAAACAGTGATGATGTTTTTTTGTGGGCGGAGCCTATCTGGTTGCCGAAAATGACAGTTTTCAAGTGGCAGTCAATGGAAGCCATGGAATAAAAGAACAAAAAAGGTAAATTTGAGTTTATATTTAAAAATTCGGACTTTATTCTCGCAATTCCGAGATTATATCACACAATTCTAATAAGAAAAATAAAGTATATCCCACACTTCTGACTTTTTTCTCCTCAGAATGGACAGACTCACTATTGTTGAGTTAAATCGTGTTATAAAGTCCGAAATACGAGATATAAACTTGGGTTTGCGAGAAAAAAAGTCAGAAAAAAATATGTGGAATAAAATAGGTTAATGTAAAATGTTATAGCTTTAAATAGTATTTCATGCTGTAACTGTAGGGCTAATATAGTATGAAGAGTTCAGATGCAAAACCAGCTAAAAGCCATCTCGGTCAAAAATGAGATAATGGTACTGAGTGAATGTTCCTGACACATAGTTTGCGTCCATCAAATACTTTTACTTTAAACTCGCTAAATTCCAGCCTCAGCCCAATCAGAAGTACTGGTACTTACATAGAAACCTATACAAAGTAGCCAGAAAGAAATGTTAATTTTAAAGCAAAACGTCAGATGGATTTAGAGGCTTTTGCATCTGAACTTTTCATATGTTTCCTATGAACTGCATATGTGACCCTGAACCACAAAACCAGTCTTAAGTCGCTGGGGTATATTTGTAGTAATAGCCAAAAATACACTGTATGGGTCAAAATGATTGATTTTTCTTTTATGCCAAAAATCATTAGGATATTAAGTAAAGATCATGTTTCATGAAGATTTTTTGTAAAATTCTAAAATCCTACTGTAAATATATAAAAACTAAATTTTTGATTAGTAATATTCATTAGTAAGAGCTTCATTTGAACAACTTTAAAGGTGATTTTCTCAATATTTTGATTTTTTTTTTGCACCCTCAGATTCCATATATTAAAATAGTTGTATCTCGGCCAAATATTGTCCTATCCTAACAAACCATACATCAATGGAAAGCTTATTTATTCAGCTGTCAGATGTATGAACTGTCACAGTTTTGAAAAATTGACCCTTATGACTGGTTTTGTGGTCCAGGGTCACATATGTGAATGTTATTTAGACCTATTGTTTAAATCAAATTTATGCTTTAAAAGTATAGTAATCACAGGTTTTACCCATAGTCTGTCTGTTTAAACGTATGTGTTTAGCTTCAAATGGCGGTTTTGTCGACAGTATTCAATAAAATAAATAAAATAAAATAAAATCTTATTACGTGGATTTTTCCCATTTCTCTCCACTTGTTACCAGTGTTTTTCTGCAACCACTATGCACGCACAGCTGCAAGTGACGTAACTGTGACGTCTACTCGAAATTGGTCTATAGGGACCAATTCTCACTATTAACTAGTTGCTTATTTTATTACTAGCATATTGGCTATTTATTAGTGTGAATAAAGCACATAGTCCTTACTTAACAACTACCTTATTAATTATTAATAAGCTGTTACCTAAAATAAGCTGGACCCTAAAATAAAGTGTGACTTTTTTGCATTCACATTTTGTGTTTAAATCAACGCCGCCGCCACATTTCACATTATGTCACATAGAGAAAGTAAAATGGGTTGTAAATTGTGAACGCTATTTGACTTTAAGTGTGTTTGTTTTTGCTCAGTCAATATGACATGACCGACCGAGCCCCTGCCATCTGAGATTAGCCCACGTATCTCTTTCTCTCTGTTTGTCTCACTCTCTTTCTTTTTGTCTGTCTGTCTGTCTGTCTCTGTCTGTCTCACTCTCTGACCGGCTGTCCGGCCAGCAGGACCAGATGAGCACTGATAATTACCAACCGGCAGTGTGGGGCAAAGGACACCTTCAGTGCGTGTGAGTGTGTGTGTTTACGTGTGAACAATGGATTTAGCCGGGGCGACACATGCCCCTTTCAGTCCCACAGGCAGCGTAACGCAGTCATTGTGTGTTAAGGACACCCAGGCCGCATCCCAGCTAAATGGGGATGGACGACAAGGGAGACAACTGAAAAGATGAACGATATGATACAGGGTCAGATGAGGTAAACACCTCAGTTAAGAGAGCAGGTGTGCGTGGCTGTGATTGAGGCTGCAGCATCTGAACTTAACCTCTAAATCTCTCCTGGTTTAAAACATTAGCAGTGTCAATGTATTTGTTTAAGTACCCTATTTATTGTGCAAACTAAAAACTGAAAGTTTGTAGCAGAAACAGAAAAAAAAGAAACATAACAGAAACTCTTTAGAATGTCAGACAAAACAGGTCATAAGTAACACTTAATTTCAATATTTATTCTCCTTATTCAGCTCTATGCCAAGCATGCTGGAATCTAGAAATCCACTGCCCAGTTTCCAAAGTAATCGGTTTCATTAAGTTACTACAACTTTAATCATGGTTTAATTAAATCAATAAATTGGATTTTTTTTTTTTTTTTAATCTTGCAAACATGCATTCAATTAAGCTGTAGTAATAGGTCTCATGGATGACTTCAGTGAACCTGAATGTAATAAACTTAGACATATTG
Source organism: Labeo catla (assembly GCA_012976165.1). NCBI lineage: Eukaryota > Metazoa > Chordata > Actinopteri > Cypriniformes > Cyprinidae > Labeo > Labeo catla. The sequence continues at coordinate 206,968 of VONZ01000569.1, read as the reverse complement.
CAGCAGAATTGCAAATAAACAATACTGTTTAAAAAATCTTAATTCCAGACAAAAACTATACACAACTGCATCTCACACTTCGAAATTGTATGGAAGCCTAATTCTGCAACTGAATAATAAAAAAAAAAAAAGGTAATTGTGACTTTTTATCTTACAATTCTGACTTTTTACATTTCACATTTTGATGCAATCTTGTGATGCAGACTCACAGTTCTGACTTTTTTTCTCAGAATTGTGTGACATAAACCAAAATTGCACAATTGTGAGTTTATATCTCACAATTATGAGAAAAAGTCAGAATTGCGAGATAACTCACTTTTGCAAGAAAAAATTCCGAATTGCAAGATACAAACTTGCATTTGCAAGAAAAAAAAATCAGAATTGCATGCTACAAACTTGCACTTGAAAGAAAAAAGTCAGAATTGTGAGCTACAAATTCGCATTAAGAAAAAAGTCAGAATTGCAAGAAGAAAGTCAGAATTGTGAGATACAACCTCGCATTTGTGAGGAAAAATTCTGAATTGCAAGAAAAGTCAGAATTGCGAGAAGAAAGTCAGAATTGTGAGATACAAACTCGCATTTGCAAGAAAAAAGTCAGAATCGCAAGATACAAATTCACAGTTGTGAGAAAAAAAGTCAGAATTGTGAGGAAAAAGGTCAGAACTGTGAGATACAAACTCACATTTGCAAGACAAAAGTCAGGTTTGCGAGATACAAACCTGCATTTGCAAGAAAAAAATCTGAATTGTGAAATACAACCTTTCAATTGCGAGAAAAAAGTCAGAATTGTGAGATACAACCTTGCATTTGCGAGAAAAAAATCAGAATTGCAAGAAAAAAGTTAGAATTGCGAGAAGAAAGTCAGAATTCCGAGATACTAACTCACATTTGCGAGAAAAAAGTCTAAATTGTAAGATACAACCTTGCATTTGTGAGAAAAAAGTCAGAATTGCACGATACAAACTTGCATTTGCAAGAAAATTTCAGAATTGTGAGAGACAACCTTGCAATGGTGAGAAAAATTCAGAGTTGTGAGAAAAAAAGTCTGAATATTGAGATACAACCTTGCATTTGTGCGAAAAAAATCAGAATTGCAAGAAAAATTACGAGAATAAAGTCAGAATGGCAAGACACAAACTCGCATTTGCGAGAAAAAATTCAGAATTGTGAGGAAAAAGCTCAGAACTGACATACTCGCATTTGCAAGAAAAAAAGTCAGAATTGCAAGAAGAAAGTCAGAATTGCAAGATACAAACTCGCATTTGCAAGAAAAAATTCAGAATTGCAAGGAAAAAATTCTGAAGTGCAAGAAGAAAGTCAGAATTGCGAGAAACAAACTTATATTTGCGAGAAAAACTCAGAATTGCGAGAATAAAGTCAGAATCGCGAGATACAAACTTGCATTTGCAAGAAAATTTCAGAATTGAGAGAGACAACCTTGCAATTGTGAAAAAAATTCAGAATTGCGAGAAAAGTCAGAATTGTGAGAAACAAACTTGCATTTGCAAGAAAAAATTCAGCATTGTGAGGTACAACCTCGCATTAGCAAGAAAAAAGTCAGAATTGCAAAAAAAAAAAAGTCAGAATCGCAAGATACAAACCGTTTAGCAAAATTGTGAGCTATGCTTTGCATAGGTTACCATGGACCCATTAGCCCCTGCTGGTAGATGCTGTAACTGCACTATTTGGCTGCAAGCAACATACTGTATATATCACTAATATTTCATTATATTTCAGTGGATGTCCTGTGGCAGCCAAACAGCTGTGATTGAGATGAATGGGAATGCAAACGGCTGGTTTTCTCCAGGCCTCCTTGCACACAACCTGGTTACCACCTACTGACGCCTTTGCTGGATCAAATTTAGAAATCTTCCAGGTAACCATTTACATTATGCATTTGGCAGGTGCATTCATCCAAAGCAACTTCAGTACATTGCATTTTTTTAATCAGTTCATGCATGCTCTATAAATCGAACCCATGAACTTAACACTGAAGACAACATACACTAAATTTAATCTCATCTCTAATTTAAACCTTATCTTGTAAACTGGTTTGCTGCAGTTTGAACATAGCAAATAATGCTTTTGTGCTTGCATAAGGTGTAGTAAGTAATGTTAACCGTTGCAGAAGATCTGCCACCGAATTAGACATATATTCTATAGCCATCTATTTACCTGTCAATAGAATAAAATAGAATAGAATAGTAAGAGGTAGAGATGCAGGAATGTGCTAGGATCCCTCTACCTCTTTCTATTCTATTCTATTCTATTCTATTCTATTCTATTCTATTCTATTCTATTCTGTCATCTATAGCACAACTGTACATACCACTTATTTATTTATTTCTCTATTTATTTTTCTAATTTTTGTCTATTTATATTTACATATGTGTAATGTATTCTCATCTTATTTTTCTTAGTTTTGTCTATTTATATTTACATATGTGTATTTTATTCTCATCTTTCTTTCTCATCTTACGCTCATCTCATGTTTATTGTCTGTATGTTGTTGCTGTCTCTGTGTACTGGAAGCTAATGACACTAAAACAAATTCCTAGTATGCGCAAGCATACTTGGCAGTAAAAGCTCTTTCTGATTCAGATTCTGATTCAACCAAATGCAAAGCAAGCTCAGCATCAGTTTGTCAAGCAATTGCTCTCTCCAGCAATGAAAAGTTTCAGTGTTTACTCTCGCTTGCTTCTTTTTTTGGTGTCTTCATTTTCTTTGTATTCTTTGTAGGACATTTGTCTGTGTAAATAGTTGTTGACAGATTTATGAATTTTCAAGATATATGGCTTTCCACATATGGACTGCCTGCTGTAAATGCTGTAAAAATGCAATTGACAGGCAGAAAGTTTTACATTATTTTTGCTGCTGCACCTATTTATTTATGCAAATAACCTCTAATGTGATTGGATAACGTTATTTCATATACAGTAAATGATGAACAGTTTTACCAAGTGGAAGTTTTTTGTTGGGCCCAGTGTGTATCATCATAACCTTGTTATCAAAACAGCAAGAAAAATCAATCTGTTGACATGAACCTTTTACCATTCACAAACCTGTCTGGAATAGTATGGATACATTAGCAGCCTGCCGATCTAACCTTATGTCTACAACCACGCTCAGTTATAAAGCAAACGAAGGCATTTTAGAGTGATATATTGGCAGCGGACTCAAATTTCATATGCTTGATGGTGAGTCATAGCTTACGACAGCAAATCAGGCATAAAATAGAAATAAAAAAAGAGGAAGAACGCTTGCTTCCATGAGGAGAGAGGGATCGGCTCCAGTATCCTGTTTCTCCTGGTCTCCAGGGTTTGAACACACTTCAAGTGGGACAGATTTACATGAAGCCTAATGAAATAGGGTGCTATTTTTAAATCAGTATTAAAACCACATATGGGACTGTGAACGTCTGCTTATGAACTTACTGCTTATGTGAACTTGCAATCTTTATATAAATCAAAGAAAAAAAAATCTATATCTATCTATCTATCTATCTATATATATATATATATATATATATATATACACACACTTTTAGAGTGTTTTATATAATATATAATTTTTTGTAATATTTAAATTATATTATTATAATAATTTACTTTTAGGTTTTATTATTCTATTGCCTTTTTTATGTCATTCAGCAGGTCACCTCAGCGCAGTACAATGCTGAAACTCCATGACATACAGCACAAAGCTCTCTTACCCCCAGGACACGGCTGTTTGATTGAGTCCTTTTCAGTGCGGACATTTAATATGTCAAGGTGAAAAAGAACAGCTTCTTTTGTGTGTCTCATTTGTGTCCGAGCTCAGAGGAAATTGAGCTGTTCTTGACATAATAAGCTTCAATGGCAATTAATCTTCTCGCAGTGTGTTATTAAACGTTTCCAACTAAAATCCATTTTCAGCACTCAGTTTCACGGTAAGGCACTATGCAATTTGCGGAAGGTCAAATAATAAATGAGCTCTTATTGGTTTCTGTTATTATTATTATCTAATATTATTATCCTATTATTTCAGCTAACAGTCACACGAGGTTAAAACCGTCAAAAACGTGATGTCCTCTAAAAATAACCTGATCAGTTTGACGTCCGTGTGCTGTGAGTCACTTGTGTCGGTTTAACCTCCTGTCACTAGTGTGTATTTTGGAGGGTCATATAATAGAAACCCAAAATAACAAGTAGTTGTTTATTATCGTCGTTTATCCAGTGAGGTAAGAATTTGCTCTCTTTGCATCTCTGCTGATTTAATATTGATGAACTTTATTTACATTTTATTTACTACACATTATTTATAATTTATGTTTCAATGGCAAGGATAGCTTATATTTCCATGAAGTGTGAAGATAGTCTGTTAAATATCAAAGTGCTTCTGTTTGGTTCTAAAACATCAGATTGATACTTTATGACTCTTAATCTTATGAGACCAGGTTATAAACGAAATTTCATTTTAATATGCTGCAAATGTCCTGCATGAAAAATGGTGTGCTTCTTATGTTGGGGTCTCAGAAAAATCTATAAAGAAAGGTCTATAAAAGAAAGTCTATAAAATTAATATGCAATGTATTTTTTTTTTTTTTTTTATTGTAGTATGTTTTACAAGAAAATATGTGATCCTGGACCACAGAACCAGTCTTAAGTAGCACGGGTATATTTGTAGCAATAGCCAAAAATACATTGTATTTATGCATTATGCCAAAAATCATTAGGATATTAAGTAAAGATCATGTTGCTAAGAACTTTATTTGGACAACTTTAAAGGTGATTTAATATTTCGATTTATTTGCACCCTCAGATTCCATATTTTTAAATAGTTGCATCTCAGCCAAATATTACATTAATGGAAATCATACATTAATGGCTTATTTTTCAGCTTTCAGATGATGTATATCTCAATTTCAAAAACTTGACCCTTATGACTGGTTTTGTGGTCCTTTTGTGGACATATGTCAAAATTCACATTTATTTCAGTGTGTTACATCCTGTTTCTTTGTAAGTGTTTGTGAAATTGTCTAGCCGTTCTTGAAAGAAAATTCTTTCTACACCCATTTCTTTTTAGTGTGGAAAGCTTAGCACTGAACATTTGGTCTTTGAAGAATTTGATGAGAGTTCATATCGAGATCTCTTGACTTTTGATTGCACATTTGGAGTCTTGGCAGATCTCACATTGTTGAGAAAACATTGCTGAGATCTCTGTGAGCTAAATTGGCTCCTTTTCTCCTGCAGGAAAAAAAAAACTCATTTCTGCCTAGGAGAAACAATTAAAGGGATAGTTCACCCATAAATGAAACTTCTGTCATTAATTACTCACCCTCATGTCGTTACAAACCCATAAGACCTGCTTTCATCTTCAGAACACAAATTAGGATATTTTGGATGAAATCCGAGAGCTTTTTGACCCTGCATAGACAGCAATGCAAAAGGGACGTTCAAGGTCTAGAAAGGTAGTAAGGACTTGCACACAAAAAGTATAGCTTCATAAAATTACGGTTGAACCACTGATGTCACATGGATTATTTTAATGATATCTTTACCAGCTTTCTGGGTCTTGAAATTTTCAGTTGTGTTGTTGTCTATCCAGGGTCAGAAATCCCTCGAATTTCATCAAAAATATCTTAATTTGTGTTCTAAAGATGAATGAAGATCTTACGGTTTTGGAATGACTTGAAGGTGAGTAATTAATGACAGAACTTTCATTTTTGGGTGAACTATCTCTTTATGATATAAAAGATGTCTTATTTGTAATTCTTTCCTGTGAGATTTGATCTGCCTAAAAATTAACATTCATATCTGACAGCCAAATAAGGATGCTTTGTTACAAAAATAGAATGTGTGTTTATCCAAATATGTGGTGCATTTGTGGTTTCAGGTACTGTGGGGGTAGTGGTTGTCGCGTTGCAGGGCATCAGGCAAGCTGCAGTGAGTGGTTGGAATGATCAGGATTTGAGCTGGAGAGACAGGTTGCATGACCAGGATCTGGCACAGGCTGGAAGTGCGGTCAGTCAGGTGGGATACTGTGGAGTTGGACTGGCACTCCAAATATATTTGAAGGTTGGAGACCAAAGACACAGTGAGGTGGAGTCTGCATCTTTTTGCAGGATTTTTATAGCTAAGTGCACTACGATCCACTTTAAAGTTAACATGAAATCAAAATGAACCGTTATTAGTTTTATTGTGAGTGATTCTTTAGAGCATATTATTCAAAAATACATAATGATCTTACTTTAAATTTCAACCAATATGAAAATTGGCTAAAAATGTACTCAACCTCAGTCCATCCAAAATGTAAATGAGTTTGTTTTTACGTCAGAACCGATTTGGAGAAATGTAGCATTACATCACTTACTCACCAATGGATCCTCTTAAGTCAATGGGTGCCGTCAAAATGAGTGTTCAAACAGCTGATAAAAACATCATAAGAATCCACAAGTACTCCATACAACTCCTGTCATCAATTAACATCTTGCAAAATGTTAAGTGATGACAGGCAAAAAAAAAAGCAAAAAGCTGCATGTTTGTAAAAAAAAAAAACATCATTAAAGGGGTCCTATTATGCTCTTTTTCAAAGTATTTTGTTTTGGTGGTGTACTAGAACATGCTCTCGTGCTTGGTGGTTCGAAAAACGCATTATTTTTCACATAATTTACATTATTACAATACCTTTCTCCCAGTCTGGCACTAACGGCTCGATCAGTTTCGGGTTTAATGAAGGCCCGCCTTCCGAAAAAAGGAAATGTGTTATGATTGGTTAGCTGTCCCACTGCGTTGCAGCTGTCCCACAGCTTATACGGTGTTTCAATACTGCCACGCCCCTTGTGAAAGCAGTGAGCACAAGCTACATTAATAGTGAATCTTACATTTTAAATATGGATATTTTTCTTACAAAAACACATCCATTCGCTACAGTAGACCCCCGGGAGCCGTGTGAGACACTTTTTATTATAGATGGATGCTCTTTATTAGACTTTATTAGGATCCGATTGCATTCATCTGAAAGAAGGAAGTCATATACACCTAGGATGCATGGAGGGTGCGTAAATACGCTACAGTAGTGTTGAGTCCTATCCTCAGCCTCAGCCGATACATGATATTATCTTGCTAATGTATTTAATTATTTAAATACTTAGTTTCATTGCCCAAAACCAGCTCCAGCATAAGGCTAAAAGCAGCCTAACATGATCGAAAAACATCATCACTAATCAGCCTAGCTTATTCTAGTGCAAGTTTATGCATTTTAAAAAACACTCGCGTTATAAGTGAAGCTATCTACACTGTATGATGAATAAATCTCTTACCACACACTGTACACGTCTGCGACATGTTACAGCTCCGAAGCAGTCACTCTTGTCAATGCTTGTGTTTATACCTGGTTGAAGAGGCTCTCCGCGCTGCATCGCTAAAGTTTGGCTAATCCCCCACGTCCTCTCTACCCACCGCCTAACAATTTGAATTTCCATAGGTGGGATTTCATTTAATGATATTCTAATGGACCACGTTGTGACATCATTGCACGCGGAAAACAAACGCTGTAGTCTAAAGGAGCCGTTCGTTGTAGTTCTTGAAAAGAGATTTTTTAAAAACGAATCTCCCTTTGGAGTGGACTTTGAGATTTGTAACTTTGTAGATCTTTTTTATGCCCAAAGATACACACCACATGCTGACTAAAATTCAAAAAGTGAAAAAGCATAATAGCACCTCTTTAAAACATTTTTAACTTTAAACCATAAAATAGCTAAAGCTAAAATACGAGACCATAATCCATAATATCACTTTCTCTAGTTAAAAATCTTGAGAATCAGGAGAGAAACATGCACAGTGCACAGATCAAGCACCATTTTCAAGCCAAAGCAGACTAAAAACAAATATGTTGGTGGATTTTGATGTGAGAGGACAACAGGGGATGAACTGTTGAGTGTTTTTATTAATTATGGACTAGTATTTTTGCCACAGGTGACAGTTTGTTTAAGTTAAAACAAATTACTGATAAATTTGCTTTTTTACAAACACACCGCTTACACAACATAAATCGATGAACTGGAATCGTGCGGATTACTTGTGTATTATTGTGATGTTTTTATCAGTTGTTTGGACTCTCATTCTAATGGCACCCATTTACTACAGAGGATCCATTGGTGAGCAAGGGATGTAATGCTACATTTCTCCAAATCTGTTCTGATGAAGAAACAAACTCATCTACATCTCAGACGGCCTAAAAGCAAGTACATTTTCAGCCGGTTTTTGAACTATTCATTGAATTAATAAATGCAAACTCACAGTTAGGTGTGTAAATTGATTTTTCATGATATAATGAATTTCTGAAGAATAAAATCAAGATCAGTCCCACATACATGCTTCTATATACATTTCTGTAAAACTGAAAAAAATTTACCTAGATGTACGAATCACTGCAGTTTACAGTTAAAATGAACACTGAAGGCATTTAAACTCCGATAACTTTTATTCCTACACACAAAGTAGGATTCACAGGTACAGAGTTTTGATTAACAAAGCCTAGTTTTCACACAGAATTACTTGCAGAATAATATATTATGGCTTCACAACAATTTCAACATCCTGTGTATTTGAAAACTACTTTTGAATGTTGTCGTCACATACAGCGTCATATGCTTGAATTTTCTAATTCAGTAGGGTAGCTCACCCGATACAGCGTTGCACTTGAGTTAGGGATGTTCATTTGGTTACTTTTCCAAACTGACAGCCGACGCTCATTAAACGATTATTAACCGCTAACTGGCATTATTTTAAATTAGAATTTAATTATTTTAGAAAGGGTAAGTGTCTGTGACCCGTTAAAAATACCAAAAGTTATGAAAGTTTTCCAGGTATTAATTTTACATGCGCAAAAAGCAGCCAACAGCAGAACATGAGGATTCACATGGACAATGGAAAAACATAATAAAGCTAGGCTACATATAATAAATGAATAGGCCTATACAATAAATATTTTTACTTATCTACCAAAACAAAAGAGAAAATGGTGCAACAAGTAGCTAGTATGTAGAGTTTTGGTTCATTTTGTACTGTGCGAAAGGAAGACTGCATTCTATTTTTCTTTTTTTTACAACAGCTCAAAGATTTGTTTTTATTGTGAATGTACACAAATAAAAGCCATAAACCATAAGCAGTACACAAATACAAACCGTTTACAGTTTTGATTATCTAGAATGATTGCGCTGGCGCCGCACGCGCTCACACAGTTTTAAACATTGCTAACTTGACAATGCAGCCTTTTCAAAACTTCCCACATGTTCTCCCTCAACTTAAAAATCATCCTATATTGCTGTTTTACCTTTTTTGATAAGGGTGTTTGATCTTCTTTGCATGTTCACTTTGCAAAGACTGGGTCGGTACTTCTGCAGCAATGTAGGATGATTTTGAAAAGATTTTTGAAGTTGAGGGAGAAAATATGAGTGTTTGAGATTAAAATAGTATTTAAATTTTATTTTTGGAATGAAAATAACCGATCGTTTTGCTAGATAAGACCCTTCTTCCTTGGCTGGGAACGTTTACAACCACATTTGGGATCGTTTGAAGTCGCAATTAAACTGCATTTTGGAAGTTCAAACTCGGTGTACCATATCAGTCCATTATATGGAGAAAATCCTGAAATGTTTTCCTCAAAAAACATAATTTCTTTACGACTGAAGAAAGACAGACATGAACATCTTGGATGACAAGCAGGTGAGTACATTATCTGTACATTTTTATTCTGGAAGTGAACCTCTCCTTTAACGGTTAACTAGTTAAAATGAGCATCCCTAACTTGAGTTGATGAAGAGCTCAGGTACGAACCCTGTGAAGCTACAGTTCGACAAAACAGCTCAAATCTGCATAAGGAAGTTTAAATAGCTCGGCTGCATCAACAAATGCGTTTTTATATCACTTTTGCATTTGTTAACACTATAGGGCAGGTTTAGGGTTGGGTTTGGTGTAGGGGATATTTCCAACACGATAGAGCATTAAAGAGGTCCTATTATGCTTTTTCACTTTTTGAACTTTAGTCAGTGTGTGGTGTGTATCATAAAAAAGATCTACAAAGCTACAAATCTCAATGTCCACTCCAAAGGGAGATATTTCATTTTTAAAAAATCTCATTCAAGATCTACAATGAACAGCTCCTTTGGACTGCAGAGCCCTAGAATAGCACTATAATAGGCAAGGCTAATCAGTGATGATGTTCTTTGATAATGTTAATGTTAGGCTGCTTTTAGCCTTATGCTGGAGCTGGTTTTGGGCAATGAAACTAAAAAGGTAAAATAATTAAATAAATTTAGCACGATGATATCATATATCGGCGATCTCGCAGGTTGAGGATAGGACCCAGCACTACTGTAGCGTATTATTTACTCACCCTCCATGTGTCCTAGGTGTATATGACTTCCTTCTTTCAGACAAATGCAATCAGAGTTATATTACAAATTATTCTGGCACTCCCAAGCTTTAGAACAGCATAGACAAATGTTTCTCTTCATCAGTCTAAAACAAGTCAAAAAGTGCATCCATTCATAATAAAAAGTGCCTCACACGGCTCCGGGGGGGGGTCAATAAAGGCCTCCTGTAGCGAATTGATGCATTTTTTTAAAGAAAAATATCCATATTTAAAACATAAGAATCACTTTAATCTAGCTTGCGCTAACTGCTCTGGCAAAGGGGCGTAGCAGGACGGAAACACAATTTAAGCTGTTCGCCAATTGCAACGCAGTGAGACAGCTAACCAATCACAACACATATTGTTTTTTGGAAGGCGGGCCTTTATTAAACCTGGAACTAATCGAGCCATTTGTGCCAGGCTGGGAAGAAAGGTATTGTGATAATGCAAATTATGTGAAAAATAATGCGTTTTTTGATCCACCAAGCATGAAAGCATGTTCTAGTACACCCCCAAAACAAAATCAATACTTTGTAAAAGAGCATAATAGGACCCCTTTATTTTTTTTTTATTTTAATTCTGAACAGCCGCAATACGTACCTCAAGCACCGTAATAAAACCACAGCATTAGGTGCCTGTACCAACATAATAAATACATGCGTGACAACAGTCACGAATTCAACGTGTGTTTTAGCACCACTTTCTGGACATTTTACTTTGAAACTGCTGCAAAACGTGCAGTAAGGTACGCAATTACAGTGTTGCAGAAACATATACTGTAGAGGCACGTATTTTCATGAGCCTGGGTTGTTATTTTCTCTGTTTTAATATTCCATTTCACTTACTTTACAATACAGTATGTCAAATTATGGAATTACAATGAGTTCATTTATAATCACTTAAAAAAAGGGAAAAGGAGCTGATGGAGGATAACCATTTTACACACCAGATTGTTGATATCCTGTATTTGGACCACTATTATATCCTCTTAGTCCCTAGACAGTATAAGGCAGAAGGACATTTAGACAGCCAAGACCCGACGAGCAGACGATATGAGCGTTATGGAAGGTAAAATTAAATCGAAGCGTCTTATGCTCAGATTGACGGCTTTGGAAAGGGCTTTGGAAAGTAAGTCAAGCTTGGACAATGGCACACATTATGCTGTGATTTTCTAACTGGAGATGCTTATAAGAAGCTTTGTGAGAGGCCGAGATTACAGTGTAATTGTAATAATTTTGTCCACTATAACAATAGGACACAGTCAATGAGACAGATACATGCGGATAATGACAGCAGAATCAATGTGAACACACACATCGGCTTCATTTGCACTTTGACCAGGTGACATACTTATTCTTTCATCAATACTGACTGTGTCTTCATCCAGTAGTGTTAAACTACAGCAGTTGTAACTAAATGGTCCTGCTAATGAGTTATTGATCAAGCATTTGTTTATCAAAATGCACATAATATTCGCTTTGTCTCTTGATATGCTAAAAGGAATAACTGGAATGACCATGAGGTTTCTAGGAGAACAGACTTCCAAATTCCTGAAGAGTAAAAAATCTCCAGACTCTCAGCTAATCTGCCAATAATTACAGCGGTTCTCACGGGAGATCAATAAATATATCTGAGCTTGCTATCTATAAATGAAGAAATCCTTACAAGGATTTTCTCAAAGCTTTTTCTCGGCCCTGTGCATAGAGGGAAAAAAGTGCAGAAGTAAAAACTGAATTAAAGTTATTGAGAAGAAACTCCAGGAATCCTTACAGGCCTGTTCTGTGTTAATAGGCCCATTAGAGCATCTGCTCTCAGAAAGATTTAACTGGTTTACAACAAGTTCTTTTTGCTTTCTTATTAGTACTGTTGCTGAGGCAAGATTCAGTATTACAGTTATTCATTCTTTGGGTTAGGGATTTATCTCAAGCATAACTCAATCTGCAATGTTTGTGCAGACATGAATGATACATATAATTATGTGTATTGTTGATGATAAAATGAGGGAAAAATCCTATATATTTTCGCTGAAGGAGGGACCTTATGTCGATTAATTATATATTATTATGTTTGTAATTTTTTTTTTATCATTTTGTTTTGTTGTAATTTTGTGTGTTTTTTTTTTTTTACTAATTAAGTGTAATTATTTTTATTTCATTTTTTTATTTTAATATCGTAATTATTTATTTTATTTTAGTTAGTTGCCACAAAACATTTCTAATTTTCTTCTAATATTTTTATTATTTTATTTTATTTTTTTTTTATTTTGTTTTTAGTCTTTATTTATTTCCAGTTAGTAATTTTAGTGGTTCAATTTAAAGATTTTTTAGTTAGTAGCCAAGGAACATTTCTAATTTTCATCTATTATTTTATTTTATTTTATTTTATTTTATTTTATTTTATTTTATTTTTAGTCTTTATTTATTTCCAGTTAGTAATTTTAGTGGTTTAACTTAAACATATTTTAGTTGCCAAGGAACATTTCTAATTTTCATCTAATTTTTTATTTTATTTTATTTTATTTTATTTTATTTTATTTTATTTTATTTTATTATTTTTCTTTTTTATTTTCATCTTTATCTCAGTTAAGAAAAATGATACTAACCCTGGTCCCCATCTAGCAATCAATGTTATTTTAGTATAATTAGTAGAGATACTTTTATAGTTTTTTGAAACAGTTTTTGAATCAGTTTTTATTTTTATATTTTATATTTTCTGTTTTAATTTTAATTTTAGTTAAAAAGTGTTATGTTTTCATTTTTCTTTAACGTTTTTCTTTAATGTTTTTTGGTAATTCTGTGTTATGTGCTGTTTTTTTTTTTTTTTTACTATTTAAGTGTAATTATTTTTTTTATTTTAGTTTTTGTTCAGTTTTAGTTTTTATTTATAGTTAGTAATTTTTGTGGTTCAACTTTTTATATTTTCTGTTTTCACTTTAATTTTAATTAAAAATGTTAGTAATTTATTTTTGTGTTTTGGTCATTTTTAAGTTTTATTCATTTTTATTTCCATTTTAGTTTTAGTTATTTTAGTACATCAAATTAAGCTAAATTAAAATGAGAACTTTTTTTGATGGTTTTTAAATGTATCTGCCATTTTAGTTTTAGTTAACTTTAATAACCTTCCTAGCAATCAACTATATCATCTAAGCAAGCTCTTACTACCCCTTAGCAACAACCCAGAACATCTTATCAACTGCACAGTGTCATCCTGACAACCCTTATGCACAGGTGAGCACAACACTCGTTTTGTTTACAAAATAAACAAATCTACTTGTGTATATCTAAGTTTCATTTTTTTTCTTAGGGTCAGTTGCATCACATCTCTTACTCCGCTGAGGGCTGATCTAGGGTCAGTTTTGCCTTATCCAGAACGGAACTGCTTTTGAAACAGACATCTGAGACTCTACATATGCATATGGACCCAGATCAGCAGGGAGAAGTGAGTATTCTCACCAGAGAACGTTCAATGCCAGTACGTCTTCACCACTCGCAGCCTCGGAGGGAGCCGCTAATGACAATTCACAGCCAACTGCCGTCTCTTGGGCTGCTGAATCCCTGCGTTTAGTAGCATCTAAAATTCATGACAGATTTGTTATAATCCCAGGCAGAGCTACGCAGCAGCGCTCTCTAAACACAACTGACAGCGCACTGTACAAGACTCTTTAAAGACCTCATCAACAGGCAGTGTGCTAAATACAGCACACTGAGTTTTTTTTTCCTCGCCCAACCTACATATAGCCGTGTTTTTGTGAGTATGGACCCTTTTTTCCCACTTTGATCTCTGTGATTGTGGACCGGCCTTCCACCCATGTGATAAACAGCAGCGTGACTCCCTCCACCAGCCCATGCATGTGTTTCTGGGAGCGACTCTGACCCCTTGGATGTTAAAATCGCTGGTGTGTGTGCTGATGTGGGGGCCGACTCGCTGCTGTGAGATGTACAGGGTCATACATGCATGTGTGGGTGGTGGTATATATCTGTCTCTCTCTGTTTCTGCCTACCGCACTGTACTTGCTTTTTTGCAAGAGAGAGAAAGAGACACTATATGCATTTATGATGAATCTCCTTATTTTTCTTTAACTGTGCATGAGCATATCAATAAATAATATGTGTTATTTAAAGCATCAGTAGTAATTACTCTCTATTGACATGGAAATTACTTTTTTAGAACCTGTTTGAAAAAATGAGGAGACTTACGTAACGTGGCGAGCGCGCTCAAATATCTGCCAATGCCACCTGGTGGACTCGACTCAGGGAGGGAAAATCTCGCGTTCCGATTGGATGCCGACGTGTGTAGAAACATCTGGTGTTGTAGAAGGGTATTTGTGAGGACACGGGGACGACGTGGCCAGATGCCTGAAGGCGCTGCTGGAGACTTGGACAGGAGGACAATCGCTCTAATAACTGCCGCAGCGAGCTGGCCCTCGACTCTGAATACACAGCGTACATTTCTTTACAGAGTTACACACATTTCTGATGATTGGTGTGCATTTTGAGATACAGTATTAAAATTTACTTTAAACAACTGATAAAATCATCACAATAATACTCAAGTAATACACACAACTTTAGTCCATCAATTAATATCTTGTGAAGTGAAAAGCTGTGTCTTTAGAAGAAACAAATCTATCATTAAAGGTGCAATAGGTCATTGTCTTCAGAAACATTTTTTTGTTATCCCGGTTGAAAGTCTCTTCACATCCCAACAGCAATCATTAAGTTAAGTGGTCTAAATGTATTTATATGTATTTTTATATTATGTGGAAGGCATTGAACCAAGAAATGTTCGTCCAATCAAAAGGCTTGGTCCGAACATTACGATAGCCTCACCATGTACTCACCTGCTTGTCATCCAAGATGTTCATGTCTTCCTTTCTTCAGTCGTAAAGAAATTATGTTTTTTTGAGGAAAACTTTTCAGGATTTTTCCCCATATAATGGATTGATATGGTGCCCCGATTTTGAACTTCTAAAATGCAGTTTAAATGCGGCTTCAAACGATCCTAAATGCGGTTGTAAACGATCCCAGCTGAGGAAGAAGGGTCTTATCTAGCGATAAGATCGATTATTTTAATAAGAATAATACAATTTATATACTTTTTAATGTCAAACGCTTGTCTTGTCTTACTCTGCCTGGACTGTTTTTGTTCCGGTTTATGGCAGTTAGGGTATGTCGAGAAACTCCCATCTCATGTTCTCCCTCAACTTTAAAATCGTCCTATATCGCTGTTTTACGTTTTTTGTTAAGGGTGTTTGATCTTTTTTTTGCATGTTCACTTTGCAAACACTGGGTCGGAACTTCTGCAGTGATGTAGGATGATTTTGAAATGATTTTTGAAGTTGAGGGAGAAAATATGGTCGGAGTTTTTCGACATACCCTAACTGTCTTGAGCCAGAATACACAGAGTTCAAGGACTACAAGGCAAGACGAGCATTTGAGAATAAAAAGTATTTAAATTGTATTTTTTTTATGTAAATAACTGATCGTTTCGCTAGATAAGACCCTTCTTCCTCGGCTGGGATCGTTTACAACCGCATTTGGGATCGTTTGAAGCCGCATTTAAACTGCATTTTGGAAGTTCAAACTCGGGGCACCATATCAGTACATTATATGGAGAAAAATGCTGAAACGTTTTCCTCAAAACACATAATTTCTATATGACTAAAGAAAGAAAGACATGAACATCGTGCATGACAAGGGGGTAAGTAAATTATTTGTAAATTGTTGTTCTGGAAGTGGAGTTCTCCTTTAAGTGCATGCCTGTGTTCATTTTTCCTCACGTGATCCCCATGTATGTGGACAAGGGTATCGATGTGTGTGGCGTTTTATTAAACTTGGGAAAAATTTGCCATCTTGTCGTCTCCCGTGCATCATAAGCACCACACAGTTTTCCTTTTTGGACTGTTAAACATTTCAACTTGGTGTTATAATGTATTGTAGTAATGTTGTCTCTGGTCGTCTAGTCTGTGTGCTTTTATGCATTCGGGAGGTGTGGCTTTGGACGGCGATTTGCCGGGAAGGTGGGACGTTTGCTTTCAGTGCTATCAGGCTAAAGTTAGTATTTTCCAAGATCTGCTATTGCACCTTTAAGGCTTTTGAACTTTAAACTTCTAGATAAAATACCAGTCCATAATTTATAATAACACTTCCTGTAAAAAAAAAAGTCCATCCCCTGGTGTCCTCTCACATCAAAATCCAGACATATTTGTTTAGATCTGTTTTGGACTGTCGCATATTTCTCTCCTGATTCAGACGAGATGACTTTTTCATTGGAAAATGGACTATTATGGATAGAGGACTCGTATATTAGCCTGGAAGCAACTATTTAAAGTTAAAAACTACTTAATGATGAATTTGTTTCTTACAAAAATTCAGCTTTTCGCTTCACAGCACGTTAATTGATGGACTTGATGGCGTTGTATGGATTACTTGTGGATTAATGTAATGCATTTATCAGCTGTTTGGACTCTCATTCGGACGGCACTCATTCACTGCAGAGGATCCAGTGGTGCAGGTGATGTAATGCTACATTTCTCTTCATTTTTGGGTGGACTATTTCTTTAAGAATGCATCTCATCCCGCACACTTGTGCTGCAGACGTGAGTGATTCCTCCTGCTATAGTGCTTTATTTTTAAGGCAAGACACCCCAGGGGAACAGGGTACAAACTTTAACAACAGATATCTCCCTACTTCCCCATTTGACTGGTTACATTAAGAATTGCATTTTTTTTTTATATTTCAAATTTTCTTAAATGTTATGGTTAAATACGCAAATAAGGTAGTGTTTAAATAAACATGCACTAAGTTGTATACATTTCCAGAACAGAAATCTGAAAATTGATAAAGGCACCCCTAGTGAAAAATAAAGATACTAAATTTATCTTGGATTTATCTTTTTATCACCCCATAAATCAGAAAATGCCGTCAACAGTCAGGGGGGAAAAGAATTCACCATGTTTTTAGAAATGAAAAAAGGCAAATGATATATGAACAAACCCCTCTGTCAAAATACAGCTGTAAAGGTTGGTGTTTGTAAGGAGATTAGGGCTCAGTGCATAAAAAAAAAAAGCTCTTAAAGGGATAGTTCACCCAAAAATAAAAATTACCCCATGATTTACTCACCCTCAAGCAATCTCAGGTGTATATGACTTTCTTCTTTCAGACAAATACAATCGGAGATACATTAAAAAATATCCTGGTTCTTCAAAGCTTTATAATGGCACTGAATGGGTGTGGAGATTTTGAAGTCCAATAAAGTGCATCCATCCATCATAAAAAGTACTCCATATGGCTCTGGGGAGTTAATAAAGGCCATCTAAAGTGAATCAATGTGTTTGTGTAAGAAAAATATCCTTTAAAAATTTAACAACCGTAATCTCTAGCTTCCACTAACTGTCATACACACATTCACTAGAGAGTTCCGGAAAGTCATGTAGGCTTTCATTATAAGCTGAGAGGAGTATTCTTTTGCTGTAAACAAAACTTGGTTCTTGCAAGACTAGCATATTCTCACCGGAACTTATGCTACGCCTACGTCCTACGCCATCCACTGAAACACCACTCTCTCATGAACGCCTGTATGACAGTTAGCGGAAACTAGAGATTACAGTTTATAAAGTTTAAACATGGATATTTTTCTAACACAAGCACGATTCATTTCAAAAGGCTTTTAATAAACCCTCTAGAGCTGTTTTATGCTTTTTATGATGGATGGATGGATGGATGGATGGATGGATGGATGCGCTTTATTATGCTTCAAAATCTCAACACCCATTCACTGCCATTATAAAGCTTGGAAGAGCCAGGACATTTTTTTTTAAATATAACTCTAATTGTATTTGTCTGAAAGAAGAAAGTCATATACACCTAGGACGGCTTGAGGGTGAGTAAATCATGGGGTAATTTTCATTTTTGTATGGACTATGTCTTTAAGGTGTGTTTTAAGTGAAATTTACAGATGCAAATAGTGCAATTATGAACACTTACAAGTGTATTTTGGACGTTTCCTTTGCACTAGTCTGAAACAACATGTTATGAAAAGCCAAATAATCTAAAATCTTAAAACTGACCAGTACATTAAAAATGTGTTTGCCTGTAGTGTCTTCAGTAATTGCATTTAAAAATAAACTGAAATAGGCAAAAGCACATAAATTTCCATTAAAGGAGGTCATAATTCGCCATTCTCGTCTACCAGAATACAATTTGAGGTCGTTTCTTTTCACTTGGATCACCTAGCAACTAGCCAGAACACCTTGGCATCATGCAGGCCACTTTCACGATTTCGCCCTACAGACAATAATGTGGAATAAAAGTATGCGTATTTGGTGTGCTGTCCGGGGGAGGGCTCTAAGCTCGGTAATTCCTCCCGAGCCCAGGGTACTCCCCCCGTCCAGGGAGAGGGGTCCGAGCTCGGCCTTTTAGACCGGACCCCGGAAGGGTTAATGGCGAGGAGTCGGGGTGGAGGAGGGATGCTGACGACTAGAGATGAGGAAGGTAAGGGTGCTTAGTGTATTTATGGGCGTCTTCCAGGGCCGGCGGGATGGACGATGTGATTGTTTATGGCGAATTGGCCGAGTTAATTATCTGTGCGTGCTTCTCCCGAAATTTGTTAATGAGACATCACCATGCATAGGCAAAATCTTCAGAAAATGTAGAAATGAAGTATTATAATAATCATATTTTAACAGCAAGGCTAATTTAAAGTAATATTGCACCCCAAATTAATTGCACATACATATTTCTGTTGGTTCAGATCGTTCCATCTGTTCATAAGCATCATGCCATCAGCTGACAGGAAGAGGTTTCCTAACACTTTTGAATCTCAGGGCCCGTTTCCATCATGAGATCTTCTGGCCAATCTGTCTTTCTGCAAATGGAAAAGAAAGTGCTTAATTTCTCTGACAAGATTCTGAAAACACAATGCATGTCAACCGAGATTTCACTTAGCACCAATTAAAAAGAAAAAAAAAAGACAATGCGAGAGCCGTGTGTAGGAAGGAGGCATTTGAGGGTTGTCTGTTGTGCATTGCTAATGAGCTGTACTAAATTAAGCGCTCTATTACCATCAGATGAGAGGCAGACGTATATGATAAGTGTGTACAGGTGATTAACAAAACTTTATTTAGACTTTTAAAGTCTATTTATTTTCCTACGTATATTCCTTTACACCACAACGTGTGAGCAACACACAGTCTTACAAGCTAACAGTTCTCTGACAGTGTGACATTGGGCCATGAGAATGACAAACACTAAGGAATAGAGCTAATGTAAATTTGTGCATTTATCGGATGTCGCTCAGACTAAGCTGAGATCCTCAGGTGATCTCACAGGTGATGAGCATAAATGAAATGAAAAACATCATCTGACAGGCTATGAGCCTATGTGCTGCTTTAAACAGGATTAACTCTAGACGTTTCTTTAAAGGAATAGTACACCAGCAATGAAAGTTCTGTCATTTACTAAGCCTCATGTTGTTCTAAAGGCCCATTCACACCAAGAATGATAATAACTATATGAATAACCATAATTATGACCTTAAAACTGTATTTTTTTTTCTCTTGTAGAACACAAAATATCCATGAACTGCCATTTTCTGGAAAAGAGCTGCATGAACATTCTTCAAAAAATCTTCTTTCATGTTCAACAGAAACAATAACATCATAAAGGTCTGGAATAACATAAGGGTGAGTAAATCCTGACAGAATGTTCATTTTTGACTGAACTATTCTTTTAAAAAGTATGCCGTGAGCGTGCTAGCATGGTAACGCAGATCTGTGAGACTTCAGCTGCAGCATATTGAGGATGTGGCTAATGGAGTTGAACAGAGCAAGTGGGTGGTTGATGGTTCTAAAATATTTTTTCATAAATGGCACTCATAACCACACAGAATTATGACTGAAGGAGATTCTTGGTTCTTAATAAAACCTGGACTTATATAATATTATGGATAGTCTAAAGAAGTTTAGCTTTCTCTCAGGGTCAAAAGAGCATGTGGCCAGAGAATAGAGTATGTTTACAAGGATCACTGTCCAGCTTAGACAGGAAGACAGAGAGACTGATTTGAACAAAAATAGAAAGGAATTTCATTTAAATCAGTTAAAGATGCTATACGTGATTTTTTGGAATGCCACATATAAAATGTCCCAACTACATGACAGATATCACTGAAATAGGTGTATTGAGAAATCACACCTGTCGCTGGCTCTGTAAACAGCTAAAAAGGCATACGGGAACAGCACATCCTTTTTTAGCCAATCAACGCTTACTGTCTGTTAATCATTTAGCACGTTGTTGACATCAGGTTGGCTGACACATTCTTGTCATTTAGTTGTCTTTTTTAGGGTTGGGTTTTGGATCGAGGCCGTGTATTTAAAGGGATAGGATGATGTAATTCAGTCGTTAGGCCTGGCTGAAAAATAGCTATATAATCTACTCTAACCAACATTATTATTTTTTGACAGTGACAGTACACTATTATTCAAAAGTTTGAAATCATTAGGACTTTTTTTAATGATTTTGAAACAAGTGCTTGCCAAAGCTGCATTTTGAAAATAATAAAATACAGTAAAACTGTAATGTTGTGAAATATTTTTAGAATTTAAGATGGCGGTTTTGTTTTTAAATATATTTAAAAATGCAATTTATTCCTGTGGTGCAAAGCTGAACTTTTAGCATCATTACTCCAGTCTTCAATGTCACATGATCCTTCAGAAATTATTCTAATATGCTGATTTGCTGCTCAAGAAACATTTTTTATTATTATTAATGAAAACATTAGTCAATTTATTTAACTCTCTATTCTACAAATAAATCCCGGACGAGCCCCCAATTAATGTTACATTCTGTCCATTTAGGGTAGGGGAAGCAACACAAAATTAACAATAATTACAACACTAATATAAAAGCAGTATTTGTATTGTACAGTATTGTATTATCTATTTATAATATTATATTACAATATTAATGATTTGCTAAATATTAATAAATATAAAATATAAAAGAGTTTGTCCTATGTCATGTCCCAGTCCAGTTCCCCTCTGTCTCCCTTTTTTGTTGGTTCTCTACTGTGCTTTACAATAAAGACTATATATTGCAAATTAATCCATTTATTTATTAAAAAAAAATTCACTAATTTCAATTTCAATTATATATATCAGTGGTCATTCTCAATATTACAATAGTAATTTTCTATTGTATATCAGGGCTTGATGTTAACTCTTTTACTCACCAGCCACTGTGGCTAATTTTTTTCCAAAATTACTAGCCACTCTGCATTTTCACTGGCTACAGTTTTGTTGTTGGGAAATTAAGTTTTATATGACTTAAATCACGTACTAAAACTTATTTAAATTTATTTCCAGGTTATTATTATTATTATTTAATGTATGTGTCATCTTTCATTTTAAATTCTTAGATTTTATTCATAATTTGACTTAATTTAATAAGACACTATAGGGCTGTTACCAATTAAATGAAATTGGTATTAACAAAACCAATCTTTCGACTGGAGAAGAAACAGAAGTAGCTGAAGTGGCATTTAGATGCATTTACACATTTAATGTAGCTAAAATGTAGCATGGAAGCATTTACATTGCAAAACTGCAACAGTATAAATAATGTTATGAACTTGGCAATTAAAATCATTTTTTTATGAAAAAATATGAAATGCTGGAAAAAATGCAAAGATAAGTTATGTAAAAGTAAACTGCCAATAGGTGGCAGCAAGTGACTTAATGAATAAGTTATTGAGCCATGTCTTAAAAACATTTGTTCAGATGGCTGATTCATTCAAGAATGAAGCAAGTGCCTGTCTTTATGAACGGACCACTGAATCATTGATTCAGATGTTTCATTCAGAAACACTGAATCATTCAGTAACGAAACACCGCTGTGTGTTGCTCAGAGATGTGTGACTGTTCTGCTGTGATCTTTGTTTTGAACTATTTTTGTTAACCAAATTAAGCAGAAACAGTCAACACTGACAATATTGTGCTAAAATGCATGTTAACTACTCGTTTCAACTCTTGTATAAAATCAATGTCAAATTTACAATCTTGGTTTTCAGGTAGAACTGCGCTCTCTTGGTCATGTCATGTAGCTTAACTAGGCTATATGTTATAAATATAAAAACTACATTTCTGCCATGACAACTCTCGGAGGGATTGGCATGGTAATGTACATGACAGTGTTAACGCATTTGGTCTTGGCGGAACAGATCTGCTACGCTGCTACTGGAGTACCGAGACTTGCTACTGCTAATACATCCACAACATGCTGCTGTGAGCATGTAAGAAATACATGATATAACATATAACATGCATGAAATAACCCCGATAGCATGCATGATCACCTCGTAGCTGATCTATACAGGTGGAGCTGGGGAAGGTGGAGGGTTTCTGAAGCGCGCAGCGAACTGCTACAGCAAGCACCAGTTGTATATTTGAATGTTGTGCAGCGAGCTTACTGGCTACCGATGCAGGAGAGAACCAGTCAGCTGTGCCATGTGATAATGATGTCATTATGTCAGATTGAGTTAGACCTATCAGACTGCGCCATCTAGAGTTTCATGCCAGAACTTTGTATTTTTACCGTAGTATGTTTCTTCTGTGTGCAGTTGTATTCATTTGTGTTGATTTCTCCACAAGATCATCTCACACACAGACAGGCTGAGTATCCATTATCAATAGCTGTTTACACCAAATGTAATAAAATCAGAATCATTCTCACCGAAATTTCTGTGCTTCCTTACAGATGTTTTAATCAGACAAGTTGTCCAGTCGGGCGAAATTCTCTTTCACCGGCCTCTTCAAAAAACCGCTTGTATTCCCAGACAAGCATTATAATGTCTGTAATACTAATAATACATTAATAATAATTGTTATAAAATTCAACCTGCCAGAGTGGCTAGTGGGAGTGACCGTGTTACCCGCCACTGCTGAAATTCACCCACATTGGCGGGTGTTAATGTCAAGCCCTGTTGTGTGTGTGTGTATGTGTATATATATATATATATATATTATTTAAATATTCTCTGAGTATGATTCTCGCTTGGGGTGCGAGAGGTCCCGGGTTCAAATCCTGGATGAGCCCCCAATTAATTTTACATTCCACCCATTTTATAGGACATAGGACATTTATACAGTAGGACATTTTATGGGATATTTTTATTAAATTACACATAAATTATATTTAAAAAAAAAAAAAAAAAAATTTCTGATACTGATTATATTCTTTTTTTTTTTTTTTTGGTAGCAAGTGAGTCAGATGCTTCGGGGCAAGTTGAGGCACTGGACTATTTTGAGAAGTCACATTTCTCTGGACCTGTCATTTAGATCCTTATCATTTAATTTGATAGGAGACATTCTGAAATATAATTAGGTGAATTAGTTTTACCTCAGTCTCCTTTCTCCTCCTTGCCTGGAGCAAACAATGTAGGTTAAAACTAACTCTTCTTACCCCACTCACCCCTTTACAACGTCCAAAAGTACCTTGAAATAATGGCAAAATTACAGTAATGCAAAGCCTCGGGTGGTTTATTGCTTCTGTAAAAAGATGATAAAAGTCATAGATGTTCATTAAATAGTTAAATTCATTAATAATTAGAATGAATAATTCTTACATCGAGCAACACAGTTCATTAGTTTAGCTGTAGGCTGTTTAGTGTCATTAGTGTCAGAGCTATAAGCAAAGATTCACCCTGGCAACTTGCATGTAAATATACTAAACGTTTAGTGATCAGTAAGGGCAGTACAGTAGATGTGCGCTCTGTGCAAGTTATAAAACCCTGAATGTGAGGGCGTATTGCTTCGCCACGGAGAGAACAACTCGCATTGACCTGTATTGCGCAAAGTAGGCTACCAGCACCGCTGGGGAACCTGGGTAACGATCTCCGGTCTGCGTCAGAGGGGCTTTCACTGCCGCCCCATCTCATCATCTGCCATAAAGACGGGGCAGGACTGAGGAGAGAGAGGGAATAAAACTAAGAGATCTCATGCTCCACATTTTTTTTTTTTTACCTCAGACCATTGATTGTATCCATGGAAACCACAATGAAGCAGAAATGATGTTGTTTTTCTAAAGTTGGCATTTTTTTTTGTAGTGACTAGAGGTCTTCGATGCATCTGAAAAAAAATCCCACGACTGAAAACATTCCCTTGGAATTCACGTTTGCAACTTATTTACCTATAAAACGGCAGAATTTAAACAATAAATAAGACAGGAGACAACACTGTGGCTATTAGCTAATTCCCCACATCTAAAGGATCGTTTAGAGGCGTGTTAAGGGTTCAAGAGCACCTTGAAGGGATGGAGGTTCCCCACGAACATTAGTTCCCGTGCTAAATGACCTATATACTCAGTAAAACGGTGTCTGTCTCAGATGTCTCTGTGCGGTTTCGCTTACGTGCGTAGCTAAAATTGAACTTCACACTGCACCAGGGGGCCTTTCATATCTTTACATAGACACAAGGCGGTAAAATTAAACTGTGCAATTTAGGTTGCCACCGGAAAATCCTCAAACAGTGCAGGTCGGAATATTTTACCATAGGGAACCTTATTTCTCTGATATTGAACTATGATGGATGTGTGTCATTTTAAGATACAGATTCACTTGAAAGTGATGTTGTTATTGCAGTCTGTAAGGCGTTTAGTGTGGTGTAATTGAAAGAAATGCTGACATATTGGGGTGAACCTCTTGAAAAATGGCCAGGTCGGAGCTGTGGCATAAATATTAGTGTGTTAAACCCGACATATAAGTTTGAGTTCGTTCTAGGTCATGTCCCAGTCCAGTTCCCCTTAGTATTTATTATATATTCCCCCTTATAAAAAAAAATAAAAAATGTCAGTGACGATTGTCATTAAATGTTCATTATCTATTGTAATTACTAAAAAAAAAAAAATATATATATATATATATGTCACACCCCTGTGGACTGTTTTGTTGGTTTTGCCCTCTTGTGTCCTTATTTGGTCTTTCCTGTTCCGTTGCTTATTAATACATCATTGGTTAATTGCTCACACCTGTCCTTGTCTCTTCAGCACTCCTATATAAGTTTGGTTCAGTTCCTTATATTTTCTCCATTCTTATGTTGTCGCTAATGTCTTAATGTTAGTTTGCGTTGTGTTGGCATGTGTTTTCCGTGCTGTTTCCTTGTTCCTGTTCCCTGTTTGGATTATTTTCTTGTCCCTACGGCTCCTTACTGCACACAACCCTGACAATATATATATATATATATATATTTATTTATTTTTTTTTTTTAACAGTATAATCAAATAATTAAGGCTTATGACTCTCACTTGGGGTGCGAGAGGTCCCGGGTTCAAATCCCGGGCGAGCCCCCAATTAATGTTACATTTTGCTCATCTAGGATGGACTAATATTAACAATAATTATAACACTAACATAAAAGAAATATTTGTAGCTGTTACGGATCTGGTCGGTGAGCCGCGGACCGCTCACCACCAGATGTCGCTCTCACTCTGTTTGCACACACGGACTGTTGCACTACACCCCGGACTACATTATCCATCGGCCACTGCTCTTTTCACCTGCACCAATCAGAGACAGTATAAAAGCCCCGGTCTTCCTGTCACACATTGCCGAGTATTGAATTGTGTTTACAGTCATACAAAGCGTTTCTCCCTGTTATCCTGTGTCTAGTTTTCGTGGTTTGCTTTGCTGTATCGTTTAGTCTGTCTCGCTGCCTGCCTTTGATACCCCTCACCTGTCTTATCGGATTACTCTTTGCCTAGCCCTTCACGGATATCGTTCGCTGCTGGATTGACCCACGCCTGTCACAGATTACTCCTTGTCTCGCCGTCCACATACCTGACTGCCATTGTTTGACCCTGCCTGCCTTGACCACGTCTATGTCTCGTCCTTTAAATAAAAGTATGCAGATGGATCCACTCGTCTCTCATCTCACTCACTCCGTTACAGTAGCACTTCTAGATTATTTTATTTTCTATTTGATATATTCTGTTACAATATTTATGAATTGCAAAATATTAATAAATACTAGATATTTTATTTATTTCTTTAAATAATCTAGGGGTGTGATTCTCACTTGGAGTGCAAGAGGCCCTGGGTTTAAATCCCGGATGAGCCCCCAATTAATGTTACATGCCGCCCGTGTAGGCTAGAGGAAGCAACACTAAAGTTAACAATAATTATAACCAGTGTTGGGGGTAACGCATTACAAGTAACGCAAGTTAAGTAATATTATTACTTTTTCCAAGTAACTAGTAAAGTAACGCATTACATTTTAATTGACAAGAAAATATCTGAGTTACTTTTTTCAAATAAGTAACGCCATTTACTTTTCCCCCTATTTATTGATTAAAAGCTCTCCTGTCCCCATGTTGAGAGAAATTGGGAGTAAGATATTAGTTCTAGAAAAAATGTGAACATGCATTAATTCATCTCACTCACAAAAAACAGATTCAGTATTCCTCAAAATTAATAAAAACAGTGAAATTCAACTCAGGATATGACGCAAACCTGCAATAATTAAATATGTTAAATAATAAAAATATCCTTCATGCATTTAATCCTATTTTATTTATCGATGTCTTTGCTGCTGACCTTCGATGATCCAATTCAACCATACTAATAAGCAAAAATGACTCAAGATAATCTAACATTTGTTTTCCTTTTTTTATTACTGAAGAGTTGATATTTTTTCTTCTGCAGTCTACTGTACAGACGTGAATTACTTTTCTCAAAGCCTAGGGTTTTTGGTATGAAAAGGCTTTTACATTTGCCAAAAATAGAACTTTTCATATTAAAGACAAACAAGCAAGCCCTGCCCAGATATAAAAAGTAACGCAAAAGTAAAGTAATGCATTACTGTCCATAAAAAAGTAACTAAGTAAAATAATAAGTTACTTTTTAGGGAGTAACTCAATATTGTAATGCATTACTTTTAAAAGTAACTTTCCCCAACACTGATTATAACACTAACATAAATCCAGTATTTGTAGCACCCCTGAATTATTTTATTACCTATTTGTTATATTATATTACAATATTTTTTAAATAGCAAAAATTAATAAATAGTTATTTAGTATTACTTTTAATTGCAATTATGTGATAAACCCGACATAAAATTTTGAGTTGATCATGGGTCATTTCCCAGTCCAGTCTCCCTTTACTGTTGGTTCTCTAATGTGCTTCACAATAAAGACAATACATAATACAAACAAACAAACAAATAAATAAATAAAATTTGTGGTGGTTCTCATTACAGTAAAAAAAAAACAAATATATATATATATATATATATATATATATATATAATCTAGGGGTATGATTTGTGGGTTTAAATCCCGGACAAGCCCCCAATTAACAGCACTAAAGTTAACAATATTTATAACACTAACATAAAAGCAGTATTTGTAACACCCTTAGGTTATTTTATTATGTATGTTATATTCTATTACAATATTAATGAATTGCAAACTATTAATAATTACTTATTTAGTAATATTTTTACTTGCAATTATGACTATTGAAATGAGGTAATGGGATTTGGAGGAGTGTAATTTATCAAAGTTACATTAAAAATAATGCCATTATGCAAGAAATTGTAAAACTCCGTAAGAAGGCCTCATTTTCTTAAGCAAACTAAAGTTTTTTGTGACTAAAGATTTTGTGCAGAAATATGACCTGCACTGCATTTCTCAGTGACCCCATTTTTTTTCTGTCATCTTTTGTGATGCTTCTGAGAAAATCTGTGAGATTCACCTATTAGTCATTTCATTCTCAAATTTGTAATGGCCTGGTTATCCATGTTTCAAACACCGGCTTTTTGTATGTTTAAAACATTTGCTTGAATTTTAAATGTACTGCTTATGAAAAACTCATTTGATGTAGAGTTGAGGGACACTGGGATGGTGTAATACTTATTTGTTTGCCAAGAAGGAGAGAATTAGTTTGTGTTTAATATCTTCAAAGTCTGACTATAGGAAAATATTATCTCTTTCATTTCAAAGCGGTCCGGGTGTTTTGGCTGTCTTCTTTATGCTCAGACCCAATGCATAATCAAATATTTAAATCACTAATAATATCTTAAAAAGATCAGAATGGAATACTCTGACAGACTGAATCAGGTTTACCAGTTCTTTACTAAGTGCTCAGGCTCACAAGAAAAAGGCGCAGGGAAAATTCTCCTCACCAGTGTGCAGGTGAGTGATGCTATCTCATAATTGCAATTATTTTGAATTTTGAAGTTTGAATCTGCTCCCCCTCCCTCACAGTTTTCCTGAGGTTGTTCTTTTGAGGAGGGCGACAGTCTGACAGCTCAATTTGGTGGCGACGCCCCTGAGACCCCCCATTAAACCATGCTGGAGGTGACATCATAACTCTCCCATGATCCCCGAACAGGCCGCAAAGAGCAGAGAGGACAAACTAGAGCCGATGAATCAGTCTGCTACCTTCCCCAAATGCTCACAGGATGACCTCTATGTGCACAAAATATAGACGGAAGTCCATCTGCTGCCTTTATATTGTGCTTATTCATTATTAGTGCTTATTAAAGGGATCGTTCATAAGCACCTTTACAGAAAACAATAATGTTGATATTCAGTTCAGCTGAATTGTACGTTTAAAATTAACGTGGCCGTAGCTTTTGGTATCTGATCACAAATGACTGTTGCTGGTAAAAATAAAACATCATCCATCATTCAGTTCAACCGCAAATCAGGCTTCTTGCTGCTAAAAATGAGCATTATGCAAAGGGAAGTGTTTGTATGTAAATTGCTGTAGTGCATAATACATCATATCATGAACAAGATGAACTATTATCAATGCATTAATCAAACTTACTCAGGATGCTGAAGGTTTCTGACATTTTTCCATATATCATTTTTAATGATAACGCTAAATGTGGAGCTGAAATGATGTATGGAACAGTGAAACTCACTGTAATATTAAAGTCTCATCTGTGACATTTTGTCTGCTGACAGGAGACAGACCATGTGACTTCCTCTGACTTCACAGAGTGCAACACACTTTAAGTAAAAACAATGTTCAGAAATTGATTTTTAATGATAACTTAAAAATGACCCACTGTGAGTTCTGAGGTTGTTAATCAATGGTAATTGCTTTTTGAAACCACCCGTTTACAATATTTCAGATTATTTTTTAAATAATCATACTGTAACAGCTGAATTTGTGGTGAAAATGATACTTTACGGAAAATTCCACCAATCAGAAGAGCTCGAAAGGAAGTCTTGCCTATTAATAATATAAGCAAAAGACTTAGCAAAATAAAGTTTATTGTTTCGTTCTTTTGATTTTGTGCTGAAATGACCTGGCTACGTTTCCCAATGGTACCAGTCGTAATTACCCAGAACACCCTGGTGAGATTTGCACAGGGTGCAAGCACTACTCACATTGTCTACTCACAGAAAATGTTGAGTATTTATAACTTCATTATATAGATATTTTAGATTATTCCAATCCTTTTTTTCTACATGCTAATTAATGGGCATCTAAACTTTGCCAGTGCTTGCTGATGATTAAGTAAACTTACAGTTGGTTTTAGTTCACTTCTGTCATCAATCAAGCTAGCATGCGTTATTAAACCTCTCATGCCCACTTACCCAGACATTTAAAGTCTGAGCGCTGGGGTCTGGAGCCGAGTACACCTGATGGATTAGGACAGAAGTGTAGAGTGATGAAGAGGATGAGGGAGGCAGGGTTATATTTGGCCTGTCTAAACGAGAGGAGATGTGGATTGCCCTCTGCGCAGATTTGTCGTTCCGATGTGGGGTGGTGGCGTCTCTCCAGGTTTCCGTTATGTGCCACTGACTGCGGTAATGAGAGTCGTTTATATTGTCATTTGTTTACAAGGCTTGCAGTGACCATGTCTGCCACTGCCAGACAGGGAGCAGAAGGAGACGCTAATATGAGGATGCGGTTATGTTGAGTCTGTGGCGGTGTCATTAAAAATGGATCAACAGAATAATGCTTAACAAGGACAGTAAGTTCAAGAGAGTAATGATCTGTCAATTAGCAGATGCTTTTATCTAGTGTGACTCATCTATCTGTCTATCCATCTAGCTGTCTGTCTATCATCTATCTATCTGTCTGTCCATCCGTCCGTCCATTCATCTATCTATCTATCTATCTATCTATCTATCTATCTGTCTGTCTGTATGTCATTTTGTCTATCTGTCTGTTTATCTATCTATCCATCTATCTGTCTGTCTGTCTGTCCGTCTATCTATCTATTTGTCTATCTGTCTGTATGTCATTCTGTCTGTCTGTTTATCTATCTATCCATCTATCCATCTAGCTGTCTGTCTATCATCTATCCGTCCGTCCATCCATCATCATCTATCTATCCATCTATCTATCTATCTATCTATATCTATCTGTCTGTATGTCATTCTGTCTATCTGTCTATCTCTCTGTCCATATAGCTGTCTGTCTATCATCTCGTCTGTCCGGCCCATCCATCGCTCTATCTATCTATCTGTCTGTCTATCTATCTGTGTCTGTCTGTATGTCATTCTGTTTATCTGTCTGTCTGTCTATCTATCTATCTATCATCTATCTGTCTGTCTGTCTGCATGTCATTCTGTCTATCTGTCTGTGTATCTATCCATAGTGTCTGTCATCTATCTGCGTCTCCATCCATCTATCTCTATCTATCTATCTATCTATATATCTATCTATCTATCTATCTATCTATCTATCACCTGTCTGTATGTCATTCTGTTATCTGTCTGTTTATCTCTCTATCCATCTAGCTGTCTGTCTATCATCTATCTATCTGTCTGTCTGTCCATCCATCGTCTATCTATCTATCTATCTATCTATCTATCTATCTGTGCCATTCTGTCTATCTGTCTATCTATCCATCTAGCTGTCTAGTATCTATCTGTCTGTCGATCCGTCCGTCCGTCCGTCCATCCATCCATCCATCTATCTATCTATCTGTCTGTATGTCATTCTGTCTATCTGTTCTGTTCATGTCTCCTATCCATCTATCTGTCTGTCTGTCCGTCCATTCTATCTATCTATCTATCTATCTATCTATCTATCTCTGTGTCTGTATGTCATTCTGTCTATCTGTCTGTCTGTCTATCTATCTATCTATCTATCTATCTGTCTGTCTGTCTGTCATCTATCTGTCTGTCCGTCCGTCCGTCCATCTGTCTATCTATATCTATGTATCTATGTATCTATCTATCTATCTATCTATCATCTATCTATCTGTCTGTCTGTATGTCATTCTGTTTGTCTGTCTGTCTAGCATCTATCTATCTATCTATCTATCTATCTATCTATCTATCAAACAAAATAGTCCCGTAAACCTCTGTACACTGGAAAAAGTGTGATTTAGTATATGTCTGCTTAATTTTTTATTTTTTTTTTATGAGAGAGGTATTATTTTTTTAGATTTTTACGCAAAATAGAATGGGTTTTATTCATACTGGACACCAGAAGGCACCCTCATTCAGAAAATCCACATATGCGTCAAAGAAGTATCACTGATGATGTTTTGTTCCAGCTTCCCTAATATGGATAAATGCATCGCTATTGCTGTAACTGAATAAAAACAACATATAACGTTTTGAATGATGAAATGTAAGGACAATAAACACTCGTCCGCAATAATATATGGTTTATCTGTGCTCTTCAAGCCATCTTGTGTATTTTCATAAGCCATTGCCTCATTCTGTGATAAGAATCCACAAGTTATAATGTTTTTTATAACTTTTGTGTTTATAACTCTTTTGTTGGACAACAGGTTTAGAAAGGCTTGCATGTTATTAGAATGGAAGATGCTCTTTCAAATATAAGCAGGGAAGCGTTTCCTGATTTCAGCACGTGAAATCACAGGCACACATACAGCAAATTCCCAGAGAAATAAAACAAGGAAGTTATTTAAATGCAAAACCGTAAAACCGCAATTCACAAGCGCGTATTGAACCATGGATGTCGTACCAAACGGTTCGATATTATATTGAGAATTATGACATCCCTACGATCTATCTATCTATCTATCTATCTATCTATCTATCTATCTATCTATCTATCTGTCTGTCTGTCTATCTATCTATCTCTCTGTCTGTCTGTCTGTCTGTCTGTCTATCCATCTAGCTGCCTGTCTATCATTTATAAATCTAGAAATATGTGCAACTTTGTAAAGAAATGTAAGCTGTGTAGTCGAGCGCCAGCTCGCTGCGGCAGTTATCAGAGCGATTGTCCTCCTGTCCAAGTCTCCAGCAGCGCCTTCAGGCATCTGGCCGTGTCGTCCCCGTGTCCTCACAAATACCCTTCTACAACACCAGATGTTTCTACACACGTTGCCGACAGACAGACGGACCGGTAGATTGCAACTTTGCACAAATACATTTTCACTAATGACCATCCAGCCATTCATTTCAGCGACCCTGTTATTCAAACTGCGTACAGTAGCAGCACAGTATTTATCCTGTTTCATAAAGACCCAAAATACTTTTATCCCACAGCTACCTTTGAACCAAGGGTTTAGTTGCCATGGAAATGGCGAAATGATCTTCTATTATATATATAAGCAGTGTTCAGAAGCAATGTTTTCCACTATGCATAGATGGAGAAAAAAAAAATAATAGTATGATCATCAAATGATCAGAAAGGAAAAACAAACCATTGCACAAGAACTAACAGCCTGCAACCAAACCCAGAGTCTAATAATTGGCTAAAAGTCAGTGTTTTTTTTTCTGTAATCATCGGCTGTCTGCTGCGCTCTCCCTCCGACAGAACCGTTCAAGGATGAAGATTACAGTAGGACAGCAGTTGCAAGATGTTTTGTAGGTTCAGTGGAAAAATCTAACTTGAATGTGTGGATATTTTCCATGATGTAAGCTGGCATGTGTGTGTTTGCGTGTGAAAGGGACCAGAGGAGGAGGATCAGTGCATAGAGAGTAGCACAGGAGGAGGAGACCAACCCAGATCTGCGGGATGCTGTGATAAAAAGCCATGAAATATGATCACAGGAGGACTGCTGAAATATATCACATCTGCTTTACGCTCCCCTCGGCATATACTGATCCATGAGGGAGTGAAAGAGAAAGGACACTTTAAACATATATGTATCACAAAGTTTCTCTATACACATCCACATCAGAACCTTCTCTCATCAGCACCCTGGGATTGACATCAAACATGAACGTTGTCTGTTTGATCCTGTTTGCATGTCCAGAGTGTTATTGAGAAGGTACATATTTAAGTTTTCTTGAGGCAAAACGTTTTTCTCTTCACTTTAGGAGAGGCAACAAGAGCAAAAATGCACAGCAAATGGAAATAGTTCTCATTAAGTTCTAAAGTTCTACTAACTCAATGATCTTTCACTTTTGGAAGAGAAAAATTTCACAGAAAACTTTACTTTAGAAAACTTGGAATATGATACTTGCAGTACTTTAATGGTGTAACTGCACAGACAAAAAACCAGGATGTGTGACAGTATTTCTCCTTTTTTGCTCTACAGCATAAATAAAGTCATGAAACAGCAAGAGGGTGAGTATAAATGATGGCAGAATTTTCATTTTTGGGTCATCTGCAAAGTCAGAGATCTCAAAATGAACAAATCAAGTGATCCGAGATACATTTTTTAAAGGATTAGTTCACTTCCAGAACAAAACAAGATGTTCATGTCTTTCTTTCTTCGGTTGTAAAGAATTTTTTTTTTTTTTTTTTTTGAGGAAAACATTTTAGGATTTCTCTCCATGTAATGGACTTCTATGGTGCCCCCAAATTTGAACTTCCAAGATGCAGTTTAAATGCAGCTTCAAAGGGCTTTAAACAATCCCAGACAAAAAATAAGGGAAATAAATGATTGTTTATTTTCTAAAAAAAAAAAATCAACTGATATACTTTTAACCTCTCTGTGTTTTTTTTTTCTTCTAGTCATGACAGTTAGGGTACGTCTAAAAACTCCCGTCTTATTTTCTCCTCCAACTTCAAAATCGCCCTACATCGCTGTTTTTACATTTTTTTTAAAGGGTGTTTGATCTTCTTTGCATGTTCGCTTTGTAAACTCTGGGTTGGTACTTCTGCAGGACGATGTTGGACGATTTTGAAATTGGAGGAGAAAATGAGATGGGAGTTTTTAGATGTACCCTAACTATCATGACCGGAAAAAAATGAGTTCACACAGAGCTAGACGAGACAAGCGTTTGAGGTTAAGTATATTTATTGTTTATATCACCAATCTGTAATAGAAAACGTAGTTTTGCTCGACTAGAACAATGTTTTACATTACTGGTCTCTGGTGTTTCTAGTCAAATTAACATTTTCTGAGCCAATAATATAACATTAAACCTATGAAATGGTTTTAAAAAGCACATGGTGCCATAGTTTCATCACTTTACAGTGTCACAGTGACCGTCTTTTTT
The DNA here is from genome assembly GCA_012976165.1 of Labeo catla. Lineage (NCBI taxonomy): Eukaryota > Metazoa > Chordata > Actinopteri > Cypriniformes > Cyprinidae > Labeo > Labeo catla. The sequence continues at coordinate 172,186 of VONZ01000569.1, read as the reverse complement.
TGCAGTAACTCACCTGTCATACTGTAGGTTAATAAGTGGGTAGATGACATGAACGTAATAAAAATAACAAAAACACAACAACATTAAACTAAAATGAAAACAGAAAATATAAAAATAAAAACTAATTCAACTTTAAAAAAAAAACTAGAACAGAATTCCTGAACTATGAAAGATCACCCTGAAGATTGTCGTCTGGATTACCTACTGTGCTCCAGTTGGATGTTGGCCCTGTTGGATCGTTGTGATGTCAGCGGTACTGATTACATCAGGATCTGTGAGATTGAGGACCGATTTAAGTATCTATGGCAACAGACCGCAGAATATTACGAGCAAACTTACAGTTCGCGTCACTCTGTTCTCTGAGGCTTTTGTAAGATTTACTATGATCAGCAGTTCAGAAGCCTCTCTGCTGCTGCATCAGGATTAGACATCAGCTGGGCTGCGGGTCTCAAATGGGTTAACCACATGTTCACACCACATCTGACCACATTCTCCATCTGTCATCTCCCTCAGGTCAAAGCACCCAAAACACTTCAGTTAGGAAACACTACAAGACATTATTAGTGGTTTGTATTACTCCTAACACACATATGGACCTTAAATTCAGAGAATTGTTTCTAAACACATTATGAATGTATAACTGACAACACGTTACAAAGACTGAATTGTGGAGTTTTTCACCATTTTTGTGTTAAGGATTTTTGGGCATGCCTGCTCATTTGCGAGTTACTGTCATTACCGTTAGTTACTACAGCCTACAGTTTGCTAGCTAGCTATGCCTTGTCACGTAAATGCATATTACCTGGTTGCGATAATTTACAAAACAGCTCTGTCTCCTTTTTAACCATCTAATCAGGTAGCGGTATTCGACAGTTGAGAGAGGTGGCAGCTTTCCCGCGAGTGGGCGTGGCATCAGCGCCGATAGCGGACACGCCCCCAGCGTTTGAGGGCAGAAAATACTACTTATTTTTTCAAGATTTTCATAATTTATTTAATTTACTTGACGTTTTTTATCATTTAAATTTGACTGGGTAGTTAATGGCACATTTTTCTGTGGTGTGGCAAACTTAGAACACATATTTAATGTTGATTTACACAGACTTTTACTTGATGTATACAAAACTAAAACTGAAATAAAAAATAACAAAAATTACAACAACACACAATAAACTTACTAAAACTCTAAAATAAAATGAAATAATTCAAATAAATTTAAAATTCAAAATATTAACAAAAACCATATTAGTATTTCAGTGATAGCCTACTAAAATGACTAAAATAAAAAGTAACTAAAATAACTGCTATGAACATACACTACCAATAAAATCTTTTTGAACAGTAAAATTTTTTGTTTTTTAAGAAGTCTCTTCTGCTCACCAAGCCTGCATTATTATAATCCAAAGTACAGCAAAACAGTCAGTTTTTAAAAATATTTTGCTATTTAAAATAACTGTTTTATATTTTAAGATATTTTAAAATGTAATTTATTTCTGTAATCAAAGCTAAATTTTCAGCATCATTACTCCAGTCTTCAGTGTCAAATGATCATTCAGAAATCATTCTAATATGCTGATTTGCTGTTCAAGAAACATTTATTATTTTTATTATTATGAATATTTAAAACAGTTAAGTACTTTTTTTCAGGATGCTTTAATGAATATATAGATCAGCATTTATATGAAATAAAAAAGATTTTGTAACATTATACAATATACCTTTTAAAAGCTTGAAGTCAGTACAAATTTATTTAGGTATTTATTTATTTATTTATTTATTTTGAGGGAGGGGGGGGGGATTATTAAAAAAATAATGCATTTATTTAGCAAGGATGCTTTAAATTGAACAAAAGTGACATTAAAGACATTTATAATGTTACAAAAGATTTCTATTTCAGATAAATGCTGTTCTTCTGAACTTTCTATTCATCAAAGAAGCCAGTCGGAATATTAGAATGATTTCTGAAGGATCATGTGACTGGAGTAATGATGCTAAAAATTTAGCTTTGAAATCACAGGAATAAATTAAATTTTAAGATATATTCAAACAGAAAACCGTTATTTTAAAAAAGTAAAAATATTTCAAAATGATACTGTTTTGGTTGTATTTTAGATCAAATAAATGCAGGCTTGGTGAGCAGAAGAGTTCAAAAACTTTTGACTAGTAATGTTTATATAATAAGTATATTTGGTCTGCTTAAAACAATAAAAAAAAAAAACTTCAGTTCAAATTTTCATAAGAATGTGCGATTGTACAGTTTAGCACTCATTATACAACGATATATATATATATATATCGATGTGATATATCAACGATATATCGACAACGATATATATGTAAATGCCAGTTTGACCATTCATAATGAATTCCAGCGATAAAAGATGATAATTCTTGCTCTCCGTAGTGTAGTCATGGTCTCGTCGAGCTCGAGCATCTGTGCCTGAGACTCATCCGGTGCAGAGGTCAAAGGGAATCAGAGGATGAATGTCAGCGTGCCTTTCGCCCACAGCAGGAAACACTTAAGTCTCTCTCCAGTTTCCAAAGAAACAGCAGTTCTTGTTTTATGCAGTGCTGGCATGATGCTGCGACCCTAATTAGTTTCTCCCCTAAAAATTGTTATGGCACCCTAAAACAAAGTATTTTTAGCATTTTTTTCCTAATCTTAAATCTGATTTGAGCTAGTGCACTGAATCCAAAAGGATGAAAAAGCAAGTGCTGCGGCCGCGGGCTGGAAAACGGAGGAAGGTCTCATTAGTCTTTGCAGGTTAAATGACACGGGACGTTTCACCAATTGCAGAATGTATCACACATGCTCTAATGCCTGCAGACACATTTAGTTTGCGTCTGTGAAGAATTAGAGACATTTAGCAAATCCAGTTGAACAAAGAGCCTCATAATGCTTCCATATGCAGCCATATGGAGAGCATTAGCTCTATACGGCAGAAAGCAATGAGTCATTTTATGTGTTCGGAGGTTAACCCTCATGGTAAATGACCACGTTCCGCAAACATCCGTAAAACTCTGACACTGTTTTTCCAGCACCTTTGCCAAGCATTTGGATCACAACGGTTGTCCCACCTGTGTCACGAGTACAGCAGTCTTCTGTCTACAGGTATAATCTACTTTTCATTAAGAGCCCCACTGGCCTGCTGACAGGAGCAGGTGTATGTGTGGGTTTATCTGTACGTCTAGGAGCGTAATCATACGTGAAGGTTTCGGACCGGCGGCCCGTAAAGGTGGGGTTGCCGTACCTGGCGGTGCAATCTGGGCGCGCGGCTTTACCTGCTGTTAGGAGCAATTTGCGCTCCCTGAAATCAAGCGTCAAAGTACGTTGGCTAATGTGATTTTAATCCTCCTTGACCTTAAAAACCCAGCAGGGTCTCTGTTTTGATGAAGTAATACAGGAGACCCCATTGTTTCCGAGTCAGAGGAGACGCAGATGATCCTCCATATGTAGGTGTCTGATATCCAAACAACTCGTAGATGTTGGACACCTACATATGAAAAATGGAATAAACAAAAATGGGAACTCCAAACATCTGGAAAAATACCATAAGTTGGGGTAAAGCATACGTATCTAGGCCTAATTTTGCTTATTGTCAATGTGCTAGGAACATTGTGTATGATTATATTCATTTATATATTATGTTCATTTGCATGTACAATTACTTAAAATATAATGTATTGATGTATGAAATATTAAGTTCCTCACGGATATTACAACTACTTTTTTATGTCAGTGGGGTTTGGCTTTTCCCCTTCAAATTCAGAAGCATGGAGCGCAAAATTTATTTACATGACATTTACATATTGTGAATATAGTCAAAGGTAAATGGTATGACAGACAGTAGGAGTTTTAGAAAGGAAACTTTAAAAGAGAGGGAAAAATATAATTAAGGAAAATCAGTAAACTATCATTTAATTTGCTGCCATAATTTATGTAAATAATATGTAATTAAGTAATACACAAAAATTCTAATTCTAAAAACTCTAAACTGATTATGAGGATTTTAAAATGTAATATAATCTAATTACATGTACTTAATTTTTGAAATCTGATTACCTAATCCAGATTACCTTGTAATTTTGTATTTTTATTTTATTTTATTTTATTTTATTTTAGCTGGTTATCAAAATATCTTTCGTGTTCCACAGAATAAAGTAAGTCATACAGATTTGGAACAACATGAGGGGGATAAAAATTATATTTAATTTAATTTAATTTAATTTAATTTTTGATTTATTTATATTTTATTGTTTTATTTTATTTATTTTATTTTACGTTTTATGAAAATAAGTCATACATTTTATTTCATTACTTTTATTTTGTTATGTTAATAATTTAATTTTATTTTATTTAAATGTATTTTTAATTTACATTTTATTTTATTATTTTATTTTATTTTATTTTATTTTAGATTTTATGAAAATAAGTCATACAGATTTGGAACAACATGAGGGGGATAAAAATTATATTTAATATAAAATAATTAAATTTTATTTTATTTTATTTTATGTTTTATTTATTTATATTTTATTGTTTTATTTTATTTTACGTTTTATGAAAATAAGTCATACATTTTATTTTTTTACTTTTATTTTGTTATGCTAATAATTTTATTTTATTTTATTTAAATGTATTTTTAATTTACATTTTATTTTATTTTATATTTTATGAAAATAAGTCATACAAATTTGGAATGACATGAGGAGGAGACAATGATATAATGATATTTTATTTTATTTATTTAATTTTTTTTTTAATTTATTTTATTTTTATCTTATGTTATATTTTATTTTAGATTTTATGAAAGTAAGTCATAGAAATTTAGAATGACATAAGGGTGAGAAAATGATACTTTATTATTTTTATTTAATTCATTTTATTTGTATTTTCTAAATGTATTTTATTATTTTATTTTATATTTTATGAAAATAAGTCATACAGATTTGAAATGACATGAGGGGAAGACAATAATATTTTAGCGTTATTTTTTGTCTTGTTTTATTTTATTTTTAATTATTTTTATTTTATTTGTATTTTTTCTTTGTATTTTTTTGTATTTTTTACATTTGAAAATAAGTCGTACAGATTTGGAATGACATGAGGATCAGAAAATGACACTTTATTATTTTTATTTTATTTTATAATTTTTTATAATTAGCAAATATCTTCTTTTGTGTTCCACAGAAGAAAGCAAGTCATACAGATTTGAAATGACATGACGGGGGAAAAATTATAGAAATTTTATTTTTGGGTGGACTGACTATAGCTTTAAGTGAGGGTTAGAGACAGACAAATATGCATAGTTTAGGGCAAACATATTGCAGCAAGTGCACATAAATAGGCTTATACATAGTTGTTATATATATAGTTATTATACTTACGCTTATAATAGATATATATTCTTATTATAGCCCTTCATTATTATCACCACCTACAGTATCCTAACTGTTATTTATTAGGGAAAACTCTGGTTACCATGGTAATTTTAAGTATGGATGATCTCTGTCGGCCCCCAGTGCTTCGGAAACGTCATTACAGCATTTGTGCCTCGCGACTTGCCGTAGTTTAAACATTAATCACATGTATGAGTTGTCAGGAAGAAGAAACAATAGAGGCTTTTAGGCCGGAGCTGAGAATACCAGCCATGGGCGATGAATGATGCCGCTGTGCGAGCGAAGTGTCCGCAGGTGACTCACCTGCGCGAACCGGCTCCGTGCCCGCACTTTAAGGAGTCATGCAAAATAAACTCGTCGCGTCCAGAGCAGTGCGTGAAGAAGCAGGATACGTATCCGGAATGGAAGAGTAGCTGATACATACACCTGATCCGTGTATGCCATGGGGAACTGCTGGGTTCAATGTTTTGGGCTCTTTAGAAGGGAAGCAAACAGGATACAAAGAGGAGGAGGGTGAGTCATTCATGTGGCTTGTTATTTAATATGCATTTCTTAAAAAAGAAAGAAGGGAAGAAAACGGTATCTGTGATCTTTGGGAGCATGATTCACCGGCAGTCAGGTGCATTGCATTGGAAAACAACCGAACAGCCAGTGAACAGCTGAAAATCGCTGGATATTTTTACAAGAACTGACACCAAAAACTATTAATACTACTGTACAGTTACATAAGTAGAATTCAGCTGATAGCAGTCCCATTAGTGATGTTCACTGTTGTTTTGAAGCGATTCATTCTAATGATTCACTTGAGTCGATTCGCATCGCGTTTGTAAATCACTTGACTCTTTGGAAGAACAGTAACTCATATTGTGATCAAGCATGTAGTTGCACATTTAGTTATTGCCAAATGTATTGGATATATAAACATACCGTAAATACAAGAACGTCTTCGTTTCACAGGTTCGAGTGATTCGAATCGTTTTTTTAAAACGAACTGTCCGAACGAACCGATTCGCTTAAATGATTCAGACTTGTCAATGCTACTCTAGTTTCCGCAATAGTTGATGATGTGATCTCAGGACCCCGCCCAGAGTCCCTTTGTGAATCCGCCCTGGGACGTCAGTCTTGTGTCCTCATGTGTAATTTCTTTTAATAGAGCTAAGATAGTACAAGACACATTTTATACCCTATAGTTAATATATATTGTCTGAAACGTCTTAGATTATTACTGTTATTGTTTTGAGAAGGCTCCATCTGATGCTTCTCAGAGTAGATGATGGCAGTGGACATATGGTTACTTTAATCATGTTTTAAAATATTTTAATACACTTTTTTCAGGAGTAATGTTACCTCACATACAACATGTCTGGCCTGATGACTTACAAATCCTTTTTTTAACATTAGGTCAAAGTACTTCAGAAGCAGCACAGCTGGTGAACACTATACCATTGAGGTGCAGCCATCATAATTTATTTAAAAATAAGGATAATTCTTTAAAAACAAATCTGCAGTTTGAATGACGTTTATGCATTCTGTTACAGTTTGAGAACCTTGTGGAGAGCGATGAGGTGAGGACAAACTTACAGAATCGCACTCACGGTTTTACAATATTCCTCTTTCGCTTAGACGTCAACACTTGTGTCTTCTTTTCCAGGGTGAGAGCTCACAAAGCTGCCCCAGGTATGATATTAAGCCTGACTGGTTTATTTACTTATATATGGTTTGTGGATGCTGTAAACCGTTTTTAGTACTTGAACACTTTTAGCACTGGAACATTTTCTCCTCAGGATTAAATAGGCTACAAATTTTGCAGCATAATGAACGTTCTAAAACAGTTTTATTGTATCTTGATTTGAGGACGGTGACTTCAGTTTTGTTGTATCAGTATGAGCATTTTAAACTGCTTAAACTGTATCTAAATGTCACTTAAAGGCATGTTTAAACTGTTTAAACCATATCTAAAGTTTACATACAGCTTGCAAAATGTTAATTATTTTACTAAAATAAGAGGGATCATATAAAATGCATGTTATTTTTTTTTATTTAGTACTGACCTGAATAAGATATTTCACATAAAGGAGAAAATAATATGATTTATTAAAATGACCCTGTTCAAAAGTTTACATACACGTTATTACTGTGTTGTTACCTAGATGATCCGCAGCTGTGTTTTATTTTGTTTAGTGATAGTTGTTCATGAGTCCCTAGTTTGTCCTGAACAGATAAACTGTCTACTGTTCTTCAGAACAATCCTTCAGGTTCCACAAATTCTTTGTTTTTTCAGCATTTCTGTGTATTTGAACCCTTTCCAACAATGACTGTATGTTTTTGAGATCCATCTTTTCATACTAAGGACAACTGAGGGACTCATATGCAACTATTACAGAAGGTTCAAATGCTCACTGTTCCAGAAGGAGAAACAATGCATTAAGAGGCAGGGGGTGAAAACTTTTAAATTTTAAGATTAGGGTAAGTTTAACTTATTTTGTCTTTTGGGAAACATGCAAGTATCTTCTGTAGCTTCTGAAGGGCAGTACTGAATGAAAAAAAAAAAAAGAAAAAGATATTTAAAATAAAAAAATGTACACATCCTCATTCCATTCAAAAGTTTTCAACCCTGTATCGTAATGCATTGTTTTTCTTTCTGGAGCGTCAGTGAGTGTTTGAACCTTCTGTTATAGTTGCATATGAGTCCCTCAGTTGTCCTTAGTATGAAAAGATGGATCTCAAAATCATACAGTCATTGTTGGAAAGGGTTCAAATAAACAAAAAGGCTGAAAAACCAAAGAATGTGTGGGACCTGAAGGACTTTTCTAAAGAACAGCAGCCAGTTTAACTGTTCAGGACAAATAAGGGACTCATGAACAACTATCACAAAACAAAAAAACACAGCTGTGGATCATTCAGGTAACAACACAGTATTAAGAATCAAGTGTATGTGAACTTTTGAACAGTGTCATTTTTATAAATATAACTATTATTTTCTCCTGTGGACTATATGTAAACATATTTTATGTGAAATATCTTTTTCAGGTCAGTACTAAATATAAAAAAAAATGCATTTTGATCCCTCTAATTTTGGTAAAATAATTGACATTTGGTGTATGTAGACTTTTGCCTTCAAATGTAACTTGAAGGTATAGTCCACCTAAAAATGAAATTTTGGAACACAAAAGAAGATATTTTGGTAGCCAAATGATTTTCGGTCTCTATTTAGGTCAAAGGGACCCAAATAGATATTAGATAGTCAAGACTAGCCATTTTATGACCAAGTTAGGACTGTAACAATTAGTCACATTCCTATCAGATTAGTTCACATAGCATGAGGTCAGATTTTGATTGGTCGATGCAAACTCTGAACTCAGCTCTCTCTCTCGTCATTGGTCCAGACCCATCAGCGAAGAGGAGATCGTTCACTTGAAGGAGCATCGCTACACTGCCATCTCAGACAAACAGACGCTGATTGACCAAAAGCTGAATGCAGAGGTACAGCAGGTCATCATATGTGAAATAAATCATTTCATGTGACTTTTAAATGGTCAAGTTCAAAACATGTTTAACTTTAAGTTAGAGCTTATGTTGAGTTTATGCTTTCATTTGTTGTTTTCCATTGCTTTGATTTTTCACCCCTGCTTTTGTTTGAGTTTAGTTAACCTTCCCTTTCTGTTGTGATTTCTGCCCAGTTAGTGGCAGAAGAGGAGAAGTTAAGGCTAGAAGAGGAGGCTGTTTTTGCAGCCCAGCGCGAGGCAGCGCGGCTCGCTAAGGAACGAAAGCTAAAGGAGGTGAGGCGTTCGCACTGAGCACGCCCAGCCCTTCTCTTAACCCCGCCCATTAACCTTCAGCCACACCCCTTTCATTTATGACACGCCTTCAGCTCTGTGGAATTTATATATAACAAGTTCTGTTTTATCAGGAATAGTTGCTTACGTTTGTAAGTTATGAATTGTATATCATGTTTTTTCTTTGTTGTTAAAATTACTCATGTTTGAAATATGCTGTATATAGATTGTGACATGCAATAGTTTGCATTGGATTGAAGGCTTTTAACGTTGGTCCCTTGTCAAATATTGATCAGCGTCTTGTGAATAACCTCCGCACTTAATGCTGATAAATGTAAAATCAATCTACTTCCAAGAAAACCTCTACCTAAAACGGAACTCTTATTTCCTCCTATTTTATTAGTGTTTTTCTTCTTAATTTGCCCTCATGTCCTCTGTTCATTTTCATTTCCTGTTATTTTGCGTTCTACCATGATTTGTGTTTGACCATCTGCTAATATTACATTTGGTGTCTGTTTCCCAGTAGGGCACTAAACTTTGGCACGAACAGTTAGAAATAATTTTAGAAATGCAAGTTTTTTAAATATCAGAGCGATACTGTAGCGCTTTGGCGAAATATTACAAGAAGTGAGTCAGTCGTCACTTTTGAAATGTGTTTTCAGGGGAAGCCGCAGCAGTCGCAGAGGACCAAAACCAGATCAGAAGCAGAGAGCAAAGACCCTCGGCACAAAACGTAAGTTCGTTCTGCTCTGCAGTGAATGTAAACGATATTTACTGACCCCCAAACACCTAAGTCACACTTGCAATAGATGTAAAATATTAAGTCAGGTGTCATGAAAACAAATGAATTTTGACTTTTCTTCATTTAATTTTGTGATTATATATCAATACTGCAATGGAATGATAGTAATAAAAATAGTAATCAGGGGTTCACATGCATAGCACTGAAACCATATTGGAATTTGTTAGAAATGGTCACGGATCAGCAATTTTCACGTAAAGCTGATTATTCAGAGCAAATCGTAAGTCGTAGAGACTTGAAACTCTGAGGGATGGTAGTACTCACACTGCCTGCAATGTGACCAAGGCCTGCCCCAATTGGCCTGATGGGGCACTACAGCGAACAAAAGTAGAAAATCGTAATCATAATTATAACTCAGATTCGATTGTGTTCGTTTTTGGGTATTTCACGTTTTTTTTTTAAAAACATACTTTTGTAAACTAGTACTAGGTTTTTCACTTGATCCGAACCAGACCAGTGCAGAAAAATTCTCTGAAGAGTGAATATCAATAATTATCAAAAAATAGCTGATCTTTTGACTCGCCGTCACAAAGGGCGACAAAACGTTCAAAAGGGGTGGGGCCACTTTTAGTAAAATGCCTATAACTGCTGAATGGAATAAGAGATTTCCGCCAAACTCAAAACACTTAAGTAAGAGCTCAATCTGAGGTCACAGGGAAAAAAAATGTGGAGCTTGGCCACTTGGTAGAGCTATAGGAGGGGGAAAAACATAAAAATGGCTATAACTGCGCAACCATTTGTCCTATCAGCATGAAAATCGGGGTGCAAGGTCTTGATCCAAAGTGCCACAATTGGATGTTTATGTAGTTTATGTAGTTTGCCACAAAAGGACATTTGCTTATCTCAAAAAACATGGCTGCCTCTGGCCGATGAATTATGAGCACCTGTTAGACAAGGTTAATGGAGGATGAACAGAATGAAACTTGGTGGGCCTGTTTGACTCGCAGCCACAGAGGTCTGAGAGACAGTTGAAAAAAAAAAAAAACGGTCACTGGGGGGCGATATCTCATTTTTAAGAGCGTAAATGATTGTGCAGCATGCAGTTTTCACACATATGCACGATACGATAGAACTCCTCATTCCGGATAGCTTTGTCTCTAGAACTTTTTTTTTAAAAGATTGAGAAAATGTGAGAGAACTACTTTTTTCGAACTTGTCCTAGGGTTTTTCGCTCTGGAAAAAAAAAAAAAAAACACTGCAGTGCAATTCTCTGGACTCTCTAGGTCAATAATTATAAAAAACATGTTGAAATGTACCCTTTGGGAAGCTATAACAGGGTCCTTTAGAAAAAGGAGCCTGTCCAAATATACCCTAAAGCCTAAACGAAAACTCAAAACTTCTTGAAACCGCTGAGTACATGCGACAGGTGATTCTAAACAAGCATGCAATGTTTCAGGGAGATCGGACCACAGCTGGTGCTATAACAGTCATAAATGTTTAAAAACATCATATTTTTATGGCAGATTACCTGTATTTGCCCCCAATTATTTTTATTTATTTATTTTTTTTTTTTCAATAATTTATTTAGGTGGTTACAGACTTGCTAAACAATGTATTTTTCCATATTTGCTTAAACGCCTTAAAGCACTTGAACCCTGTTAAAAATCGTGTTACAAATTTTTGTGTCAGGGTTCCACTGGTAAATTTTCATTGCAGCGGCTAAATATGATGTTACTGGGCCGCTTCAACCCACGGACATCAAAAACTACCTGTGGCAACAGTGTAAAAGTAGCCCAATTCTGGGGGAAAACCACGGACTTGGCAACACTGACTGTAATCACTGCTTGCAGCTATATATATTATTATTATTCATATTATTATTACTACTACAAAAACTATTAATATACAAATCACTAAATTAAAAAAAAAAAACTAAATAAGAAATATTAGTTTTGTAATATTTCACTGTAAAATAAAAAATTAAGACAAATAATAAAATGGTAAAATAATAAGAATTTAGCTTTACTTTACAAATATGTACTGCATATTTTTGTAAAAAAGCTTCTGTAAAAAAGAACGTGGATATAACTTCCGGTGAGGCGACGGACGTAGTATACCAATGGTATTTTGTGTGCTAATTAGAGAAGAGAAGTGTTTTTTAGACCATTGTTTACTTTGTAAAGATGCACCCCTTTATGAGAGATGTCATTACGTTCTTATGGACAACATATGCTTTTCGAATTTGTGTTCCCCACATCATTAGCAAGTTTGTATCGCTAAATCTTAAATGACTGTCAACTAGTGAAATGACATTTGAACCGAGACATCAGAGCTTGTGTTAAAGGGCATGACAGATGAAACCCCGATTCGAGGCTTGTTAACGCAGAAATCCCTTTTGTAGAAGCCTCACTTTCTGTCCAGTCACGTGCGCGATTCACTTTGCGTGTCCTAATGTTCAACCCCCAGATCTTACTTTGCGAGTACATTTTCATCGGGACTTATTTAATAATTAAATTTTTAAATACCCAGTCATACAAGTAATATGAAGAATACAAATTATTTCAGGAAAATATATCCCATTTGCAATTAATACATGTGTACATTATTCTTCTATTACATCATATTGATATTCGTCCTGGCATTTAACGGCACTGTTCAATGGGTAAATTAATTTATCAGAGTCAGAAATTCAACAAACACTCACGGTTAGGCTTTTATTTGTGTCCGACGGAGCTTTAGTCTTTTGGCTGCTTTGTTTTTTACTAACCACCAGATTGCACTGTTTTCGACACTCTCAAAGCTTTGAATCTTTTTCCGAAACAGTCAGAGGAAAGTCTCGGTGCTTCACGAGGCTTCATTTGCCCGTCACTCCTGTCAACTGTTGAATGAATGAGTGTCACGTCCCGCTTGTTTACTTTGAACCGAAAGACGCTCCCACTTTTGACGCAAGTCTTCATGGGGCGTAGGAAACTTGTGGATACTGAACAAATTTTTATGTATATATTATTTAGTATAGCATAATTAGTTTTAAATAATAAAACTTATTCTTACTAGTTTCATTAAAGCAGTGTTTTGCAAACTAGGGTTCATGAGGGATCTGTAGAGAGAATAGCTAATAAATGTAGATATTAAATAAAAAATTTAAATAACAATCAAAACACTTACTGGAAAAAAAGATGAAATATTTAGTTGTTTACCTTCATGTCATGTTACCAACACCAGAGAAATGTCAACATGTGAGTATGTTGTTAAATGATTGAAATATTAACTTATAACTCAGTGGGTGCTTAAAGAAAACATTGTTGAAGGGGTTCGGCTCACCAAAAAAAAGTGTTAAAGTGTGCTAGTGGTTCTCATGGTGTTTTTTTTTAAATTGTCAGAAACTGATAAAAATCACAGTGATGTTGCATCAGATGGAACCGCCACTTCTACAGTTTTACTGTAACGAAGTTCATAAGACTGTCATGCTGTCCACAGTCTCTCTACACGCATTTATGGTGATAACAGCAGTGTTTTGCAGTCAGCTGATGTAACTGTGTGTGTGTGTTTCTGCAGCAAAGCTTCTGATGTAGAGTTCGAGGTGTACCTGCAGAGTGTGAAGGCTCAATCTGAAGCGTTTCGCAGTAACAGTGAGTTCCCATTAACACATTTCAATTATGATATTACAGAATATTTTTAGAATACATTAATATAAGTGAAACTGTATTCATCTCTAAATGCAAAAATCTCTGTTTTTTCTGTTTTTGTGTTAAGGGCTCAGCTCTGAGACAAATGTGGTGACCCCAAACACAGAGAGCAGCTGGGACTTCACCAGTAAGACTGACGCCACCTCACTGGACTTGGAGTGGGAGGATGAGGAGGGTGAGTCACTACACTGGACCTCCAGAACACTTGCTTCCTGTCATGATTTAGTAATTATTTATTATACAAACTGTGCAAGTCACAACATGCCAGTTAGGCAAGTTACAACAAGGTACAAACTAAAACTAACACACACATATATATATATATATATATATATATATATATATGTGTGTGTATATATTTATTTTATTTATTTATTTATTTATTTATTTTTTAAATGTTTAAAGACAAATAATAAAAACGACAAAAACATTAATGCAGCTTAACTAAAATTGAAGTGAAAACGATCTAAAAATAATATCTAATTCAAAATATGAACAAAAACTATAACAGTATATCAGTGATAGGAAAAAAAACACAGGTTCATGAAAATTTCTGAAAGACTTCTGAAATCAATATTTTTGTATTGCTTAACATCAGTGCAGTGTGAACAAACAAGGAAAATTTGTATACTTGGTTAACTAAAAACTAAAAGTAAAACCATAGGAAAAAAACATTTTTTGTTACTTGGAATAAAATAAACATGAATAAAAGAAACATTAATTTCTCATTTTTGTTTATTTTAATGTGAAACACTAAAATGACTAAAACTACATGAACTAAAACTAATAAATAACAATTAATACAAACTGCATATATGTTTACAGGCAAAATAATAAAAATGCCAAAAACACAGCAAAATTAATGCAACTTAATGACTAAAATTAAAGCAAAAACAATCAAAAATAATATCCGATTTAAAATATGAACAAAACCTATAACAGTATGTCAGTGATACAAAAAAACACATAAATTAACATTTATTAATGAACTTCTGAAATCAATATTTTAGTATCTTTTAACATAAACGCAATGTAAACAAATAAGGAAAACTTCTATATTTAGTAAACTAAAACTAAAGCTAAAATTAAAAGTAAAACCATAGAAAAAACATTTTTGTTACTTGGTATAAAATAAACATTAATTCTCATTTTTGTTTATTTTAATAAAGTACTAAAATAACTAAAACTAAATAAACTAAAAGTAATAAATAACAATTGCTACGAACTGCATATGTTTAAAGACAAATAATAAATATGACAAACACAACAAAATGAATGACTTAATATTAACTTAACTAAAATTAAAGTGAAAACAATCAAAAATCTAATTTAAAATATGAACAAACACTATGAGTATATCAGTTATACTAAAAAACACAGGTTCATGTAAATTTTAACATTTATTAATAAACTTCTGAAATCAGTATTTGTATCTTTTAACATCAGTGCAGTGTAAACAAACAAGGAAAATTTGTATATTTTTTCTCAACTTAGCAAACATCAATGAATTTGGTAAAAATATATTGCTCCTTGTTAGTTCATGTTATCTACTTTATTAAATATTACAAATGAGACCTTATTGTGAACATTTCAGATTTTTGTAAAGAAAAACATAATTCATAGTTTACTTAATATGTGGCATTATACAGGAATGAACAGGATGGGTCCTGCATGGGAGCGTTCCAAAACAGAGGAGGACATTTTACGAGCTGCGCTTCGTCCCGGCGGGAAACAGCTGGACAGCGGCCCCACCTCCACCTCTGAAGACTCCAACGCTCTGGAGTGGGAGAATGACTTTGTCAGCGCACATCCCGAGGACAGCGGCGACCATGGCGACGAGGACTTTGAGGGATTTGTTAATCCAGTACTGGACACGCCCACTGAGGAGGCGGGGCAAAAGGCCAGCTCTGACCAACAGGAGAGATAGTCTACAGCAAGAGACAGTGAGACTACAGCAACTTCAAATGCCTCATTCAAATTCAGTGTGAAATGACTGCAGATGGTCCATTTTAACTCTAATGTGTAAAACTAAATTCAGAATTCTCAGTGCAAGAGAAAATACAAGGAACAGAAATGCTTCATATAATTTCTACTTTGTGGGTGAATATCATGAAAATCCGGCCATGATCTGTCCCAAAAAATTATATATTTATATTAAGCACCACCAGCCACAGGTTTTTGAACAGTAAGATTTTTTTTTATTATTATTATTATTATTATTATTATTATTATAGAGAAGTCTCTTCTGTTCACCAAGCCTGCATTTATGTGATCCAAAGTACGGCAAAAATATTAAAATTTAGAAATATTTTTACTAGTTAAAATAACTTAAATAATTTAAAATGTAATTTATTCCTGTGATTTCAAAGCAGAATTTTCAGCAGCATTACTCCAGTCACATGATCCTTAAGAAATCATTCTAAAATTCTGATTTGCTGCTAAAAAAACATTTTTTATTATTATTATTATTATTATTATTATTATGTTGAAAACAGCTGAGTAGATTTTTTTTTTTTTTTTTTTATCTAAAATTAGAAATCTTCTGTTACGTTATAAATGTCATCTATAAATGTATAAAATATCATCACTTTTGATCAATTTAATGCATCCATGCTAAAAATCCAAAAATCAGCATTTATCTGAAATAAGTAACATTATGTATGTTTTATGTAACTTTTTGATAATAGTAATAAATGTTTTCTGAACAACAATCAGCATATTAGAATGATTTTTGCAACTGGAGTAATGATGCTAAAAATACATTTTAAAATATTTTAAAATAGAAAACAGTTATTTTAAATAGTAAAAATATTTTGTTTTTTTAAATATTCAAATAAATGCAGGCTTAGTGAGCAGAGACTTTAAACATCTTATTCAAAAACTTTTGACTGGTAGATATACATGGAATGTTTTAATTTGAGATTGTTTTGTCATACTGTAATTTCTAATGTATTGCAATAAAAAATTATGTAATACAAGAATTTCTTACTTAAATAGGCAAATCAATCAATCAATACAGTAAATGAAAGCATATAAAGGGGTAGTTGACCCCAAAATTTTGTCATTTACTCTCACTCAAGTTGTAGCAAACCTGTGTAGGTTTCTTCGGTTTAATAGAAAAAACAGACTGAAGACGGTTGGTAACCAGCAAGTGTTTGGCTACCATTATTCTTTAAAATATCTTTTTTGTTTAGTTCTTACAGGTTTGGAACAACATGAGGGTGAGTTCATTTTTGAGTGAACTTTTCCTTTAAATATATATTATTTTTGCATTACATTACATCGGGAAAAGAGCTCAGTGGTCACAAAAAAAAAACACTTAAATGTTAATGGACCTAACAAAAGGCTTAATTTTCCTTACGCAAAATCAAATTTCTTTCTAAATAAAATATGACCTGGTCATGTTCTTAAAGACATTTCATGAGATTCACTCCATTAGGTCACAGATTCATTAAGATTTGCTTTCCACAGATTAATTTGCTCCTGTTTTGACTTCATAGATGCATCTGTAATTGATTTATATTCGTTTCCTTTTGGTAACTGGGTTAAGTTTTTAAATGAACTCTAAAAGTGTCTTGCGTTAATACTTTATCTGATTAAAATGTGTTCAGCCTTATTTCAGAAGTTTTCAATGGAGAACTGAATAAAGTGCAATTTTAGGAGATGAGGGAAATTTCTTAAAAGCAACTGATGTGTTCCACAACCATTGTAAGATTTTTTTTTTTATTATTATTTATGGTTATTGTGATAAGTCACATCAGACAGGGACCATCTTTCATTTAATGTGTGACTGTCTGGGAATGAGACACTTGACAGTTTTAAGGGAAAGACTTCTCTCTAAAAATGTATTGCCTCAAGGAAAAAATGCATTGGAACACATTTAAGTGCTTTTAAATTGGTCACTGTTTATTTGTCTGTATGAGTCTGTGGGTCTAAGGGTTTGTGGTGAACACTTCTTGGAAATGGCTAGTGAAACAGCCTGTAATTCACACTCGCAACTGCATTTTTGGACAAAATGGATCTTAAAGAGGGAACATACTTTGTGGTGAAACATAAGTCTTCATATGCTACCTCTGGTTTTGATAATCCGGATGTTAATGAAAGAACTCATGTCTTAGTATGTCTAGAAATGATCAGTGATTTGATTTGCATATCCTCCTAATTTTTCAGAAACATGTCTAGTTTGTATTTCAAAAAGAAATATTTAGCATAATGAAAATTAAGCTTTTCTGTTTCATTTCTTTATTTTATTTTATTTTATTTTATTTGGCACATTTCAACCACAAATGATTATTACTGTATTATCAAATCAAACATCTCATTGTCTTTTCTGTAATTTTTTTTTTTTTATTGCTTTGCATTGCATTGATTGTGACATTATTTTTATGAAAACTAAGCACATTTTCATCACCAGTTCTTTATACTTCATTACCAAAACATCTTATTTTCTTTCCTATAATGTGATAAAAATAATAAAAATTGTAATGTCACTTATCGTAATGGCACACGAATAATCACAATGAATGGTCTTAAAATATGTGTATATTTTCTTTATTATTATTATTATTATTATTTTTTTTTTTTTTTCATTTGATTTTGGGGATGTTCACCCAACAAGCTTACTTGCTAATGGTATTAGCTGATTTGTTCTGTTAGAATGAAACAGTGATCAGTCGATCAGGAATTTGCGTCAGTCTCTGGATGCTCATAAAATTGACTGTTTCTTCTGTTTGCCATAATGAACAACCTCTTCCTCTGACCCCCATATTTCCCTCAGATTGGTGTCTGAATTCGACTTAATGTTTTTAAATGAATGCCTATCTGTATATAATGGATTGTAAAGACACTAAAGGCCTTTAAGAGTGGAGGCCCAGGTCTGTAATCTAGTAGTGTTGTCTAGAACATCAGTGCACAAGCGCTTCTGTACAGCACAATCATGTCACGTTATTTTCTTATTCTACCAGCACACCTCAGAAGAGACGTTTCATGTCGTCTGAATGTAAAGTATGTGTGATCAATGCAGTGTTTGTTTTTGCTTTTTTGTCCTTTGAGTTTGTTGACCACACAACTCGTCCTGTTTGAAGAGTTTGGGTTATGCAAAGATACATGAATGTTTGTCCACTGGTTAAAGTTAAACAGGCCTATGTGATTGTAAACATAGTGTGCAATGAAGACGTGTGTTTTTGGTAGCGTATCTAAATTACTGCAGGGTTAGCAGCTTTAACAGACTCCCAAATGGAAATTTGGGACTATTTGACACTATTACCTGGCCTTTTTGTATTATAGCAAGCGTGTATGTTGTGTGAATGAAATAATAAAGGATGTTCTTGATTTGAGGAAAATAAAAATCATTAAACCAATGTTGAACATTCCAAAAAAAGAGGCAGGAGTTTTTCCCAAAGCGATTCCCAACTCTTCAACAGAACAAATTTATTGTTTGTAAAGCCTGTCATAGTTCAGAAAAAACTGAATGTAACTACAGTTTTCATAATTTCAAACTACATTACATTAGACCTTGGGTTAGATCTGACTGCTAATAAACAAATAATGTCATTACGTCTCGTCTGTTTGCGTTTTTATGAGGGAAAGTGAATTTGATGTAATATGGTCTGTTTAGTTTGGGTTCAGACAGTGTATATTCTTCTGCGGTTAAAAATGTTCATTTAATTTCCTTTTAATCGCCTGCCTTCTTTGTTTCTGTCTTCACTGTGGTTATATTTGGCTTGCTTTATTAGTTTAGGCTTCGTACAGGCTCTCTAGTGGGTGTGTTGACAAACTAGTTTCTTTCAGTTACTTTTTCTGCATATCTTATCCATATTAGTCTCATTGCTTTGCCCTGTTAACAAAACTTCACATGCCAGGTATTGTACTTTTAGTTGTTGTTTTCTTCTTCCCATGTTGCATTATCCTCGTTATCCACCTTCTTCTTCCCATAAGAGCCGGCATGGCCATTTGTAAATTTTATGCGTCTGGCTTCCGGTTATATCCACATCCAGCTAGTACAAAACAGCTCGTTTTGCTGTTTGATAGTGCAAATGTTTGTGCCTTAACATATTTTAATTGGGTACCAAGTAAAAATCACGTTCGGGGGTGTAAACCAGGGTTGCCAACTCTGACACATTTGGGGTGGGACACACGCTTTCAGGCTCTGTCTCACGCTCTCACTCTGCCCATGTAAATCTTACGCCAAACTGGCAACCCTGCTTGCGATTTAAAAAAAAGTCAGCTTTCAAATGTTGTAAGTAAGATTAATACTAAATTCAAACGATAAATACCGTTTTGGCGCACTTAATGTGGCGTAAATCGTAAAATGTAGCGCTTTTAACGCCAGAGCCATTGTAAAACAGAGCTGCGACAAGCTTTGATCTCGCCGGCGTCGCCGCCCCATGGTCACGTGATTCACGGAGCTCCGCAAACAAACCAGCGTTGACAGTACATTTGAATGTGTTTAAGTAGGATAGAGAAGACAGCTTCAATATACAGGTATTTGCAGCAATTTTTGGTAAGTATTACAGCATATTATGCATTGATTTTTATGTCGATGACATTTAAAGTATAATTTTATTCTGGAGAGTGATGGAGAGGCAACCGTTACGAAATAGTAAAGAAATAAAACCAATATTTGAATTATTATAGTTAAACCATGGTAACCACAAATTAATGGTCTTGCTACGCTAACCACAGTTTAACCATGGTATTTGTAGTAAAACTATGATTATACAAATGGTAATCAGTGCGCCAAAAAACATGGTTACTACACTTTTACTATCATAAAACCATGGTTAATTTTCGTAAGGGTTACCCTTAGGTATTGCTTACTTATAATGTGACCATGCGTGTTCAATATTTTAGTTCAGTAGTATTTATTTAATATTTTAAGGAGAGCATTTAGTACTAAATACTAAACATTTGTCCAATAATTATGGTCCATTAATGACTTAAAAAAATAAATAAATAAATAAAATAAAAAATATAAAAATAAGGACCAAGGTTCAATAGAGAAAAGAGTTTTAAATTCCAATGTAAAGAAGCAAATTAGAGTAATTTTGTGGTCAGAAAATAAAAAAAAATTGTAATGCCATGGTTTACCCAATAGTTACATGTATGGCTCTTTACTAAATATACATGTATCTAGAATATTGCAGGTCATACCTGCTTGCTTTTAAGTTTTTCATTTGAATAAATATTTAGAAATGATTAAACACTATATTTTTAAATGTGAAATATAAAAAGTTAATAACTTACATCCTTTTTTAATGATAACACACAATGAATGCAAGCAAATACTGAATTTAAACCAAGTTTAAAATGGTGCTAAAAAGGCATTCAGCTGCATTTTTATCCCCTTATATGTACAGTATATACATATAAATAGATATGGAATCGAGATTGCCACCCCTCCCCCCAACCCAACCCAACCCACCACTCCAAAACAAACAATAAAAAAAAAATCTCACTCCAAGCTGAACTTAAAAGTTGGCAGCCCTAGTGTAAACAGTGGATATACAAGATCTCAACATTCTCAACAAAATCCAGAGAAACTCTTATTTTCTTTTATGCTTGTTCATTTTACGCCACAATTATGTTTTGGTAGTAATATTTTTGATTGACCTCTGATTGATTTCTATCATACTATGATAGTAAATTTCATTAGTCAGGCGCTACACTCACTGTAATGACACAAATTAACCTGCAGGTGGCGATGTAGTTTCACGAATTAAATCAATGAAACAAACGCCTGCCAAACGGCAAGAGCTCTGGGCATCCCTGTGTGAAATACAACTAATGAAAATAATGATAATGAATAATCAAATGATTTATTATATCATATATAGTTCAGTTAACCACAAAAGCAATAATTTGTTCTGCATTTGCTTCAATTGTAGTGTAAATGAATTATAGGCAGTTTTGCTGCAGGCGATTGAGGGTTCTCGGTTGGAGGTCACAGAGTCGCTCTTTTCTTACAAGCGCAGTGATACAGGGATTTTTGTCTCTTTCACACGACGAAAGCATCGGCCCAGGGGAAAGAGCCTTGAGGTAAAAATAAATTGCTCTTTTTCTCTCCTGTCTGCAGCTCCAACAACACACGCTCAGAAGGGAAACCAAAATGAAGATATACGACACACACACACACACACACACACACACACACAATCACAGAGAGAGAGAGAGAGAGAGAGAGAGAGAGAAAGAGAGGCTGACATTAATGGTCTTATTTGATCAATAGCGTAATTGTGGTCTAATGAAATGAAACCAACGTCAGTTTCAGTAACAGATATTTTATGATGTGTTATTCATTTCTTCCATATGAAAGTGTACAGCCTCAGATCAGTGCTTGAGGAAGGGAAATGTACCGGTAGAGATAAAAATGTGTTACGCTTTTCTAATTTCCTGCTGTTGTATGACTAATGATTTAATAGTGATATGAAGAAACTAAGGAACTTGAATGAAAGCATTCAGTTGCCTTGGTTGGTGACTTTTTGACATCTATTGTTTAAGACTGTTAATGGTATAGTTTACACAAAAATGAAAATCCTGCCATTCAGAGAATATTTTCTCACCGTTTTGTCATTCCAAACAAATGACCTCTTCACTGGTCATCATGTGAATGATATGAGGCAGAAGATATTTGGAAAGAATTTCAGCAAACAACAACCTCCCGTTAAGATTCCTGCTATTGTTTATTGTTGTAAGTTTTTGTTTTTAATCATTACGGACCCTTTTTACAAGACTGTGATGACGCATTTCAACGGTCATTATCATCATAAGTCCTTGAAAGTTTTTTCATATTTTGATTAAAAAAATATATATGTACATTTATAACACTACACTTTGCATTATATCACCTTTTCAAGTTACAAAAAAACTAGTTAGTGCTTATGCGAGGGTAATTCTAATTACGCATCTATGGGAGGTATGCTAAATTTGACATTGTTCTCTCCTTTGACTGCTGATATCAGTCCCTCATTTTTTTCCCTTTGATTAAAGGTTGTGAAAACACTATCCTTGATTTTTCTTTTGCTATTTGAGCAAATGGGAATGCAAAAAAATATATTTGTGCTGCACTCCCATACTGCTCTCGGATTTTACCCAACTATGACGACTTACGCTATGAGAAACACGGAAATGTGAGAAAGGTTCATTACAGCTAAGTTTGGCAAACTGAAAATAAACATTTCCTTTTCTTGATCCTCCTCTGAGATAGTTATATGGAGGGGAAAATAGCAAGCACTGACTGATTTCTTACTTAAAGAAACTGGCTGAAATACAAAAGCACACTTTGGAGACAAAGAAATCAATAAAGATGTTTTGATGGGTTTATGTAAAGCTGATCTGCCTGGTGTGGCATAAAAGAAGGCCAGGTAACATCTAAACAGACACAGGCTGTGTTCGAAATGGCATATACTTGCTTACTGCCTACTGCCCAGTACACAGTGCATACTGCCCACTATTTTTTGAAGAATAGTGTGTGAAACAGTATACAATAAGCAAAATATTTTTCAGAGTAGTATGCTTGTCACATGACAAATACTACAAACAAATGTGCTGACAGTTCTTTTTACAAAGGCTTGTTAAGGCTTCATACTAGTAAACAATGCTATATTGCCCAGTTTAACTCATTTCATAGTTGATGAACTTTACATATTGGACAGAACTGCAAATAATAATAAATTATGTTTACACTAAAATAGCGGCATTTCTTTAGCATGTAAATAGTAGTTAGGTGGAAGATATGTATTCTTCAGTACTGTAGTACATTATAAAACAGCATGCAATAACATATTGAGTGTAAATTATCATATACAGGGTGCATCTCAATAAATTAGTATGTCAGGAAAAGTTCATTTCAGTAATTCAACTCAAATTGTGAAACTCGTGTATTAAATAAATTCAATACACACAGACTGAAGTAGTTTAAATGTTTGGTTCTTTTAATTGTGATGATTTTGGCTCACATTTAACAAAAACCCACCAATTCACTATCTCAACAAATTAGAATATGGTGACATGCCAATCAGCTAATCAACTCAAAACACCTGCAAAGGTTTCCTGAGCCTTCAAAATGGTCTCTCAGTTTGGTTCACTAGGCCACACAATCATGGGGAAGACTGCTGATCTGACAGTTGTCCAGAAGACAATCATTGACACCCTTCACAAGGAGGGTAAGCCACAAACATTCATTATCCAAGCATGTTAACAGAAAGTTGAGTGGAAGGAAGAAGTGTGGAAGAAAAAGATGCACAACCAACAGAGAGAACTGCAGCCTTGAGAGGCTTGTCAAGCAAAATCGATGAAGAATTTGGGTGAACTTCACAAGGAATGGACTGAGGCTGGGGTCAAGGCATCAAGAGCCACCACACACAGACGTGTCAAGGAATTTGGCTACAGTTGTCGTATTCGTCTTGTTAAGCCACTCCTGAACCACAGACGACGTCAGAAGCGTCTTATCTGGGCTAAGGAGAAGAAGAAATTGACTGTTGCCCAGTGGTCCAAAGTCCTCTTTTCAGATGAGAGCAAGTTTTGTATTTCATTTGGAAACCAAGGTCCTAGAGTCTGGAGGAAGGGTGGAGAAGCTCATAGCCCAAGTTGCTTAAAGTCCAGTGTTAAGTTTCCACAGTCTGTGACGATTTTGGGTGCAATGTCATCTGCTGGTGTTGGTCCACTGTGTTTTTTTTTTTTTGAAAACCAAAGTCATTGCACCTGTTTACCAAAAACTTTTGGGCACTTCATGCTTCCTTCTGCTTACCAGCTTTTTAAAGATGCTGTTTTCCTTTTCCAGCAGGATTTGTCACCTGCCCACACTGCCAAAAACACCAAAAGTTGGTTAAATGACCATGGTGCTGGTGTGCTTGATGGGCAAGCAAACTCACCAGAATCTATGGGGTACTGTCAAGAGGAAAATGAAAAACAAGAGACCAAAAAATGCAGATGAGCTGAAAGCCACTGTCAAAGAAACCTGGGCTTCCATACCACCTCAGCAGTACCACAGACTGATCACCTCCATGCCACGCTTAATTGAGGCAGTAATTAAAGCAAAAGGAGCCCCTACCAAGTATTGAGTACATATACAGTAAATGAACATGCTTTCCAGAAGGCCAACAATTCACTAAAAATGTGTTTTTTTTTTTTTTTTTAAATTGGTCTTACGAAGTATTCTAATTTGTTGAGATTGATTGAATTAGCCTTTTTCACAAAAATCGGAAGTGACGTCAGCGCAGGGTAAAGTCAGTTCCGCTACAGGTCTGTGCCTATTATATTAATATGCTCTTGTCTCAAATAATGCCTTTTACCTTTTCTTTTTTGTCTGCTTTCCAAGTTGTTATATAATCAACAAAGAAACAACATTTTACTTGTTTGTAATTTATATGGGCACTCAGACCGGTACTCGTCAATATAATATATGCGCAACATAGCGCCAGCTATAGTTTCTGTTCTCCATCTCCGGTATATTTAAGCGTATTTTCTCAATTTACTCAGTCATTTCCCTCGAATCACTACATCATGGTAAATTATGACAGCGTTTATATCCAAATGCACATTTCCCCAAGAATAAATGAAACAATTCTGAGTCCGGATGATGCATAAACTCAATACAACAACGTAATCCAGATCCAAAAGGAATAAAGCCATTAATCGGAGTCATGTCTTATTTAGTATTATATTATTTTATTATGTATATCCCTGGGCACATTATGCAACGTACATTTACACCCTGAAGTTAATAATGCAAAGGAGAGCAAGTAGAAAATACAATATTACTTTCATAATAATAATAATAACAATATTAATCGCGAAAAAAAATGATGTGAAGAGTCATAATGCACAGCCAGCACCAAATAGACAGTGCGGCAAAACTTAAAACTGTACTGTATTATAAGTGCTAACATTTATAATTAAATAAACATAGTATTTGTGATGACCAGACGCGGACACAAAGTTTATGAATAAATGTTTGCTATTTTTAGAGTAAAACACCGGTATATATCATAGTATCATAGTATCTATTTTGTAAAAATAGACTTTGATTCCCGAACTTACTCTTGTTCAGTACGGCCGCTGCTGTCACCGGAAAAACGTTTACCCTGCAAGCGCCAATCCGGAAGCCAGAAACACGGAAGTGTGAAAAAGGCTAATTGGTGGGTTTTTGTTAAATGTGAGCCAAAATCATCACAATTAAAAGAACCAAAGACTTAAGTCTGTGTGCACTGAATTTATTTAAGCACAATTTGAGTTAAATTACTGAAATACATGAACTTTTCCATGACATTCAAATTTTTGAGATGCACCTGTATATGCATATATGTACATATACATGTTACATTTTATAATTGCTATTCCCCACCTCCAGTTCACTCACACATTTGAAGATGAAACATCACATGGAGTGTATTGCATTCTGGGCAACCGTATCCCATGCAGTGTCTTCAGATGCATACATCAAATTTCAGCAAATGTAGCAGGTAATCCAAGTATTCCATGCATACAGATGAGAGAGTTGTATGGTAGTATGTCATTCAGAACACAGTTTCTACACTGATTTCAGTGTATTTGAGTTATTTTTGCAGATTCTGACAAATATAGTCGGTCATCCAGGTATTCCATGCACAGAGAAAATCTGCATACTATGCACAGTATACATACTGAATACTGCAGAAATAGTAAGAGTAGTATGATAGTATGGCATTTCGAACACAGCCACAGAGTCACAAAAAAGCATGCTGAAATTAATTCTACAGGGATCTAGGTAGGGTTGGGTATCGTTAGAATATTATCAATTCCGATTCCAATTCATTGTGGCCAATTCATTGTGGTGGTAAAAAGGGGTTAAGAGTCAAATTCTGACAAAAGAATGAAACCAGAGATTGTCTTACTACTGGAAGATGCAAAGGTCTGTAGTAAGTACCATTGTTGGATCACATGAGGCACCACAGCCAATCATACAATGAGTTCTGGTTTCCTTCCCTGCATACCCACATTAGCCATTATACTTTTTTGGCTAAAAGTTGCAGGCTTGCCTTCCAGTGGCTTTGACTGAACTTTTAAAGTTCTCTCAACCAATCTTCATCTCAAGTATGACACATCTTAGTCTACTAAAGAACAACCTGAGAACTTAAATTTTCACCTGATAATAACCACCAGCACTTTTCTTCTTAACTGTGAGCAGGATTCAATTTACCTCTTAACTACTAAAGAAAGTTTCGGTGTTTGGTATACGACAGCCCTTCCTTACTGTGTAGTTTGATTTACTATGCAATATATAAGCCACATAATGCTAACAAAACAGTGTGCTGACCTATAGCATTATCAGCCAGCTAACAACAGCAGTTATGGATTTTAAGATTACGATCATATCTGTTTAATAGATAGCTTGGGGACACACATGAGATTTAGTCCAGTGATAATAAATATTATATTTATTTTGGACTGTGTTTTTTCTCTTTTTGTGCACAATAACTAGGAGTGAAACACTATAGAGACAATCTATCCAACCCTCTCCATTGATTTTGTATTGCGGAAAGCTGCCTCCTTGGCATTTCTGACTTATAACAAAAAACAATGTCTAAAAGCTGCTATGTGACCAGGTGTACAGTTAAAAAAACCCAGAACTATGTTTCTTTAATAAGCTGTCGACGAGGGTCGAAAAAGTGAGGGTTTGAGGACACAAGAGTAGAGCACAATCTGTTAATTACTCTGAGAACTATGCCCACTGGAGGGAAATGTAATCGGCGACAGGAAAAATTCATTATTTTTAACCATGTCAAAGGATTATTTCACCACCCTGTGCGAACCTGAGATGAGAAGATATATTGAGAAACTACATTTTATTGGTCTGTGTCAGTGCCCCTATTTCTTACCTTCTTTCTGTTGGAGAAATTATCCAACTGAGTGGCCCAATGTAAAATACCCTGACAACTATTTGATCGAGTTACCAGGTAACATCATTTAATCCACCTAACAAAGATCAAAAGACATACAGGGGTTGGACAATGAAACTGAAACACTGGTCAATATAGTGTTGGAGGTTTCATGGCTATATTTATGCAGCCTGGTGGCCAGTCTTTACTGATCGCACATTCCACCAATAAGAGCAGAGTGTGAAG
This sequence comes from Labeo catla, assembly GCA_012976165.1. Lineage (NCBI taxonomy): Eukaryota > Metazoa > Chordata > Actinopteri > Cypriniformes > Cyprinidae > Labeo > Labeo catla. The sequence continues at coordinate 144,483 of VONZ01000569.1, read as the reverse complement.
GTTGACTTTGTGCACCCAATAGCTCAAACATTGTACCCTGAAGGTGGTGCCGTGTATTAGGATGATAATGCACCAATACACACAGCAAGACTGGTGACAAGAGTGATTTGATGAACATGAAAGTAAAGTTAAACATCTCCCATGGCCTGCACAGTCACCAGATCTGAATATTATTGAGCCACTTTGGGGTGTTTTGGAGGAGCGAGTCAGGAAATGTTTTCATACACCAACATCACATAGTGACCTGGCCACTGTTCTGCGAAAGGAATGGCTCAAAATCCTTCTGGCTACTGTGCAGGACTTGTATTTGTCATTCCCAAGATGAAATAATGCTGTATTGGCTGCAAAAGGAGGCCAAACGGCATACTAATTGTGGTCTAAACCCAGGTGTTTCAGTTTCACTGTCCAACCCCTGTAGCTTAGATATATATATGAAGAGTTCAGATGCAAAAGCTGGGCCTACACTCAACATGGAAGCCTAGAACTACTGAGCATATGGTATGTTTAGAATTACATTTTCATAAACAAAACATATGTTTTAGTTAAATTGTCTTAGTAAAATTTGCAGCAATAATACTTGGGTACCACTGTTGACAGTCAATCCACTCTTGACTCAGGTTTGCTAGTTGAACCAATATTAGGGGAAAGAGAGAGAACATAACTTCTAGTGTTTCATCCATGTGCTTCTAGAGGAAATATCATCATACTGTGCAAATTATGTGAGAATGGGACAAACCATTCCTTTTTTGGAAGGGGGGGGGGTGTTCTAGTGGGTAACTTAGTTGACAATGGTTTTTCGGACACAAATAAAAAAAAAGTTTTAATCACAATAAACACTTATTATTTTTGAAGCGCACACCCAAATGTCTTGATAACCTAATCTAACTGAAGGCAAAACTATGAAATTAATTTATATTTGAGGTAATTTTCATGCTTAAATGCAGAGTAGAATGAGCAACTTTATAAAATCGGACAGCTGAATACCAAGGTTGCATGTGATATGAACATCATTTTTTAACAAAAGATATGGCTTTTTCAACATATAGTAGTGTGATTGGGAAAAATATACTTGTGTACTAGAATATAAAGTGTCGGTGCTTTATACTAATGAAAATATATTTAAAATGTACTTCACAGACATAATATGTACCCACAATTATAGAATTACCCATAAATAGCTTATAAAAATGTAGTTCTGTTTTTTTTCTTTTTTGCTTGCTTTGTAGCTTGTTTACTGTACATCTTGTCACATAGCAGCTTTTAGACATTGTTCTGTTTTTGGTTATAAATCAGAAATGACAACGAGGCAGCTTCCCACAATACAAAGTAAATGGAGAGGCGTCACTGTCAACGCCTCTCGTTTACTTTGAATGGAGTGACCTCAAGCGTTGCCGAGGTCCATTGCGTCATGCCACTGGTGTTGCTCACGGCAGAAGTTGAAAACATTTCAACTTTTAAAGCGGCAACGCAGGCGTTGCCTTATGCAACTACATGAATGAAACGCTCATTTTAAAATCTTCATCTACTGACATTTAAGACATTTGCTTCAAACACTCCAATGCTCACGATAAAGTCCGTTAACTTTACAATACATAAATCCACTTTACCAGATTACTAAATTACTTTTACGCAGTGATGCATAGAAATATACAGAGCTACCGTGCAAACGGAAGTTCAACGACAATATTCTAAAGGTGGTCACGCGCTTGTCTCTCTGGAGAATAATGTCAATATGAGGGAGAACAAATCATCCGTTCCAGTGGAATCCATTTTTTCAATATTGATTCACCTTATTTTTAACATAAGAGCGGTTGTAACCATTTATAACCTTGAGTGTGCAAGGCTTCCAGAGTCACTTACACTTTTTTTGTGGATGTGCTTGACAAAGAAAGTAGGCTTATGTTTTACAACATTTTTCCTTTTTAGGCTGTTCGAAATATTCCCAGTAAATAAGTAAATGTAGTAAATTAAACTTAAGTAGTGTTGTAAAGGTAAATGTTTCAACTTTATATCATGTTAGTTAATCTATAACGGGCAATGGGCAAATTAGCCTAATGTTCTATTAACTACACACAAAATCCGTCCATAAAATAAAATAGTTTTAATACGACTGACTTTGCATTTAACATGAATTTAATAAAAAAACATTGTTAGTTACTAATTATAACACTTTAATTGTACAGAAACACAGAAAAAGACATTTACATTATCAAAGAACATTGTTATTTCAATATCAAGACTTTGGTCTCATAAACTCCCATTATAATCACTGAAGCTGTCTGCACTGTGAAATGAATCTCTTACTTACATTGTGCGCAATTTTGTGCGTAGTTGTTTCTGATGAGAAATCGCCTGAGAACAGAATTAAGTCAGCGAGCGTGCACCCTGAACAAAACAAAGCATTTCAGCGATGACTCATCTGAACACCTCTGATTGGCCACTGCATTCATAAGCTCAATGGAATCGTGAGTAATTGGTTATAATGCACAGCGCATACAAATATTAATCGGCTATTTTTTGTCTTTTGGAAGCTGCATTAAAAATCCACTTGGCTCAAAAATCTGAGGGGGTTGTGCACTACAGTGCCCTCCACAAATATTGGCACCCTTGGTAAATATGAGCAAAGGCAGCTGTTTAAATAAATGTGCATTATTTATCCATTTGATCATTCATTAAAAAAAAAAAAATCACAAAATTGAGGGGGGGAGGAGACTTTGAGGGGCCAAAGAATGGTCTCTGATCTCTTGTTAGGTGTTCAAAATTCAGAGCTGTTATCTTGGGAAAAGGATTTTGCAGTAATTGGGTGCCAATAATTGTGGCCAACGTGAACTAGAGAAAAACATTTATTTCATAATGAGATTTTCCCCCCACTTTTTATCTTTTTACTTCAATGAAAGATTAGAATTGTGTGATTTTTTTTAATGAAAGATCCAAAGGATAAACAGTGCAGCTTTATTTCCATAGCTGCCTTTGCTCATATTTACCAAGGGTGCCAATATTTGTGGAGGGCACTGTATTTGCACTATGCAAATAGCAATTAAATGTTATTTACACAAAGGCAAAGTAGCCTATTTTCTTTGTGATAGATTCTATTTACACTAAGTGAAAATAGCAGTATATTTTAGCAATATGCTATTTACACTATGTTAAAATAGCAGAATTTTCTGCTATTTATACTACTTATTCCAAATAGTGGCAATTATCTTCACCTCATTATTGTAGTACATTATAAAACAGTATGCAACAATAATGTATTGAGTGTAAATTATAATTTTTATTTAAATGATTAAATTGATGCCACCTTATTAGGACAATACAGCCCTTCCTACGCTCACCCTAACCCTACCTAATACTTTATTTCAATTTTTTGATTATTCATTTCATTTCAGTTGAAAATAAATTCCTTTTTTGATTTGATGTGAGATTTGAAAAGGGAGGGGAAAAAGGTTTTGCAAAAGGCAGATTCTAACCTGGGTCGATCACTTCAAAAGTCCTGTGACATGAACTCATCTACGCCACTGAGGCCGTTGTTTCATAACCGTCTTTAGTAGTGTTGACTAGCCCAATCACACGTTGGTGTAAATAGTAAATAGTTTCATAAAATTTAAACAGTTTCTGTAATTAGCCTCTGCCGATATTTACAGATACAGAGTGTCTATTTACACTAAGTGCAAATCTGCATCTGTAAATATTGGCTGTATATGAGATTAAGAGGACAAAGGCCAAAATTAGCAGTAGTAGGTTTTCATTGTGTGTTGTGACACAATAACCTTTTATAGTCACACACACAAAAGTGACTGACACAAGAACTTATCAGATTTGGCAATTATTCAAAATACTGTTCATGTCAACACCTAAAACAAAATATTCACTTTATGTCTCGGTGTGTCCAAACTACACAAATTGTACAAGGTGTGTAAGCACACTGACAATGCAATAATAGCTGATTATGCGAACAGCTGATTATATTACAAAGATCACAAAAACAAATGGAGATAAACAGCAATAGTGAGTAGTGAAAAGAATTATTATTATTTCTTTCAAAAAAGTAACCTTTTTTCTTATAGGTGTAGCCCCTTCCAGCCTACCAAAACCTCTAAGGTAAGTTATTTATACAAAGGGCCAGAGTTTGAATGTAGTTTAGGAATCCTGTTCTATCTTCTGAATAACCTGTACTGCTTAGACTTTCCCAAATAAGAAATAATCAAAGCGGACACAGAGCTGATAGGTCAATCAACAAAAATAAATGTATTGATGGACAAATTATTGTACAAGCGGGCTGAGATGACCTGAAATCAAATTGTTGAATTGTCAAAGTTTTTTAGATAGGATATCCCCAGATGCTTGTCTGTCAAAATCTTAACTAATCACCTTAAAGCAACCTAACCTGCTTGCCAATTCCACATTTTGTCCTTTGTATGTTTTTGACTAACTCCTATAGTCGAGAAGTTTCCTTAAAGCTGCATTGTGACATTACAAACTGCCCTTTGAGCAGTCTCAACCATACATCCAGCTACTTTCTTTACCCAAAACTGACTTCTTGTGCTGAATATGTGTGTGCGTCTGAATGACCAAACCACGATAAACTCCAATAATCGGATGGTCTCTCGATTTCCAAGGCTCATCATAGCTCAGTCTGAGGAATGGCTTTATCCTTCTCCTGAGTGGGGACTAACAGGCTTCTCCTCCCTTTTGGACTCATCAGTGGGATTTTCTCCTCCCTCTACTTTGGATTCCCCCACTACCGCTAAAATCCCCTCTTCCTCTCTTTCCTCCTCTGCCGAATTTGAGTCCTCCTCAACTGATACATCAGCTACTTCTCTATTATTATACTCCTCTTCAATCAGATCTAACAGATTTTTCTCACTACCTGTCTCATCCTTTTCAGCATCAGGGCAACACAAATGCCCTTCCTCTTCTGAACTAGAGAATTCATCTTGGGTGCTAACAACAGTATCAGGTTGAACAGTCAAATACAGCCTCCAGCCTCCCAGCCTCCCCGGTCTTTCCTCCCACTGAACCCAGACCTTGTAACAGGCCTACAGGAAGGTTTCTAAGTGCCCCCTGGACTTGACAATCTGACAAACTCACCAATTCGGAGTAAATGATCCCTAAGCAAAGTTTGCTCCCTGCCTATCCCAATCTCCGGTTTCAACTGATGCACAGGCAAATTAGGAAAATTCTTAACCACCGCACATCCTGATTTTGCTGAGTTAGATGTGTTCCTGGGTCAACATATTTTGTTGACCCTGGAACAAAATTTTATTCTTGACCATATTCTTACACCTAAACTTACCCATGAGTAATCCCTAAAATCAGAGGAAATGATAGATGAATGACACTGATGTACAACCACCACACACTGATTGTAAGCCTAAACTTCACAGAAACTATAAACTGTTTTTTCAAATCTGATTGGTTAATTACAGTGTTGTTCCAGGGTCAACAAAGATGTTGATCCAGGAACATGTCGTACTTGGTAAAATCAGGTTCTGCCTTAACCACCATGTAGGGAATCGGGTTATGAATCAACACTCTCCCTCTCCTAAAACTTGGTGCTTTATCCTCGCATCGTAAGGCTTCGTATTCTTCAAATGATTATTGAGAACAGCCTTCGAGGCAAGCTGATAAGACTCCTGTAACCCTGCTTTCATGCACTTAACACACTGAGAATAGTCGGTCTTTTCTTTGCTTTGAGACGGAAAGCCAAAACAAACGTCCACTGGCAGGCAAGCTTCTCTACCAAAAACCAGAAAGTATGGTGAGTAATGGCTGGCTTCATTTTGCGTACAACTGTATGCATGCACTAATGAGCCATTATGTTGACTCCACTGACTCTTCTTTGCAGGATCCAGAGTTCCCAACATCGACAGGAGGGTACGGTTGAACCTCTCCGGTTGTGGGTCTCCCTGTGGGTGGTAGAGCGTTAATTGAACCCTCAAAGTGTGACTCATTTGTCCACCCTGGTCTCATTTACAGAGCCCAGCCAATCTCTGGAAGAAACTGGCGTTAGTTCCCACAATAAGTAGCACTTGGTTAGGGCCATTTGGTTCAGGGCAAAACCAATGCCGGAACCAAAGGAGTTTCAGCAGCTCCAACAAAAGTAGCAGGAAATTCCATTTCCACAACGACATAGTCTACCAACCCCTCAATAGGGTGAATAGGCACCTTGGGTAAGTACTTACGGTACCACTTTTCGAAAACAATGGTCATTTGTGACCCACTGTCCAGTATAGTTGCACAGGGTTGACCATTCCCTTTAATGTCGATAGTGGCTGATGAACTCTCAAGACCCTTCTCTCTACCATCCATATCATTCTGGTTGCTTACCACCCCACTTTTCTTGAATTTGGGCACAAGACCTATTAATTTCTGAATCACCAGTGCTTGGTTTTCAGGGGCATGACATCTTGGGGCTATGTGCCCCCCTTCCCCACACATATAACAGAAAACCCTTCACTGTTCCTACCTGACACTCCCTGTCTGTACCTAGTGGCAGCATCAGACCATCGAGATTCAGGGCTATATGGAATTTCCCAGCCTACACTCAACACAGATACCTGCTGCTGTAATTGCTGAATTTGAGCTTTCAGAGTCTGCACTTCTGTATCTAGCTGATGGTCCATGTATTTCTCCTCTGGCTTTTTGGCAGCTTCTCCTACCTTCTGTGAGGAAGAGGGCACATTCTCATTACCAAGCATCAGATGCAACTCTCTTACTTCAGCTTTATTTCCTGTTATTTCCGACTGAGATGTTTTCCCTTTCTCTTTGGCTAGTCAATCTGTCTAGGTACCTCAATGTTTTCACCTAGCAGATTCATTCTCCTTCTCCTCATGTATTTCATTAAGAAGTTTTAGAAATGAGGGGGGATTACCCCTCCTCAGCCCTCCTTTCTAGTGCTTCGATGCAATCCAATGCAGAAGCATCGGGAGTAGAGAGTCTTGCGGCTTTAAAAATCTCCAATGCTGGACCTTTGACACTATCTTTTAACCTTTTTTTGCTTGTCCCTTTCAGAGCTTTTCACATTCAAACTCACCTGCATATATATATATAAAATAGAAATTCTATAAAAATTATAATAAATACATATACTTGTAAATATTTCTTAAATATATACATGAATGTGCTTGTATTTATATACACATAATAATTACACACAGTAAACACACATATATTAGGCGAACTCAAACTTTTATTTTGTATGCTTGCCAGCCCTAATTTAAAAGTATCATTCCATTTTTCACAATGTTTATTTGTATGTTTGAAAAATATTTTAAACATTCATTTCATAAAATTATTTATACATTTGAAATTTTGCAGTGTAAATGCATTTATAGAGAATATCTGTAATTTAGTCCAGATTGGGGGAATTGTAATGTTTAATAATTTTTTATTATGTACATTTTTTGGCATTGGGGAAAAAAAAAAATTGACTGCATGTGGAGGTTTTACATTTTAAGTGTCTTGATTGGTTACCTATAGAAAGCAGATTAGAACACATTAAATTAAAGATAGTACATACGATTATCAATAATAGAGCTCCTTCATATTTTAATGCACTTCTAGACCACAGTTACCATCCCCAGAAGTGGTTGCCCAACAAAGATCACTCCAAAGGAAGATGTTTAATAGTTTCAGAGGTTGCAAAGAACCCCAGGATAGCTTTTAAGCAACTAAAAACGTCAGGAGAACAATGAACAACCATGGTGTGCATGGCAGGGTTGCAAGGAGAAAGCCACAGCTCTCCAAAAAACACTGATGCCTGTCTGCAGTTTGATAAAGATCATGTGGACAAGTCAGAAGGCTATTGGAGATATGTTTTGTGGACGAATGAGACCAAAATTAGACCATAATTTTTGGTTTAAATAGAAACTGTTATGTTTGGAGAAAGAAAAACATTGCATTCCAGCAAAAGAAGAGCCTTATCCCATCTGTGAAACATGGCGGTGGTAGTATCATAGTTTAGGCCTGTTTTGCTGCATTTGGGCCAGGATGACTTGCCATCATTGATGGAACAATAAATTCTGAATTATACCAGAAAATTCTAAAGGAAAATGTCAGGACAGCTGTCCATGAACTAAAATCTAAAGAGAAAGTGGGTTGATTCAATCAACTTTAAGGACTTTAAGAAAAATCTGAAGACATTTTGCTTTATATTTATGCAGAAATACAGAAAATTCTAAAGGGTTCATAAACTTTCAAGCTGCACTGTATGTATGGGGAAATGTTTTGCCATTTTACATATTGCATTGCCATTTTGCATTTTAAATTAAATATTGCTGGCCGTATTCTTTCATACAGTCTCACATTTACTGTAGAAAATGTAAGTAGTGGTTGCCTGTACAAAACCTGAATAATGAATGCAGATAAAAAATGCATTTACAATTTGTTTAAATATTTTTGACTCACCCTCAGCCAGTGGACAAAGGTGACGCCAACAAGTAATGCCCCCTTCCTGTGTGTACTGTTCTATAGCTTTTTCTAGCAGAAACAGGGGCACCCCACAGGTAATCACAAACACCAGGTAAGGTATCAGGAACACCCCTGAAAACACAACAGTGCAATACTATGTTATTTAAATGCCACAGAAACGTTAGGTATGGTATTTAATTATTTATCTCAACAAATATTTGTGTATTTAGTCTGCTTCATACCTCCTCCATTCTTGTAGCACAGGTAGGGAAATCTCCACACATTACCCAGTCCAATTCTGTCACACCGTTTTGACCACTTCCCTCTAGCTGGAACGCAACCAAAACACAAAATAGGTAATGGGGCAGGTCATTATATTATCAGAGTGTTTATTTACACTAAGTGCAAATAGCTCACTTTGTTGGCAGAGGCTACACTAACTCCGCCCACCAACGTGTGATTGAGCTAGACCACATTACAAAAGACCATTGTTAAACATCATCTCCAGTGGTGTAGATGGGAAAGCGTGTTGTGCGCTTTTCGCTGCACTTGACCAGGGTTTGAATCCGCCTTTTGGTCAACCTTATTCAAAGTGTCTATTTACACTAAGTGCAAATAGCCCACTTTGTTGGCAGCAGCAGTTTACACTAAGGAAGGTGCGTGCCGAGCATTGAGCATCTTTTTGTGCTGAGCGAAGAGCGTTCGGCCGTTTTTTCTCGCCTCCAAGAATTAAAGAATTTTCAACTTTGAGTAAAACGCTACGCTCATCACTGTCACTTTCTAGTCAGCTAAATAGTGATGGGAAGTTCGGATCATTTTACCGACTCGGACCTTTGAGTCTCGTTTAGCAAAATGAACGAATCTTTTTTCGAGTCATTTTGTTCATTTCGTTCATTTTAGCAAAATATAATTAAAATGTTACTTCCCTTACACATCTACTGCTTACACAAACGTTGATTACACTACAAACAAGACAAAACTATAATGCTATAAGAAACATAAATCATTAATTCATTGTTTACTTGGCTCTTCAGTCTATGATTAGCTCACCTCACCTCTTATTTGATAAGTTTTCGGGTTGGAGTCGTTCGTTCATCACGTGACAGCCCCATAAGATGAAAGAACGACTCGAAAAACCCGAAGACACGAAACAGGAGAACTAATTCCAGTACAGAACCTAATAGGATGTTGCGCATGCGTGACTGAACGAATCACTCTACGAGACGAGTCACATTAAAGATTTGTTCAAATTGAATGAATCGTTCAAGAACGACCCATCGCTACAGCTAACCAATCAGAGTGGCGGAGGGGTGGGACTAATACCAAAGTCCCTTTAAGGCAAGTCATTTCACTCAGCCACCATCTTTGAAATGCTTCTTGGGCAGACAAGTGCAGCTTCTATCTATTTGAATGGGGAAACATCAAATTCTCCAAAACTGTTCAGCAAGCTTACAATTAAATTTCATATTTGAAATCACCAATGAAATCTGACAACAACTGTCTCATAAATATCATTCCTTGGGCTCCATTAGCGTTAAAAAAAGCTTAGTTTTCATGTGAGATCAGCCTGTGCGCATGCGCAGTACTAAGCGTACGTCTCAGAACGGTAACTGTTTCTATAGCAACCGATTTCTAACAGCAGCTGCAGTGACGCACTGACTTTACTAGTCAATGATTGGCTCTTTCATTAAGAAGGCGGGGCTTCGCGGCCCCATTCAAAACTATACGAGTGACAAGTCTTGGGTATTCTATAGTCTTTGCTAATACCGACCAACGTGCTTGTACACATGGGCGTTGGAAGCAAAATAAATGTGGGTGGGTCCTTCCCCCAAAAAATTACTGGAGTATGTGCTATTTTCTGTAGTCTGGTCCCTTTTAATTAACGGAATAGGTCACCTTGCTGGCAGGGGTTATGTACGTTACCTCTGCCCACTAATGTCACATTACAAAAGACGGCTGTTAAAACACATTTCCAGTGGCATAAGTAGTAAAGGGAGTAACTAGTGTTTTTTTTTTAATGCGAAGGACCCGAGTTCACGTCTGCGAACACTGGAAAGGCACATTCTGTATTCTGTAACATTGGAAAGGATATTTTCACTTAGTGTAAATAGCCGCTGCCTTAAATAAATATCTTTACGGCAGTGGCTATTTGTACTAAGTGTAAATAACGCTACTTAGGCTATTTACACAGGCACACATTTTACCTGAGGTACACCAAGCATCATAATAAACAATACATTTTGTCATTTTAGACCCCCCCACTGACTATTTGTTTCACAAATTATGCCTTTGATCCTCCTACACCGCAGAATTACAGCAGTCTAGAGAGCAGGATCTGGAAACAGAGTGAAGAAATGAACAGAACAGAAGGACAAATGCAGGAGCGAGGGTACTGGGGCAGTAAAGCCGAGTATCTTCTGGCTGTGGCCGGGAATGTGGTTGGTCTTGGTAACGTGTGGAGGTTTCCTTACCTCTGCTACAAGAATGGAGGAGGTATGATACAGCCTAATTATAGATTTCATTATAGCTGCACATTTATGGAGCTAGTATGACAAAAATATGTGAATTTGAATTGTGTAAATTTGATTTATTGATAAGTGTCATTTAACAAAACTAAATATTATGTGGCATTTAACAGTTCTGAATTAGATTAATTTTTTTTTTTTTTACTTAAATATTGAACATATTAAATTGAACACAATAACATTTTTTATGGCTGTTTTTTTATTAGACATCTATTTTTAAACAGCAGGTTTTTTGTTCGGAATTCTTAGACTGCAGATATCCAGTTTTTAAAAATACAGCTTTAAGTTTTCAAGATGAAGAAGAAATTCAGATGTAGCACTGTGTTACAGTGTGCTGCGCTATTATTAAACTATGCTATTCTATGACATTAACGATGTAATTTCCACTATTTACAATCGATGTTTAATGTTCAGAAATGAATATTTCGAAAAATGTAAAGCATTTTGGCTCGTTTATGTGTCTCGTGTTCTATGAGAGCTGTGTTTGGAGAGAGGAGAGTGTTTCTCTGAATTTCTGAATGTGTTTCATCAATTTGCCCTCATTGTTTTAAACTATACCATACAGCTGTGTGTTGTGACCAGTGGCGTCCCAAACATGGTTGCGATGTGTTCATTGTCAAAATCCAAAATTAGATTATTTTTAATTTATAAAAATGGCCATTATTTTGTTTTAAAAAGTTAGGAATTTAATTTTATTGACAAAATATTTTATCTTATTTTGTATATTTTTTTTTCCACCTACAGGGCATTTTGTCACATTTTCTTTCTTTTGAGGTAAATAATGAAAAACGTATACACTTTAATTGTGAAACAAAGCGACATATTTGTACTAGACAAGTGTGAAATTAATGTGGATAAAAAATTATACTCTAAACCCCACGTGGATTTACACAAACTGAGAATTCAAAAAGTGTTAGGTTGTGCCCCACACTCCCATAATAAATACATTTTTATATTGTGTTTACAGTTTAGTTTATGATGAGATTACTTCTAAAAACTGAGTTCGCTTTTAACAAAACTATTGCATTCATGCATTCAACGATGGCTACAATGCTCAGTGCTGCAAATACACATTATTAAAAGGAACATTTGTTCACCATTTATTTCTAGATTATACTGCTTTTGATGTAAAAACTGTACCAACATTTTAAAAGCGTTTAAAATTCAGTTCCTGGAGGGTCACAGCCATGCAGAGTTTATATTCAACCCTAATTAAACACACCTGATCCAGCTAATTATGTCTTTCCAGCTTATTTGATAACTACATGGTATGTGTGCTGGAGCAGGTTTGGAATTAAACTCTGCAGGGCTGCAGCCCTCCAGGAACTAAGTTTGACAACTGTGCTTTAGATAATGTATTATTTATCTGGCATGTTCTCAGGGGCATTCCTGATACCCTACATGGTATTTGTGATTACCTGTGGGATGCCTCTGTTCCTGCTAGAAACCGCTATGGGACAGTACACACAGGAAGGGGTTATTACATGTTGGCGTTCCCTTTGTCCACTAGCTGAAGGTGAGTCATAAAGAGAGTCATTGCTTAATGCAAATTTTACATTCAAAATTATATTTCCCTTAAACTTAAACTTAATATAGACTAGTTATTTGGCCCGCTCAAATTTGCATTTGTCCTGGGGCAAACTGATTCCAGTTTTGATTATCTTTTAGTCTGTGTATCTGTTTCCTTCTGTCAGGTATTGGCTATGCAGGACAGCTGACATTGCTGTACAACTGCACGTATTACATCATCATTCTGGCCTGGGCGCTTTTCTACCTCTTCTTCTCTTTTAGTTCCCAACTTCCATGGGCCAGCTGTAACAACACCTGGAACACAGGTGATAATCTGCAAAATGAATAAACATTACATGAAAAAATAGTATCTACTCATAATTATAGCTGAAACTGCTATTAAACAAAATGAAATTTTAAAAAAACTCTCTGTCTTAGATGACTGTCTAAATCTTGCTGAAACTAATTTGACCCTCAACTGGACAACACTGATTCATTCTACACCTGCAGCTACTGAATTCTGGGAGTAAATAAACACAAATAGATTTTAACATTAGCAATAAGAAGTCTAAAACTTTTGATTTTTTCTTAAAATAAAAAATAAATAAAAGGTTTTTATTGTTTCTGTCTTTCTCATCACATTGTACAGACGCAGAGTGCTGTCTCTCTCTGGAGGTATTGAGGACGTTGGTAAGATCAACTGGGAAATTCTTCTGTGTCTCATTACAATGTGGATCATATGTTATTTCTCCATCTGGAAAGGAGTCAAATCTACAGGCAAGGTAAGTAAGAATATACGGTTTGCAAAAGTTTCTTGAACAGTTAAACAGTTGAACTGTAAAGGAAAAATCATTCAGGTCCCAAACATTATTTGGTTTTCAGCATTTTTGTGTACTTGAACCCTTTCCAACAATGACTGTATGATTTTGAGATCCATCTTTTCACACTGAGGACAACTGAGGGACTCATATGCAACTATTACAGAAGGTTCAAATGCTCACTGATGCTCCAGAAGGAAAAACTATGCATTAAGAGCAGGGGTGGGGGTGAGAACTTTTGAACGAAATGACAAAATAAGTGAAATTTACCCTAATCTTCAAATTCAAAAACCGGCTCTTAATGCATTGTGTTTCCTTCTGGCGCATCAGTGAGTGTTTGAACCTTTTGTAATAGTTGCATATGAGTCTCTCAGTTGTCCTCATGGATCTCAAAATCATAGTCATTGTTTGAAAGAGTTCAAATACACCAAAGTGCTGAAAAACCAAAGAATTTGTGGGACCTAAAGGATTTTTCAACAGAACTGTTCAGGAGAAGCAAGGGACTCATGAACAACGATCACTAAACAAAATCTAAAAAAAAAAAAAAAAAAAAAAAAAAACAGCTGTGGATCAGAATCAAGGGGGGTGTAAACTTTTGAACTGGGTCATTTTTATAAATTCAACTATTCAACTATTATTTTGATTTCTTGTGGACTATATGTAAACATCCTTTATGTGAAATATCTTATTCAGGTCAGTACTAAATTAAAAATAACACGCATTTTTTATGATCCCTCTTATTTTGGTAAAATAATTAAAATTTTTAATGATTCTGAAAAGTGGATGCAAACTTTTGACCTCAACTGTATTTCAGATAATATTGTCTATATACCCTGTTTGTATGTATATACATTGGGCATAGACCATTTTTCATCATATTTTTTCTGTCTCATAAACTATGGCCACTTATTTTTTGTTTATTTACTTTATTTTTTAAGATTTTTGTTGTCTTTGATGGATTCACGTTTTATTCTGCTCCCAGTGTCAGTATTATTATATTATTGCATTGTGCTTGTAGGTGGTGTATTTCACAGCCACATTTCCTTACGTGATGCTGCTTGTGTTGCTGATTCGTGGGTTGACTCTCCCTGGAGCTCTGCAGGGGGTTGTGTTTTATCTGTACCCTGAACCGGCCCGTCTCTCTGATCCACAGGTAACCCCACCATATTTTTTTTGAGTATGAATATTCTATGAGTAACAACATAATAAAGTTTTAAAACATGATACTCTTGATATATACAACTTGGCTTTCTGTGTGTTCGTTTAGGTTTGGATGGAGGCAGGAGCTCAGATCTTTTTCTCATACAGTGTGTGTTTTGGCACTCTTATTTCACTAGGCAGTTATAATCAATACAACAACAACTGCTACAGGTTAGTACTGGTACTATAAATTAATTCAAAAAATGAATGAGTGCACAAATTAATAGCTAAACCTGTTGTGCTTATGTGTTTTTATAATCTACGTCTACCAGGGACTCTTTGTGGCTCTGCCTTCTAAACAGTGCCACCAGTTTAGTGGCTGGTTTTGCTGTGTTCTCAGTCCTGGGGTTCATGGCTAATGCACAGGGTGTCCCCATTGAGGAGGTAGCAGAATCAGGTATTGCAACACTTTGTAAAACACAGGAGGTATTATAAGGCAAGTGAAGTTGAAATTAAAATAATGACTAAAAAGTTTCAGTATAAATAATGAGATTTTGGTCTTTCTCTGACAGGTCCAGGACTAGCGTTCATAGCTTATCCACAGGCAGTAGCTATGATGCCTCTTCCTCAGTTGTGGGCTGTTTGTTTCTTCATCATGATTATTTTGTTGGGCCTAGATACACAGGTGAACTAAAAGTACTAAAACTAAAATCTGTGATGTTATATTTATTGCAGCCTTTAGCTACAGTGCCTTGCAAAAGTATTCATACCCCTTCATTTTTTCATGTTTTGTTATGTTGCAGCCTTTTGTTAAACTGCCTTAATTGTTCTCTTTTTTAACATCATTCTACACTCCATGGCATACACCATAATGACAAAGCAGAAAACAGGTTTGTAACAACTTTGCAAATTTATTAGAAATAAAAACATTTAAATTATTCAACAATTTATATACATGTAACCACAGTTTTACTACAAATACCATGGTTAAGCTATGGTTAGTGTAACAAAACCATAGCTAATTTGTATGGTTTAACTAATAACCATGGTTTTTGGTTTTATTTGTAGTAAAACCATGGTTAATTTTCATAAGGGTATCGCCTGTAGATGTTACTACACTTCAAGTGCAGTTAATCTGTGGCAAATTCATTTTAATGAGTATGATTTGGAAAGGCACACACTTCTCAGAAAGTGCCTAACAGCTAAAATGGATATCATAAAAACGAAGCCCTGAAGTCAAAATAACTGCCTGTAGAGCTCAGAAACAGGCTTGTGACAACCCAAAGATCTGGGGAAAAGTTCAGAAAAAAATTCTGCTGCATTGAAGGTTACATCTCCATTATCCATAAAGGAAGATGCTTGAAACAACTAGGACTATTTCTAGAGCTGGCCCCCTGGCCAAATTGAGCAATTGATGGAGAGGAGGCTTGGTTATACTGGTGACCAAGAAGTTGATTGTCACTCTAGTTGAGCTCCATGATCATATATGCAGATGGAAGAAACTTACAGAAGGACAAACATCACTGCAACACTCCACCAATCTGGTCTTTATGGTGGTGTGGCCAAACTCAATCCTCTCCTCAGTGAAGGCACATGAAAACCCACTTGGAATTAGCAAAAAATCACCTTAAGGAGCCTCAGAGTGTAAGAAACAAAATTCTCTGGCCTGATGAACTTTAAATCCAAGCATCATGTTTGAAGGAAACCAGACACTGCTCATCGGCTGTAGAGTACCATCTCAACAGTAAAGTGTGGTGGTAGGAGCCTCATGCTGTGGGGCTGTTTTTCAGTGGCAGGTACTGAGGGAATCATCAGAGTAGAAGGAAAGCTCAATGCGTCAAAATATTGAGATAGCCTTAATGAAAACCCAGTCCAGAGGATTCAGAACCTCAGACCGGACAGAAGGTTCACCTTCTGACAGGACAGTGACCCTAAGCACACAACAAGAGTGGCTTATAGACAACTCTGTGAATGTCCTTGAGCGGCCCAGCCAGAGCCTTGGCTTGAACACAATCAAATGTTTCTGGAGAAATGTCTGCCAGCCCCCATCCAACTTGACAGAGCTTGAGAGGTAAAAAGGTGAGGCGAAGAATGGCGGATAACTGCCAAATGCAGATGTGCAGAGCTTGTAGCATCATTCCCAAAAAGTCTTGTGGCTTTAAAGGTACCTAAACTAAGTACAGAGTTAAGGGCATGAATACTTACGCAGTGTACTTCTTTTAGTATTTTATTTTGCAAAGTTGTCACATATCTGTTTTTTTGCTGTCATTATGGTGTATGGAGTGTAAACTGATGTGGGAAAAAAAGTCATTTAAAGCAGTTTAACATAAGGCTGCAACATAAAATGTAAAGGGGTATGAATACTTTCGCAAGGCATTTATTATTATTAGCACAATGAACACTAAATGAATTTCACTGATATTGGTGGATAGATTCTAGAATATTATGCTCAATAAAATTGTTCATAGTTTTAGTAGTTCATGGTTCAAATACAGGGTTGTCCAATCCTACTCCTGGAGGGTCAACGTCCTGCAGACATCCTTGCCTAGAAGTTTCTAATGAAGGCCTTGATTAGCCGGTTCAGGTGTTTATTAGGGTTGGAGCTAAACTCTGCAGGACAGTGGCCCTCCAGACACAGGTTTGGACATGCCTTTTCTAATGCATTTGTGCCGTTTCCTTCAAAGTTTGTTGGAATGGAGTGTATAATTACATCAGTGATGGATATGTTCCCCGCGGTGCTGCGCAGAGCTGGTCGTCGAGAAATGATTCTGCTGGTCTTCTGTCTCACTTGCTTCCTTGGACAACTCATCATGGTTACAGAGGTCAGAGGAGTGTGCGTGTGTATATGTGACAGAGAGAGACAGAGAGAAATTAATGTTAACAATGAAATTCCAAAATGTTTAACTGCTAAACTATAATTAAAGCGTATTTTGAACCTTGAAAGTATTACAGTAAAATTGAACCTTTTTCCAAATGTACTACTATATCTAGAGTTGTAATGATGTATTGTGATCTGCAGGGGGGGATGTATGTATTCCAATTGCTAGACAACTATGCCTGTAATGGAGCCTGTATTCTCTTGCTATCTGTGTTTGAGTCTCTGGCCATGGGCTGGATCTTTGGTGAGTTGTACCTTAACAGAGATTTTGTTTATAATGAAAAGAGAAGTTAAATACAAAATATCAAAGGCTGCAAATGCATTTGTTCAATTCTCCTCTACAGGGGCTGAGAGGATGTTTGACATCATTGAAGATATGACAAATTCACGGCCCAATTATATATTCATACTGTGCTGGAAATACCTGACTCCTCTTGTATCCCTGGTAGGTATCTACATTAGGATTCACAGATGCAAAAAGTCAATAAACAACCTACCATTTTTTTCAACTGATTTTAAGAATACTAATTAGAAATTAGCATGTTTTGTGCCATTTAATCATGAAATCAACTTTAGAAAAGTCCATAAACAATTAATCAAGCCTCTCATTACTATCTATGTGAACATTTTCACTGATTTCATACAAATTAGTACAATAGTTATAGTAATTTGTAATATTTAGTAATTTTCCATTTTTTTTTTTCACAGCATATTTATTTTCTCTTTTGTCTATTCTCAGGTGTCTTTTGTCTGTTTTGTGGTCAAGTACAAGCCCCTCACTCTTAACCGCTGGTATGTGTACCCAGACTGGGCATATGTACTAGGCTGGTTACTGGCCCTGTCTTCCATTCTGCTGGTGCCTGGATGGGTGCTAGGCCAAATGTGTGCTGGGAAAGGAAGCCTAAAACAGGTGAAGATACGTTCATCCATCACATTCATACATCTTTTACAAATTCCAAGAGGGACTTTTAACCGATGCAAGCTAAAAACACTAACCAAAAGTAAATCTACCTTAAATTCTAATGTTTTTTTCTCTTTGTCTGTGTTTCTTGGCAGCGTTGGCACCGCTTGTGTAGTCCTGACAAAAACCTTCCTCTTTGTAAGCAACAAGCTAAAATCCAGGCAAAAACTTTCCCCGCAGAGGTGGAAGACTTAGTTCAGAGCAACACAAACTAAACCATTACATATTTGGAAACTAAAAAAATATATATATAAGAACATACAATAGTTCAAACTTTTGGTTAAAATCAATATTTATTACATATATATTATAATTAATATAATTTTGGGTTTGCTTCCTTTTTATTTACAACAGTATATGACTCCAAAAAAATGTAAAGAATTATGATCTTTGCTCCCAACATTGTTGTCTTTTCATCTGATTAGAACTAGTTACAAGATAGTTGTTGTCTTCAGTGAATTTAAGTGTATTTTAAATGATTTTGTCTTGAGTTACCCAATTGTATTTGCTTTGACTTTTATTTGCTTTGAGATTTTATATCTCAAGAGATTTATCTCCTAGTTAAATAAGGGTTAAATATAAAGTTCTGGCATGAAGCTCTAGATGGCGCAGTCCAATAGGTCTAACTCAATCTGACACAAAGACTTTATTATCACGTGGCACAGCTGATTGGTTCTCTCCTATATCGATAGCCAATGAGCTTGCTGCTCAACATTCAAATATATAACTAGTGCTTGCTGTGGCAGTTTTCAGCATGCTTCAGAAACATCTGAAATCAAAATCTAAGATAAGTGATTGCTCTTTTAATCCATATAACTGTGTATATTGCATGGGCTGCCTAACTGAATAAAAAAATGAGCAACCTTAATCAAGTTTAAACTTATCGCAGTCATATCAATGACAGTGTTGTGGGAGGGAAATAAGAGTTATTTCTTAAGATCACTGTCTGTGGTTGTTGTAGTCCTAAGTGAAATGCATTATGGGTATTGTAGCTCTGAGAAATGTGCTTGTGTGACGTGTGGTCTCGCTGTGCTGTGTAGTTGAGAAAATAGAGAAAGAACGTTTATATTC
Source organism: Labeo catla (assembly GCA_012976165.1). Taxonomy (NCBI): domain Eukaryota; kingdom Metazoa; phylum Chordata; class Actinopteri; order Cypriniformes; family Cyprinidae; genus Labeo; species Labeo catla. Next base: position 125,169 of record VONZ01000569.1, on the reverse strand, counting down.
TGCTTATATTTTAGTTCATTCAAGTCAGTCCACCCAGGAGCTTTGTGCACTGTAACCCTGACAACGTTTATCTTCATGAGAGAGCAAAATGGCATGCATCGGCTAACTTTGTCCATCTCATCATTGCACGAACATGAATGAACAAGTTGTTACGCTGTTGCTGGGACTGATGAAGTGAAGAAAGTAACAGCAGTTATCAAATGACTGCATTATGATATTTGCTTAGGTGGGTGCTGGGGTCTTATTTATCGGACTGCGACGTATATCCATTTTGCTAATTAACATTAAACATGGTGCGTGTTTAATTAGAGTTAAGCCAGTCGGCATAGTAGCCGAGGCTCACATAGTCATAGCCTACTAGTGTTAAGCCGGTCGGCGTGGTATAGCCCAGGCACACATAGATACTAATACATGCGGTTCACATGGTTCTTTGGAACAGCAGCAGTACATATGTCTTGGTGATAGATCTGCTTGTTGGGGGGTGTTTTGTTCTTGTTTTGGCTTGTATTGTCCATTCTATGTCTCCTGCTTTGTGGGGAGTTATTTCATGCATGTTATATGTGCAGCAGCAGTATTTCTTACATGCTCACAGCTCACAACATATTTCTTTTTGTAGATTGAGGTTCCTATATTATTATTCACCAAATAAATGTAATTTTATTTTAATTCAACATGATTCAGTGGCTTGTGTGGTTGCGTGACCTAATGTTGTCCTGTAGGTTTGCGTAACTTCCTCCTGCACGATTCATAATATAGGAGAGACCAGGGTATGGTTGATGCACTGTACGAAAAAATATCTGCAAGTCAATTTTCAGTAAATAAATAAAAATAAACAAAGCTTTACAACTAAATCTGTCTGTTGTTTTATTCTGTACTATCGTGACCTTTGAGGGTCGCTGTGGAAACAGTTCACAGGATTTCAGTTCCAAAAACCTAAACCTGTATTTGAAAAGAAGAGATGTGAAGAGAAGTTGAGGGGAAGCTGTTTTTCTTTCTCAAGATAAAAAAAATATTTTTAAACAATGTTTTCTCACTCTTTCCAAAGTGATAATTTTGAAAATCACAGGTCCTTGCAAAAAGTCTTTAAAATTTCAATAGATTCATTACATTAAGTAAATGTTAATGCAGGTAAGACTGTTTAAGACAATTTATGTCGGTAGCATTTATTAACCTGTAACGCCGTTTCAAGTTTTCCTGCCCCTCCGCAGGTCTTTGCACGCGACTGCTACTGAAAGTTTGCTAACATTTCTTAGGGGGGAGCTTTGGTGTATATGGTGTATATGTTTCATATAAATGTTTAGCTACGATATATCGGGGCTGGCTTCGTCAAGTTTTATTAGTTAAGTTTCGACACTGCCATTATTGAATTTTCAAATATAAAAAAAATACCCGATTATATAAAAGCAGCAGTAACTCGGCTAATATAAAATGAAATATAAATATCTTACTTTGATAGATTAGAAAGGTTATCCGTTGACAAGCAGCAGTTGCTCGTGTTGATGTGGCAACTGTTGTTTTTTTTTTCAAATGAGAAGGGGCGGAAAGACACACACCATCATCGCGTGACGCAATGACTGCATAACACAAGTGCTTTTAGATTATAAGAAAAAAACCTTTGATATACTTATATAAATAAAATTGAAAAAAAAATAAATTAAAGTATTTCAGTAAATGGTCTTGGATTGTTATATTTACAGTACATTATGATATAATCCTTTATGATATATATCTGGGTTATTCTATAATTGTGGATATATATCTCATCTCAATATATTTTTAATATATTTTCATCAGTATAAAGCCCCAATACTTAATTTTCTAATACACAATTATATTTTTCCCAATCACACTACTATATGTTGAAAAAGCCATATCTTTTGTTCAAAAATGATTTTGTAAAGTTGCTTATTCTACTCTGCATTTAAGCATGAAAATTACCTCAAATATAAATTAATTTCATAGTTTTGCCTTCAGTTAGATTAGGTTATCAAGACATTTGGGTCGTTCACTTCAAAATAATAAGTGTTTATTGTGATATAACTTGTTTTATTTGTGTCCAAAAAACTATTGTCAACTAAGTTACCCATTAAACCCTCCCCTCAAAAAAGGAATGGTTTGTCCCATTCTCACATAATTTGCACAGTATGATGATATTTCCTCTAGAAGCACATGGATGAAACGCTAGAAGTGATGTTCTCTCTCTTTCCCCTAATATTGGTTAAACTAGCAAACCTGTCAAGAGTGGATTAATTGACTGTCAACAGTGTTACACAAGTATTATTGCTGCAGTTTTTAACAAGACAGTTTAACTAAAACTTATATTTTGTTTATGAAAATATATTTCTAAACATACTATATGCTCAGTAGTTCTAGGCTTCCATGTTGAGCATAGGCCCAAAACACTAAAAATGTCAACTAAGTTTCTTCACATTGTAAAATTCTTAATGTACCCCTAATTATAGAATGACCCATTAAAACACACACACACACACAAGTTTGTTTTTGTAAATTGTGGAGACTTTCCATAGACTTCTATAGTTTTTATACTGACCAAACGATATTGTCTATCCCCTAACCCAACCTTAACCCTAAACCTACCCCTCACAGAAAACACGTTTGTATTGTTACATTTTCAGATAAACATCATTTACTATTTTTAATCTTTTTTTTTTTTACATTGCACCATGTCAGAAATTTCAGGTTTTACTATCCTTGTGGGGACATTTGGTCCCCACAATGTAGCAAGAACAAGTACACACACACACACACACACACACACACACACACATACACATACACATACACATAAAATACATAAAAAGTTATTAAATTGTTAGGGTTATAGTTACCCATAATTGTATATAAATTAATCAACTTAAAAAAACATTTTTGTAACTATAAATATAGCCTAATATAGCACAAATGTGGCCCATATGGGACCCACAAATAAACAATAATGGGCAACCTAACGGGCCCACAAGTTTATCCAAGCTGGGGCCCACATTCATCCTATCAAAGTGCCCACTCTAAGCCCATCCCATGTGGGGCCCACATGGACAAGTTGGCTGGGTTACTGCACTTTATTTTTCTAGTTATCTGCCTAGCGGCTAATCTCGCCTCAGCTCTTTTTAAAGATTAATCACTAATGATAATGAATTTATGTTCCTTCTCTGAAAAAGTGCTGCTGAAGGTAAAAGGGTCTGTAATGCTAGGGTAAAGGAGTGATGTTTGGGCCTTTGGTTTTTTTGTTTTTTTTTTGCTGATGTCTGTGAGCTTGTAATAACTGAGATCCATTATAATGCCTGCAGTCAGACGTTCTCAGCTTCATTCTCATTCTCTCAGTTTCATTCTGTCATGCTGGATAAAATATATTGATGGGCTCTGAAAATCCATCCATGTGGATGACAGTGGAATGGAGCAGCTGTGATGGCCGAGAGGTTAAGGCGTTGGACTCGAAATCCAATGGGGTTTCCCCGCGCAGGTTCGAATCCTGCTCACAGCGACACTGGATTGGCTCTAGATTAATATTGATGAATGCGAGTTGCTGGATGCGACGCATTCAGAGAGTGTTTTCACAGCAAATGTAGTTGACGTGATCTGACCACAAGCATTTTAGACCTCATTTACACCTATATTTAACACTGACCACTTGTGATTGGATCTAAAAAGAAAAGCAACTTAGCAAATGATCTGATATAACGAAGGTAAACGATGTAATTTGTATGTAGCCTATATATTTTTATGTTTGAATTATTGCTTGTGCATGTTTCTTTTTTAATTTCTTAAAAAAAAAGTGATAAACAGTTACATTTATGCATTTAGCAGACACTACATTTTCCACAATATTTTATATTTAAATAAGCTTATTTTTTTCATGCATTAATGATGGAAGAAATAACACCTGTCTGAGAAAAATATTATAAGTATCCTCACATAGATGCATTTATCCACTGAATGCTTGTAATTGCTTTACCACATGGCGGCTGCCCGCACTGGTTTAGCTTTGACTCAGAGATCAGATTCAGTAGGAACGGCACTGGGAGTGTGTGTTGAGTGCACAGCATTATTCAAGACTGAAGAGAGTTCAAAGATGAGGGCCATGACATGGAAGCTAAATATAGAACAGACTGTTGAAAGTCAAGAGCCTTTTTTTCCCCTCCCAGAGAGACAGAGAGGAGGAAAGAGACAGCTCTCTCTCTCATGGTCTAAAGGTGAGAAAACAAGAGGAACATTCATCCTGCAGTACAGTCACCGTGATCATTAACAAGTATTTATATTTATGAAGTTCAAAGCAAATGCCATCAGCAGGTCGGATTCTCATTCTAGAGCACTTGAGGGATTTTCTGGTTTCAAAATCACAGTCCATGTATTGTTCAAGATTTCAGGACAGTTTTTATATCTGGGAGTGTAATGCTGCAGAAGTATATAACCAGAAGTAAGAGCAGTTATATGTCATATAGGCCTTGTCCACATTAATACGTCTTTGTTTATTAAAAATGCATCTTTTTTTTCTCTGTTTTGGCCTTCTGTCCACATTGAGACAATGTTTTTGTCAAGGAAAACTGGGCTTTTTGAAAACGCTTTCCAAAGTGGATAAATTTGAAAATGCTGTTTTCAAGTTGTAGTGTGGATTGTGAAAATAGAGGCTTTTGAAAATGATGACCCATGCTTAGTCATGTGACACATTGTACAAATAGATATCTATATTTATACCTGTTATGTGCTATTTACTTTCACACTACAGATGTGTTACTTTGTACACTCTTAATATCACAGTCCTACAAACATGACAGAAAATATACTCGTGATTGCTGTTTGCGGCAAAACATGAAGGCAGTTACGTTTCAGGGGCCGCTTACATAACAACGTTTTCAGCCAAAAACGGGAAACGTTTTATGCGTTTTGCCTGTTCGTTTATGCGGCAATGGCATTTTGGGGACTGATAACACATCATTTGAAAACATGTTTTAAAGTGCAAGGTTTTGAAAACTCCACCATGATCGTTTTTGTGTAAACACCCAATACAGGAATCTTTGAAAACTGTGACGTCATGCGTGTGCATAGTATGTGTTAAGTACTGTATGTTCAGTACGTGTCGATTTTAAAGGCAAGCGCAAACAAACAGTGTGCCAACTACTGGCCTGGCATACATAATACAGCATTTTTGACAGTTTTCATGGATATAGCCAAATCGTTTTGAAAACGTTGTCGTGTATAAGTGAAACTTTTAAAAAAGGAAAAAAAAAATTGTTTTTGACTACATTGTTGTCGTGTAATGTAGCCTTAGAGACATACAATTGTATGTGAGTGCGACCTGGACGCATCAGTGAATAGTGAGATATTTTCATACATAAAATGATCCCACCAGAAGAATTGTATGAAAATGTATCATATCTGTTCCATCTGTATCGTCTCCATCTGTAGGCATGCACAGTAAAGAATTCTACATTTTCTGACGTTTCGGCGTGGATGAGAAACATTTGGAAAAAAACACTTGAAAACGCTAGTTTGGATGGAGAGCGTTTTAAAACGAAAATGCCATTTTCAGATGTATCCAGATTAATGTAGATGTAGCCATAGTTTCCACCAGAGACAGTTAATTGTGTTATCCAGTGAGAGCTGATCACTCTCTCATTGGTTGATTGCTCTAGTCTCCTCCCCTTCCTGCACCAATCAGAGCACTTGAGTACACGTTGATCACAGCTGCTTTTATAAAGCTGCTTTTTTTTTTTTTTATAAATTCTAAAGCTCCGTTGGTGCAATAAAGTTGCAAATTTAACGTATGCGCAAAAATCTAAGTATCGCATAAAACATTTGTGAATAAGCACCATTACAACAAAACCATTTCCTGATAAACTGACACTATATATTACTAAGAAAAATAGGAGAAACCATTAAATATAGTAATTTTCATATATAATTACTTGTGCCTCAGAGTGAGCAGACGAAACACAATAAATGTGATAATTTATTTTGGTGGATGCCCACTGTTTGGGAACGCAGTCGTGTAAGACAGTTCTGGGAGGCAATTATATAGAAATACTTTGACGACAGACATCTCCCATTATTTGCATTAACCCTTTTTCAAAAACCACCTCAAGCAAGCATAAAACATTTTATTCGAAATTTGGAGTTTCCATCAGTTGTTTCTGATGCGATACTTCAAAATGTGCTTAAAAACAGGGTGATGGAAACAGCTTATTTATCTATGGTTAAAGATTGGGCCTAATTTTGGACTCTCCAGTGTGTTCTCACTGCACCTTTGAGGAAACCGCTTTCATTTGAGATTGTTACTGGTTTATTTTGGAGTTTATCTCCACATTATTTTATGTCCGTCTGAGTCAGATTGTTTAACAAAACGCTTGAAAAACAGTGATTGGACTTGAAAATGTAAGGTGTTTCAAAATTCTACCTTTTCATATGAAAACAGAGAATAAAACATTTTATTCAATGTAATGTTTAACATATTCTCCTTCTCTCCCTTAAAGGGATAATTCACCCAAAAAATGAAAATGACCCCATGATTTACTTCCCCTCAAGCAATCCTAGGTGTATATGACTTTTTTTCATTCAGATGAATACAGCTGGAGTTACATAAAAAAGAAAAAGTCCTGGCTCTTCCAAGCTTTATAATGGCAGTGAATGGCTGTTGAGATTTTGTAGTCCAATAAAGTGCATCTATCCATCATAAAAAGTGCTCCACACAGCTCCGGGGGATTTATAAAGGCCTTCAGAAGTAAATCGATGCATTTGTGTAAGAAAACTATTAATATTTAACACTTTATAAACCATAATCTCTAGCTTCCGGTGTTCACAAGAGAGTGGCGTTCCAGCAGATGACGTAGTATGTTGGTGAACATTCAGTGGAGAGAGCAAAACAAAACCTCGTTCACAAATTAGAAGTACAAAATAAGGATTTATAGAGAAAAATGTCGGAGGATTTCAGTATAAGCCAAGAGGAGACTGGTTTTACTTTGCTGTAAACAAAACTTGGTTCTTGTGAGACTAGCATATACTCACTGGAGCTTAAGTTACACCTACTTCATTTAAATATTTAATTGTTTTTTTACACAAACGTATAGATTCACTTCAGAAGGCATTTATTAATGTGAAGCACTTTTTATGATGGATGGATGCACTTTATTGGACTTTTTGGGTGAACTATCCCTTTAAGAGCCGATTTATTAATGGTTCTTGAACTCAGATCATCTTCTCTTGGTGTGTTTACCCCCGCAATGAAATTTCATCTCATCCTCAGCTGAAAACCCATATGTTTACTCGGTTATTGAAATATTTATGCAGTCTGACTCTTTCTTCTGATTGCCATCTATTCATGCGACATTTGTTAGGAAAACTGTGGAAAATGTATAATAACTCAACTGCAATAAATCATTTCCAATGCACTTTCCAATAAAGGGAGAACGGATGCATCCAGAATGTGCAAAATGAACCCACACTGACTGTTCCAATCACAGTCGAGATTCCTTCTTGAAAACATGCTTGCCTTAGCACCAAAACGTACACTGTTTGTTTACTAGAAGTCAAAATAATAGAAAAATCTTGAGACATGATTATGAAACGCTGAAAGTGATTGAAATAAACAGAGGCTGCTGAAGGGGTTTCTTGTTTGTTTACTAAAAAGCCTTTAGCTAAACATTTTACTCAAAGTTTTACTGTTTGTTTTAATTATGTTGCTCAAGTACTTAAAAAAAAAGATTTTCATATTACCAGGTAAAGTTGCCTCAGTTCAGTCTTTATGTATTCTTTTGTTTCTATATAAAATTACTTCATTCTTTCAGTTCCAGTTGTTTACTAGCATGTATTGTGAAGTGTCCTTGGTTACCTGGAAAGTGCCTTTGGAATAAATAAAAGAGATATTTGTGATGGTGGAAACTCATAAAATGGATTTGATTACATTGCATTGTACATGAAGACACAGTCGGTCATTGCATTGTACATGAAGACACAGCAGCTTCAATGTTTGACGCAGTTGTGTTGTTCAGGTAGATCTGCTCTCTCTATTGTCACTCATATCAGAGACAGTCTGTGCAAGACTATAAATCACACATTCACAGGCATGATGGGGTTGATCATGACCACCCAGCTGAATATGAGACATATTCCATTCATCAGTGACAGATGGAGAGGAGGAAAAATACAAGAGAGAGACTCTGAAACCAAGATTAAAGGAGAAACACATGGCTTCCAGGCAATGCTGACATTTTTTAAGTGGCTGCTCGACAGAACATCTTGTGTTAGTGGCTGATGATCATGTTTTGTTTTGTTGTATCGTTTTGTTCAGTTTTTGAAAAAGATGGCACGTCACACATCCTGTCCATGTTGACATCTAGTTTGGTAAGTTCAAGTAAAAGTCTGTCTAGGGAATTTGACGGCATCTGACGTCAATGAAAAAAGATAAGAGAATCGTTTTTCCTCCCTTTTAAAAGCCGATAAGCCTGTTTATTTTCCTATCTTGGCTATGCATGATTAAAATGGGTTGCAAAGGCTGTAATGTGCTAATTTTTAAAAACCATTTCCTGCTGAAACTCATTTTATCAATATACGTGATATTTTATATATATATAATTGAAATCAAAAGTTTACATACACCTTGCAGAATCAGCAAAATGGTAATTATTTTAATTAAAGGGAATAACAGAATTAAAGGGAATAACATGCATACAAAATGCATGTTATTTTATATTTAGTACTGACCTAAATAAGATTTTTCACACATATAGTCAACAAGAGAAAAAAATAGATGAATTCATAAAAATGACCCCATTCAAAAGTTTACATACACTTGATCCACAACTGTTTTTTTGTTTTGTTTTGTTCAGTGATAGTTGTTCATGAGTCCCTCGTTTGTCCTGAACAGTTAAACTGCCCGCTGTTCTTCAGAAAAATCCTTCAGGTCCCACAAATTCTTTGGTTTTTCAGCATTTTTGTGTATTTGCACCCTTTCCAATAATGACTGTATGATTTTGAGATCCATCTTTTCACACTGAGGACAACTGAGGGACTCAAATGCAACTATTACAGAAGGTTCAAACAGTCACTGATGCTCCAGAAGGAAAAATGATTCATTAAGAGCCGGGGGGTGAGAACTTTTGAACAGAAAGAAGATCTGTACATTTTTATTATTTTGCCTAAATATCATTCCTTTTTTCATTTAGTACTGCCATTTAGAAGCTACAGAAGTACTTAAATACTTAAATGTTTCCCAGAAGACAAAATAAGTAAAATTTACCCTGATCTTCAAATTAAAATAATTATTAATGCAGATATGATCTGTTTTTTTTTTTTTCTTTTTTAAAAATTAGATACACTTGTTTATTTTCCTGTCTTAGCTAAGCATGCAAAGGTCATTTCATGCTGACTTTTCAAACTGATTTCAGGCTAAAACTAACTTCTGGGAAATAAAAATGATTTATTTAATGGTCTCTGACAGCTTGACAAAAAATGTCAATTATGACTATTGTTTTCTCCCCTTTAAAAGCTGTGCATGATTAAAATTAGTTGCAAAGACAATTTCATGCTCACTTTTTAAACTGATTTCCTGAAACTCATCTGTTAAAAAAAAAAAAAAAAAAACAGTGCTGTACCAACCTTTAACATCTGGAGGCGCTGCCGTGTCAGCTTTACCCAGCTTTTCTTTTTCTAACCATCTCATTTAGCAGCTGGGCCGTGTGATCACTTTTTCAGCTCAGCCTTGTTTGGGAACTAAAACATTCGAGACATTTCCATCAGGATTCATTTAAGCTGATGCGCACCGAGCTATTGCCCATAAAACACAAACCGCAGCCCTCCTGAACCCATCCAAACACTGTGCGATTTGCTTTGTGTTTATACTGTAAAATACCAATGTTCAGTTGCACTTGTGCTGCAGAGAACCTACATGCTAAGAATAGAATCGTCAACAAAGCAATAAGCATTACATAATGAAGGGATGAGTCAGTGCGTTGGCCTCTAGATGGGTGGTCGCCCGTACAGGCCCACAGCGGGAGGATCTACTTACGGCGTCTCTCAGGAGAGTCTCCTGCGCTATTCAGCTCCTTATCAGAGCATCTGATGTTTACAGTCTTATATTTCATGCAGCCATTTGGCTTGCCTTTTATATCACTGCAAAGAGATAAAGATATAGCATGGACAGAGAGACTGGGAACTGAGAAAACAGGAAGAAACAGTCTGGAATAATGCGACACAAGACACAATAATACAGATAAAAGATATAGAATATTGTATAGGGAGAAAAGAAAGGCTAATTTAGAAAATGGTTCAGTGCTATCAGTAAAATCAGTTATTGTTGTTTTCTTTGTGCACTAAAAGTATACTCGTACCTTATTTAGTAAAATTACGGTTGAACCACATGGACAATTTTAAAAATGCCCTTACTACCTGTCTGGGCCTTGAATGTGTCAGTTGCGTTTCTGTCTATGCAAGGTCAGAAAGCTCTCGGATTTCATCAAAAATGTCTTACTTTGTGTTCCGAAGATGAACAAAGGTCTTACGGGTCTGGAACGACATAAAGATAATTAATGACAGAATTTTCATTTTTGTGTGAACTATCAGTTAACACTTGAAAAGGTAATGAAAAGCATCAAACAATGGAACATCTATTTGGTCAAAAGTCAGAAATATTAAACAGGATTATCCCACATCCGACAGACTGCAGTATTAGTATTGTATTAATGTGACACTGAACAAATCGATTTTTAGTTACTGCTTGAAAAATGAAACCGCATTCCCTTGTCAAAAGAGCGATTTTAAAGAAGTCACCTGTGCCTCTGTAACCGTCCTCATGTCTCATAGAGCTATGGATTGAGACACAAGGTTTTACTAAAGAATGGATTTTCTTTTGACGTGACGACCTGATGGGCCTCTTCATTAAGACTAAAACTTAAGTGTTCAGCTTCTAGACCTCATTCTGTGCTTTGTGTCAGTTTGAGGTCGGCACACATGCAGGGATTCTGAGCAGAGATGGTTTAGTTTAGGAAACGTTTATCTTTGACATGTTCATATAAACAGATACTGTACACTGTGTCTTTCTTAAAATATGGTGGCTTTTAAATATGCATGACTTTCCCAACCTGATCTCATGATGAAAACGTAAGACACAAAATACTTTCATGTACATTTAGTGACATATTCGTTGTGAAATGTCCATGAGTGGCGCTAAAAGAGTGTTCGTTTTTTTTCTCCATAAATTGAATGTACATATGGTATGTTTTATGCGCATTTTCACTGCAGTTCTGACTTGAAATGTCCGTTGAGTGTCGCTATAACTAATGCTCCATGATGTTTTAAAATAACATACCATCTGCGCTACACCTAAACCTACCCAAAAGTAGGTAAAGCGAAACAAATGGAGCTGTAATCATGTAACTGTGTACAAAAACGACTACAAGTGCTCGCTGTTTTACCGCCACCAGGGTTCATTTCTGTTGGAAACTCCAGTGATATGTACTTATTGGTATGTATTTCATGTATTGTGAAAAAAATTCCTACAGTTACGTTTTCGTCATGAGGTCAGGTAGGACTTTTCAGTAATAAAAAAAACATTCACATTCAAAAAAAACATTTGTTACTGCTCTCACGCCACACATCATGTTCTGACGCAGTGAAAAAACATCACAAGCAAAGAGGACACTGACAATTTGCTGACAGCAAAGAGAGAGCAGGTTGATTTAGCTTTTAAATGTCATTTTGTAAGAAATTCAAACAATAAATACCGTTTTCTGTCTCTTTAACGTGTTGCGGAGGATTGCTGTAGCGTCTCAGTTCAAGTGGCACGCGAACCGATCTTCACTTCCTTTTTTCCGTTTTTTAGCATGAAATAAACATGAATGAAGATCAGAAGGTATCTTGTTCCACCCCAGAAAGATATCAATACACACCATTTTTTCAAGTTCAAGTCCTCCGATGTTAATCTACTCTACTGTCTGGTTTGTTTGTCAGACAAAAATTGCAGATTCTGTGTTATGATTGGTCAGATCATCTGTCAGTCAAACTCCCTAAAGTGTCAAACTTAGTTTAATGTCATGAACAAACAAATTTCAAACGTATCATTCTGTTATTTAACATTTCTTTAAATCTAAAATAGTTTGAATCTTTTGTTTCTTCTATAATAATCAGACTTTAAAAGGGAATTAATAGTCCAAAAATATTATCAATTTAAAGGGGACATATCATGAAAATCTGACTTTTTCTGTGTTTACATGCTATAATCGGGTCCCCAGTGCATCTACCAACCCAGAAAATATGAAAAAGCACAACCCATTACCTTCCTTTTGGGTAAGCCTTTTTCTGAAGGCTTATTTTGTATTTAAGGCCTGATTTTATATTTAAAACAAAAATGAGTGTGTCAGATTTTTCTCCCGCCGTGACGTAGAAAGGGGATCTTATTATAATATTACTGCCCTTTAATATGCATGTTTCCACCCACAGCGCTCTCATTCTGTTTTTGCAAGCGACAATAGTGTGCCAGTTCTAAAGCATTAGAAAGGTTCAAGCAAAGCACAGACAAGCACAGAGCACTATTTAGAGTCCCAGCCTCAAAGGAGACAAGAGAGCAGTGCATTTATTTATTTATTTACTGTATATTACGTTGCTGCCACACAGATCTAATATAAACATGCAATTTCTTTCCCAGCTGTTTACCTTCACAGACATAACCGACTGTTTTTGTAACTCGTGTGTTTTTTACATAAACTTGTGTGTATTTGACAGTTTAAGCGCAATAAGACAAGAAAGAGAACTTAGTTTGGTACTCACATGCTGTGTGACAGCCGCTTTCTGTGCGCGTGCTTCTGTGTGTGTGCTTTGGATTGTATCATAAGTTTAACTGATATGGCTTTACAACGCATGATTTCAGCATGACAGATATGATAATCAAAAACAAACAGATGTTTGATGGCAGCCACTGAGGTAGAGTTTATAGTAGAGGTAGTTTCTGAGGTAAGAGCTGTAAAGGCACAGCCCTTTTCTGGAAAAGGGGGTGGGGAGCAGCAGCTCATTTGCATTTAAAGAGACATGCATAAAAACGGCGTGTTTCTGCTTCCCCTCAAAATAGGCATTTTCAAAATTATATAATAAATGATGTATATATGACTTATATTACATATTGTAAAAAGTGGGCATAATAGGTTGTTTAACTGTACTTACACAATTGTGGTCGGAACAAAATTTGAACTTAATTAAGCTGGATAATGAAGCTATTGTCTTCTGCAGAGCTGCTTTTGAAGTTGTATCATAACAAATAAACTTGCCGTATTATATAAATAAATGTGACTTGACTTATAATAACTGTGATTGTACTTTTATTGTTAATAAGAATGTCAAGCTGTTCAAAATACTTTGAGAAAAAACTTGAATGGCCTTTTTATGCATCACAAAAATGAAAAACTGCTCTTTCTAGGCTCATATAAAAACTAGGCAAGGCAAGGCAAGTTTATTTATATAGCACATTTCATACACAAAGGTAATTCAAAGTGCTTTACATAAAAGGAAGTAGAATAATCATAAAAACAATAATAAAAACAATAATCACAAAAAAGGAAGCAGAACAATCATAAAAACAATGATCACAACAATAAAACAAGAAATGTAAAATGTAAAAACTGATTGATTTAATGATTTAAAAATGATTTAAAAATGTATTTAAAATAAATTTAAGACAGTTAAAAACAGAAAATGATTATACATAATGCAATCAGTTCGGACGAAGCACAGTGCTCATTCAGTAAATGCACAGCTAAACAGATGAAAAAATAGTAAAAAAAAAAAAGTAAAAAATTTGTTTGTGAAACTGACCCTTTAAATGCTAATGAATGAGAGGCAGACAAATACTGAAGGACAGATGTGTGTGTGTGTGTGTGTGTGTGTGTGTGTGTGTGTGTGTGTGTGTGTGATGGGAAGAGAAGAGCAGAATTCCTGAGATCTGGTCTGTCACAGGAAAGGTTATACTGGCAGTGGTTTATTTCCCCACAGAGCTGCTGTGAGTGCGATGGTCAGCAGACTCACACCCTGCCTGGTATAAAACTAAATCTGTCTGTCACCTCAAATGACCCCCGTCTTCTTCTCAAAAGTCACTTGAGAGACTATTTTGCAGGCTGTTTCTTACGTTTCAGGACACATTCCACTGCTGCCACCAAGAATGGAAATGACTTTAAAATGCCAGTCCTCTCAGAATCAGTATGGAGGTCTTGTTTGCTATTAAATTATATCAGTAACCTGCACCTGTTCTCACAGAGTTTATTTTATTTCTCAATGGCACCAATATCTGATAAAGATGCACGAATTTTAATCCATAAATTCGGAACCCTCCAATACAGATCATTGTCTTCTTCACAAAAACTCTGCGTCTTCTTTACTTTTACACACACACACATACACACACACACACGCAGAATCCTGATAGCCATCTCTGCCCTCACTAATGCCACTTTATCCTTTAAAAGCAACTGGCGAAGGACAGAGGCACAAACATCCCCTCCAGAGTGATGAATTAATAACCGGGGTTAACCTCTTGCCCGGAGACAATGAGTAATACAGCACAGGGTTTAGACATCTCCTGATAACAAACCACTCTGATTGCAGCCGCCGCTGACAGACAGATGAGCTCCATGTCTGGACAATAACACAGTGTCAAACAGAACCGTGCTGAACTACACCATGTGTGTAGGTAATATAGAACATGAGAAATAATCTTAGAAATAATCCATACAAAAAAAAAAAAAAAAATTAAGGAAGGACATGACATGTGGCCAAGCATGGTGACCCATACTCAGAATTCATTGGGGGTTGCCTTACTTAAGGGTTTCACCTCAGTCATGGTATTGAGGGTGGAGAGAGTGCTGGTTATTCACTCACTCAATCCTTGCCAGACCTGAGATTCAAACCCACAACCTGTGGGTTACAAGTCTGACTCTCTAACCACTAGGTCCCACCAGTCCCACAAATTCACACAAATTCACACAAATTCAACTATATGAGACAAATATTAAGCCTGTTTAATATATAAATATTTATTTAGATAAATTGTTATAATATAACACATTATTTTATTTATGTTGTATATTAAAATAATAATTTAATTTAACAATTGAATACTAATTTCTAGAGGTCGACCGATTAATCGGCACCGATAGTTGATTGGCGGAACTATCAGTTATTGGCAAAAATCCATGCCAGTTTTTTTCCGGGTTGGGTCCGTTGATGAAACGGCTGAGAAGGTCGTCATTATACAGCAAAGTCCCTATCCACCTTATTTTTCCCATAAGAGTGGTTGCAGCCATTTATAGATTTTTTTGTGTCTGGCTTCCGGTCTCACCCACTTCCAGCTAGTTTTAGCTGCACAAAAAGCTTGTTTTGCTGCTTGATATTGCAAACTGGCGTGTCTTACCATTTTATTTTAATGTATTCTCTTAATTATGAATACACTGGTTTGTAGTGCAAACTCTTTTACCGTTTACTGCACTTCGAGATTCTTCTCGTTATTTTCCTATGGTGAATTATGAACGGACGTCGACGCGAATGAAGCGTTAAGCGCGAGTGATTTACATGTTAAGTCAATGCAAAGACGCGAATAGACATCCTGCAGCGCGATTCGTGCGAATGGCGCGGCGCGAATGGAGTGTTTTGGGCGTTTGACGCGTGAACGCGTGATTCGCGCGAGTTGAAAAATCTGAACTTTGGCGAATATTCGTGCCACGTTAACCAATCAGGAGCTTGCTCTAGTAGTGGCGTGATTAGCGAGCGGAGGCAGAAATCCCAAGCAAAAATGGAGGACAAAATCATTATCCCTGTGTGTGGACACCCGGAGCTGTACGATACTTCTTCATACTTATATAAAAACAGGAATAAAAAGGATCTTGCTTGGAAGAAAGTGAGTGAGGAGGTCGGACAACCTGGTAAGTTATAAAAAACTCAATTTTCAAACTTTACTCAATTTGAGCTATATATATTTATATACATATTGAGACTATAAGCTAGCTAAAGCTGGCAAATTGAGCTTATTCTGAGTTATGCCTGGCAGAAGACTCTCCCATGACGCGAATTCGCGTCTGTTGTGAAGCGAATTTCACGCGCGAATGAAGCGAGTAAACTCAAAATGTTCAAGCGTCCAACTACGCGCGAATAGCGCGATTTATGCGCAAGTCGCGTCTGGTGTGAACGCTCAGTAACACATTACCAGAAAACAGCTTACTTCCACATTGAAAAATAAGGTGGACAGTCTTTGTTATACAGCACGAGAGCGGCCTCTAGTGGCGGAAATCACTGACAGCACGTGCCGTTTGTTTAGACACGTGACACTGCGCTGCACAGAGCAGGGCACGTCAAAGGCGGATTTAAAACATCGACAACGAAACGGTGTGTACAGTATACTGTAGTGCATGTTTTCATGTCATTACTAAGTGATGAATTTGTTGACTAGATGCTGCATTAGTGGAGAAAGGACAGCAGTATACTTTTTCCGTTTGGTGATCAAATAAAGTCTTGTAGACTGCCGCTTGAACTGAACGCGACGCGTCCGGTGTGTGTGATGCCGGATAGCTGCAAGTTCTTCTAGACACTGCACTTTTACCCGTTGTGTGACTAACATATTTTTATATTTTGATTAGATAACCACAGATGTTCTAGAATAGAAGCAGTTAAATTGTAAAAGGACACAATATCCATATGTATGTAATTTCAATGCGGCCTTTGTGTAGATATTTAAAGATGGCCATCTAAAGCTTGATTGTTGATGTAATGGTAACGCTTTACAATGTGAGTTCATTTGTAACATTAAGATTGATAAAAGCTGTAGAATAGAAGTATTGTTCATTGTTAGAGTGTGTTAATTTTAGCATTTACTGATATATTTTAAACATTTTAGTTGCTTTTGTTAACATTAATGAACAATGAACTAACTGCAATGACCAATATATAATTAATATTAATATTTTATTCATTTACAAAGTATGGTTCAGTAGGCTACTTTTTTTTTTTTTTAAATAGTAGAGCACTATTTATTTTCCGTTCAGTAGCCATTTTAAAAAACTATCGGCCAATTAATCGGTATCAGCCAGTGTGGTCCAACATAGTTATCGGTATCTGTAAAATCCAATATTGTTTGACCTCTACTAATTTCATACATTCATTCATTCTTTTTTAATAAAATAATGTAATTATTTATATAATTAAGTATATAATTATTTAATTAATTTAGATATTTAATAGAATTTCATTTATTTGACATAATAAAATATATAATTTATTTAAATATAAATATAATATTTTATTTTATAATAAATTAATTATTTAATATACTAATTACTTTATTTATTACTTTTTGTAATCAATTGGATCATTATTTATTTTATAAAGTATGTAATTAGTTTATTAATTTATATATTTAATATAATTTTATTGTATTTTATGTAATACATTATTTATTTGATACATTTGTAAAATTAAATTATTTAATTATATAATAAAGTATATAACTATTTTTAGATCACATATTTAATATAATAAAATGGTATGTTTGTTTGTTTAATTAATATATTTAATATAATAACTTATATATAATAAATATATAATTCAATACACTAATTAATTAATTAATTAATTACTTTTTTATAAATTATGCAATTATTTATATAATGAAGTATACAATATATATATATATATATATATATACATACAGTATATTAGTATATTATACAATAAATTACATAATTTGTATAATAAAGTATATAATTATGTTTAGTTTACATGTTTAATATAATAAAATATGCTTATTTATTTATTTTATATAATAACATATATAATTAATTAATTTTTATATTTAATGTAATAAATTATTTTATTTTATATAATAAATGAATAATATAATAGTTACTTATTAGTTAATTTTTAATTAATTACGTTTTGTAATTATGCAACTATTTATATAATACAGTATATAATTAATTTATTACTTTATATATTTAATATAATAAATTATTTTATTCTGTGTAATAAATAAATATTTTAATACACAAATTATTTTTTTATAAATTAAGCAAACATTTATATAATGCAGAATATAATTAATGTATAACTTTTTATATTTAATATTTATTTATTTATTTATTTAATACTTTTATACAATAAAATTCTATTGTTTTTTATATAATAAAATATGGAATTATTTTAGTGTACATATGAAATATAATACAATTATATGCTTATTCATTCATTCATTCATTCATTCATATAGTTAAGCTATATAATAAAGTGTGCAATTATGAAATTTAGATATTTAATATAACAATGTTATATATTTAGCATGATATAATATATAATAATTATATATTTAATATAATAAGTGATGATTTTTATAAATTATGTAATTATTTCTAGAATAAATTGTATCAAGAATTTATTTATTAATAGAAATTTATTTTATATAATTAATTATTTATTCATTCATTCATTTAATGGTTTTTTTAACAATAAAATTATGTAATTTATATAATATAGTATATAATTATTTTTAAGTTTATTTATTTAATATAATGAAATGATATGCTAATTTAGTTAGTGTTTTAATCATTATGTTGAAAAACAAAAGGTAAAGACTGCCATGAAAACAATCACAACAGTTCATTCATAATTGGCAGTTCATTCAAAACACATTGACCTGGTTTCACAGACAGGGCTTAGTTTAAACAAAGGACTAAGATATTTAAGCAGCTTTTATAAAAAATGCCTTAGAAGATGTTACAGGTGTGCATCCCGAGACAATGAACAATGGCACTGACATATTTTAAGATATGTCAGAGCAAGATATTTTCAGTTGAGACAGCTCAAACATCCATTTAGTCCGGTATTAGCCTTAAGCCTGGTCTATGAAACCGGGGGATTATCTTGGTAATTAAGAATTTCTAAATAACAGTTTGTGTCTTATTTCAAGCTACCAAGAAATGTCAGAATGTCAGTGTAGATCAGACACACTGGCCAGAAGTCATTATTCATTCAGTGATTCTAATAAAAAAAAGAATATATATATATATATATATTAATGGATAAATACAGAAATAAATGAGAGATGTAAAAATGTGGTGCATCTGAACACACCCTCCTGTCATCTCCTCAGGCCACACAAAAGCACGCTTCCTTCGTGCAGAATAACCTGTGTTTTGACAGGCAGGATTTTCTTCTCACCTCTAAAGCGGAGCGTCTCTTGCTCGCTGTTCTTTAGTCTTCACACAACAGTCTGTTGTTTTCAGGCCGTGTGGCAGAATGCAGCTGAAAGGAAAATGCCTGCGGGGGAGAGAAGAGAGGAGCGGAGAATACAGTGAGTTTAGACAACCAAAGAAAGAGGAAAAACTCATGCTGTCTCTGCATGTCATATTAATGCATATCAGAGACGCACAACTCTCCAAAGCTATTTTAAAACATCCTTGGAAAAAAGTTTCAGAAAGCAGCATGTCATAGTGCATCGTTTGAGTGACGTTTTGATGCAGTGATATTATCGGTTTACCTCATGCATCTAAAAACATGTAGTTCTTAAATCTCAGTACTGATACACATGAGAAGGACTTGACCATTTAGTGATCTATCTATCTATCTATCTATCTATCTATATTTTCAATAAATATTT
This sequence comes from Labeo catla, assembly GCA_012976165.1. Lineage (NCBI taxonomy): Eukaryota > Metazoa > Chordata > Actinopteri > Cypriniformes > Cyprinidae > Labeo > Labeo catla. The sequence goes on along the minus strand of VONZ01000569.1, from coordinate 105,536 downwards.
ATTTAATTATTTATTCTCTGTAAAATTAATTAATAATTAATTAGTTATTTTTTTTACAAATTATTTGTTTATTCTCATTATTCTCATTTATTCTCTTTAAATGTATTTATACTCTTTACAAATTATGTTTGTATTCATTTATGTCTATGATCATTGTCTATTTATTCTATGTATATATTTGCTTTAAAATCAATGTATTTATTTATTTATTTATTCTTGTTAAAATATTTAACTTATTTATTATTTTTTTAAAAATATATTTATTTTTTAATTAATTTATTTTTTTTTAAATTATTTATTCTCTTTAAAATTGTTTGCTTATTGATTTCTATATTTATTTATTATATTTTTATATCGTAATTCAAATGATTAATTTATTCTCTTAAAATATATGTATGGTCATGGTCTTTACATTTTGGTATTTATTTATTCTTGTATTTATTTGTGTTAAATCAATTTATTTTTTTGTTTATTCATTTATTCTTGTTGAAATATTTATTAACTTATTTATCTCTTTAAAAATCAGGAATGTAAATTAATGATTCTCTTTTAAAAATGTATTTATTTTTTTAAATAATTTATTGTCTTATATAAATATATTTATTTGTTTCTTTTAAATTTTCTTTCTTTTTTATTTTTTTAAATATATTTATGTTTATTAAAAATATTAATTTATTCTTTTAAAATATATTTATTCTCTTTACAATTTTTTGTATTCATTTCTGTATCTATTCATTCATTCTTGTATTTATTTGCTATTATTTATTTATAAACTCATTTATTCTCTTTAAAAATTATTAATGTATATTTATTTATTTATTCTCTTAAATTTGTGTTTATTTTAACTTTTTATTAATTTGTTCTCTTTAAAAATTAATTTATTCTGTTTTAATTATTTTCTTTGGAATGTATTTATTTATTCTCTTTAAAACTGTATTTATTTATTTTTAAAATAGATGTATTTATTCTTATTTAAAAGTGTTAATTTATTATCTTAAAATGCATTTATGCGCTCAACATTTTTAAAAATGTATGTATCTATTTATTTATTCTTGTATTTATTTGCTGTAAAATCAATGTATTTATTTATTCTTTTTAGAAATATTTATTTATAAACATTCATTATCTTTAAAAAATATGAATACATATTTATTCTCTTTAAAATGTATTCATTTATTCTCTTTAATTAATTAATTCATTCATTCATTCTATTTAAAAAATAAATGAACAGATTGATTAGTCATATGACATTTACTTTTTTAATATTAATATTTAATATTAAATTTAATATTAACTAAAAATTTAACTAAAATTAAACTAATATTACGTGTTTACTCCATTTGTAATCTTGTTATTTTACTTTTTCACTGCTTTAACATTTCAGAAGCAGTTTTTGACATGAAAATAAAAAGGAAATGCATAAAAATTGAGCCTGAGAGAGAATCGACGCTCAGCTGCAGTGGTGACATACTAATGTACAGGTAAGACAAGAGTTTTTTTTTTTTTTTATATCATCCCATAAACCACAGAAAAAAACATGATTCTGCAGTTCCATCATCATATCTTCCTTTATGGCCTTTAGAAGTGTATTTTTCTTCATAAGAGGTAATATGGAGAGGATTACATAAAGATCACTGCAGCAAACCATCATCCACTCCCTCTCTGCACATTTTGCTGTTCATTTAGCTGCAAGACGGCCCGGGATCACATCAGTGCTGCGTCTGCTGGCTCAATCTGCTGACTTCTGCTTCTCTACACAGCTTTTTAAAGGGAAAATATATCTATCTTTATCCTTTCAGCAGGAAAATGCACCCTGCACATTCTGGTAAACCACAAGAAAAAATGTGGAAGGGTTCATTTTTGCTGTTGTTGAGTACAGAACCTTAAGACATCAATGCAACAAGTGTAGGAAATTTTAAGTGACTATTTCTACTAAAACACTTTCTACAAACCCAGTGAACTCATGAGCGAAGGTCTTTTCTATAGCAAGTGGATTTCCATGGCTGAGAAACATGACATTTTACAGCTCATCTAAAATTGATGGGTTAAAAAAACAGCTCAGAAATGCCCTGTTTTGACAAACCCCTTATAATAATCAAGTATTTTCCTCTAGAAAATGAAGTAGTCGGTTGGTACAGAATACGAGACGCCCCTGGAGGCTCCGTCTCACTGGAGAAACAAAATCCTACAACTCGCTGAAAGAAACCACTCTCATCAGCACAGACCTATTAAAACACAAACCCCATCCTTGCTTTTTTGTCTTCCTCTGCTTGTATAATCCAGCTCAGAATTCTTAAGGAAAACCGCTGTGGGAATAGAGAATCTTTGACGTTGCTGTTTTGCTTTCCTGAGGAAAAAAGATAAAAGGAGTGAAACAAAGAGGTGATCACTACAGCATATGATCTGCTATCCATGCTCACCAGAGTGTCCATATTTATTTATTTATTTGTTTAGTCATAGAATTCATAAATACAGTGTATTATTTTTATAACTGTTGATGTATTTAGTCTTGGCGGAATAGATCTACTATGCCGCTGCTGTTGGTTTTTGCTGTTGTTGTAGATTATTGCTGCTGCAAAGCAAGTATAGGAACTTGTTACAGCCAATACATACACCGATATGGTGCTGTGAGTATTTAAGACATACTGCTGCTGCACAAGTAGCATATATAATAACCTGTAGCGGATCTATACAGGTGGAGCTGGGGAGGTGGAGGGTTTCAGAGGTACTCTGTAAACGTGCTGTGAAATGCTCTAGTGAATGCTAATCATCCTTTTAAATGTAAAACAGCATGCTTATTGGCCTTAATGCTGTGAAAATCAGCAGTTTGTGTTAACGACCCATCAGCCTGCGCCATCTAGGCCTTGTTTCATATACACGGCTTAAACTAAGCCAGTATTAGGCCATGTTCAATTGGGACATTTAAGTAATTTTCATAAAAGTGCTTAGAAAATACATTACTGGTGTGGATCTTGAGACAAAACTAAGGTACTGATATATTTTAAGATTAGACAGTGCAAGTTTCTTTTAGTTGAAACAGCTCAGACTTACCTTTTAGTCTAGGATTAGGCTTAAGCCTTGTCTGTAAAAACCAGCGGCATAGAGTTGATTAGGTTGTTGACTGTAGCCTGTGGAATGTTGGTCCACTCCTCTTTAATGGCTGTGTGAAGAGCATCCCAAAAATCAATGGGTGACATGTCCGGTGAGTATGCTGGCCATGCAAGAACTGGGATGTTTTCAGCTTCCATGAATTTGGTACAGATCCTTGTAACATGGGGCCGTGCATTACCATGCTGCAACATGAGGTGATGGTTGTGGATGAAAGGCACAACAATGGGCCTCAGGATCATGTCATGGTATCTCTGTGCATTCAAAATGCCATCAATAAAATGTACTTGTGTTCGTTGTCCATAACATACGCCTGCCCATACCATAATCCCAACGCCACCATGGGCCACTCGATCCACAACGTTGACATCAGCAAACCGCTCACCCACACGACGCCATACACACAGTCTGCCATCTGCCCTGTACAGTGAAAACCGGGATTCATCCGTGAAGAGAACACCTCTCCAAAGTGCCAGATGGCATTGAATGTGAGCATTTGCCCACTCAAGTCGGTTATGATGACAAACTGCAGTCAGGTTGAGACCCCAGTGAGGACGACGAGCATGCAGATGAGCTTTCCTGAGATGGTTTCTGACAATTTTTGCAGGAATCCTTTATTTAAGCAAACCGATTGTTTCAGCAGCTGTCCGGATGGCTGGTCTCAGACTTTCTTGGAAGTGAAGATGCTGGATGTGGAGGTCCTGGGCTGGCGTGGTTACACGTGGTCTGCGGGTGTGAGGCCGGTTGGATGTACTGCCAAATTCTCTGAAACGCCTTTGGAGACGGCTTATGGTAGAGAAATGAACATTCAATTCATGGGCAACAGCTCTGATGGACATTCCTGCAGTCAGCATGCCAATTGCATTTTAACAAACTTGTATCATTCAAGAGTTTAGAGCAGGGTTGCCCAAACTCTGTCCTGAAGAGCCATTGTCATGCATAGTGTAGCTCCAGGTTGCCTCAACACACCTGTGAGGAAGTTTCTAGCAAAGCCACTGGAAGCAAGCCTGCAACCATTAGCCAAAAAGCATAACGCTAATGCTATCGCTTCCGGTTTGGCTGTACGTGGGAAAGGAGACCAGAGTTTTATCTATTTATTTATTTTTTTGAATGGATGACAATGGAGGAGAGGCTTCATATGCTGAATACACAGCTTTTTAAGGCAACGGCATGAATTGACAGCCTATCTGCTAATCTTCAACATGTTTTACACTAAACAATACTTTTGGATAGAACTATTTTTAGAGTCTATCACAAAAAACACTTCCGATTCATTCCTATGGTATCTGTAAACAGCGAATGAGTACTGTACAACTGTGACTGATATTCAATGACTTTAAGTCTCAATGTGATTGGTTATCAGGGCACATGTGATCTAAGTAAGCCATTACGCTTTCTCCAATAGTAACCCTGCTGAAAAAAACAGCATATGCTGGTTAGGTATGTTTTGAAGATGAGCTAGTCTAAGCTGGTCCTTAGCAGATCATGTACTGGTCCTAAGCTGGTCCTAAGTAACTAGCTCCTGCTCAGGACCAGCTTTGGTCCAGCACATGACCAGCTTAAACAGCTCAAACCAGCAGCCATGCTTCAAAACATGCCTAACCACCATATGCTGTTTTTTTTCAACAACAAAATGTAATACAGACCCTCATCTCCCTATAGACAGTCTCTGTTGTATGCCTAGTAAGAGCTTGATTAGCTTTTTCAATGTTCAAGGACTCATGATTCTTGTGTCTGAGTAATAACAGACAAATTTGAAACAAAAATCACGTGTTTGTGCTTTAGGAAGTTATAAAATGAGGCTATACTGTTAGCATGATGTTACTGTAGCTCTCACTTTGAACAGCAAAAAACAGTGGCGTTTATATTTGTGGTCATATCACCAATTTTGTTTAAGGATGCCTAGAAACAAGGGGTGGCTCAACTTCCCCACAGACTCAAATCACCCTGCTCTCCCCCATTCAATATTCTGTTATATTCAACTTTCTGTTATGTTATCAGTTAGATGTGTTGATGACAGACTTGAGGGGTTTTAAGTGTATGTGATGACTTTTAGAAGTCAGAACACGATTACAATGAGTGCTTTTGAGGGGAGAGAGACAAAGAGAAAAAAAAACTAATTGCTGGATTTTGTTTCATAAAATCTGCAAATGGGCAGGCTTGTGTCTTAAAAGTACGCCCACAAATTCCCAAAGCACCATCTGCTTTCGTTATATTCAGCACTTATTAGTCAGCACACGAATTCCACTGATTTCTAGTGTTGTCTATAAAAGACAGCACTGTGAGAATAAGGTGTAGCTTACTCTACAAATAGGAAGCTCATGCAGCATTAGTTAGACTAAAAAAGATGCATATTTTGATAAATGAACAAATACATTCTCTTATTTAAAAACTATGTTTCTGGTTATTTCATTCAACACCCATGTAGCATATATATTCAATTTTTGCACCCATATTCCTGCGGCCTTAAGCCTGCCATATCAAAATCAGCCAAATTATGTAACAAGAGCACAATACAGCCTGAGGAAGTTCCACAAGAGACCATCATCTATGCTCCCCAGTGAATCTCCATGCATTTGAACAACCTTATTTCTGTTTTTGCCCTCGGCCTCAGATAATTATTGGAATAGTTTCACTTCTATTGTCCTAGGGGCTTGGATACTCGCTTTTAAAAAGTTTGGCTACACCATGGTAAAGATAGCATTTAACTGAGCTTTTAGCTGACTATCAGTGCTCTAATTTGGTCTTTGCAATGAGCTGGAAAAAATAATTTGCACAAATATTACAGTCACTTAGTACAGACCACATGGGTACATCTGAGTAGCTTTGAATTTAAATCTAAAGGCATATATTTAATGAACTTGTAACCATGCATGATGATTTATTTTGACTTGTTCATGGGCGTTTGTGCAGCATGTTCATAAGCAATGTTTTCATTTGCGCTAAATAACAGTATAAATCTCTGGGAGAAAAGATACTCATTAGGTGATTCTGGTAATGGGCCATGTTCACGTGTCTCTTTTCTGGTGATGGAGGAACTGGAGGGAACCTGTACATAATTGGCTGTGTCGCTTCGTTAGCCATTTTTTAATTAGCATAAACAAGTCTTATTCATCAAATGTTCAGGCTCATTAGTGACCCATCTCTGCTAATTGTTCAATGGCAGAGTGGAAGAACCGCGTGTGTGTTAGAGAGAGGAATAGAAATGGTTCCTATGGGACAGCAGTACTGTTTCCCTGTATGATTATGATAGACAGGACATTACTCACCCTTTCCCCTCAATTCCCTGCTGGATGGGATCTTTGGTCTTCTTACTGTATCTGGGCTGACTAAATGGCTTGTGTGTTTATCATAAAATAAGAATAGAGACTGACTCACATGAAGGAAAAAATATCAGATCTCCTTCGAGACAGCAGTGAGATTAAATGGACAAATAAAACATAATTTAAAATCATATGAAGACAAATGGAAAAATAATGACTGCTTCTCAAAATTACTGGCTGGGAAAACATTCCTGTGCCAAACTCAACACCAGAGGTTGCCTAAAAAGATGTTTAGCATCCCTCAAGCATTTACAGTTCTTTTGGAAATCAACATACAAATTACTAATTGTTGTCTCTGCATGTTAAACTGGGATAAAATAACATATATCCTATAACAAAAATGAAGGAAATACTGTGCATAACATGTGGTTGGAGGAGGAGCTGAAAAATAAAAGGACTTAGTGACCTCAGCCAAAAAGAAAAGTTGTTTACGTTTCGGAACAAGTTCACGACAAGATGTGATGTTCAATCTGCATTTTGATTGGGATTTTGAGTGAATCTTTCTGAAGGGTATATATTAACCAGCAGGTGGCGACATGTGACTGTTTTATATGAACGAGTCAATGAATCATCGAATCAATCGAATCGTATTTATTCAGGAGCAAATTTAAGTGAATGTCTATATGTGTGAGTCACGGAATCATCCGAATCAACCGATTCGATCAAATCATCTGATTCGTTCCGAAATTAAGCAATGTCCTTATAAGCGCGTGTTTGAATCATTGAATCAACCGATTCGTTCAAACACTGATTCATTTAGAAACTACTGTGTTTTGCTCGGAGACCTGTCTTTGGACCTATTCGTTTGAATGAACAAAAATACCTAAGGTAAGTGTTTCACAATCGTTTTATGATGAACCACTGAGCTATAAAATTGCCCTCTTGAGAAAATTACCTCAGAAAAAGAGACAAAGGTTTGCAAAATGATGTTACCATGGCTCACAGACATATTAGTTATTTCTAGAGACATCTTTTCACTGATTCTTGAGAAGTGGAACAAAGCAGGGTGCAAAATTGAAAAAATAAAACCTTGTACTCAGATAAATGAAACTACATTTATGTATTTTATATGTACTAAGCTACTACTGAGCTATGCTTTGATGCAGCCTGCCAACTTTTCTTATTTTTATCAAAATGTGCTTTTTACCTTGGACTGTGTAATATAATTTGAAGTTTATCTTTAACAGCAATCAAGATGTGTTTAACATTTAAAAACACATTCTCATATTAGCAGAGAGATTACACTCACATTTGACCAACAATTCCACAACAAATATAAAATATCATAATGAAATATTATCAAAATATTCATCTGACAGAGTTTACATATCTGACGGTGATGACGAAAACCTGAATTTGCAGTAATTTTAACTATCAAATACATTAAATCAATCACTTACTATATTAAAACAAACACAACAAACACTATGCTATTGTTTATAAAGCTTTTATTCAAGATACACATTTAAGTATTTTGATATATCATTGGAACACAAATGATCTATTTTAATGAATGTCTGACGGTGTTGACAAAAAGTGGGGAAACCCCTGAAACCTTATGAAACATGTATGTGTCACTGAAAAACAACCTTGCTTTGATATGAGATATTATTAAGTGTTGCTTTTGATAAAACAAGCTCATTTTTATCATTAAAAATATATTTTTATCCATTTTATAGCGTATGAATGATTAAACCCTTCTCTGTGGACACACTGTTTTTTATGTAGTGAGAAGACAATAAGTGTCAGTTTTAATATAATAATAATACAATTAAATTGAAGAGGATAATTGTGTTAAATACATTCTATTATTAATCCCCCATAACATTTACAATTGAAAATATTTTCATTTTTAAACCTAATAGCAGTTACGATTGTTGGACATGTTTTGTCCCATGTCTCAATAATCAGTGTTTTATGATTGGAATCCTGCTCATATACTGTGTGTTTTTCATATAAGAGTTTACAGTATTTGCCATTCAAAGCACAGTTTTAGCTCCAATCGTCTCTGTGACTCCATCAAATGGGACACAGTCACAGAATTGGCTGTAAAATGATAGGGAAAGATACACAATGCATGAGTGTATGTGTTTGTGTTATTGTGTCTGCCGACGTGAGCTGAATTTAAAAACACTCCCCTTTGCTCTCTTTGTAAACAGCAGTCCCTGTCATGTATATTCAACGCCGAATGTAATTAACATTCACGGTGCAGAGCAGTAGATTACATTCAGAAATCAGAAAGAGACCAGAGGTCTCTGACCCCGCCTTTCACTCCTCAGCCCCGCCCACACATTAGCATTGGACGCAGATTTTAGTGCTGATAGGGAGCACGTGCAAACGAGATTTATGGCGGTGTGGTCAGGCTGTAATCAGAGACCTAAGAGCAGACGCTGTCGCGCAGGATAAAATTTATACAGCAAATGAAATGCTATTATTCGCCCCGTTATGGGGTTGGGGGGTTGGTCGGGCACTTTCTTCCGTGTTCTTCCACGAGTCCCAAATTGGGATTAATTGTCAGAGTGAAAGATGGCTATGTGTTGTTTTGTTGCTGTGAATCTCCATAATGAATAAAAATGGCTATGCACCATTAGCAGATTGATCTCTCTTTTTATTTAAATCATTAAAATGGGTTGGAGGGAGATTAATTTATGGAGTTAATGTGTTTTTCTGTCACATGGCTCCATTTTTTTTTATCCTCCTGTTATTTCACTTGGTAATAAAGAGAGTTTTTGGCTGTGAGCACATCAAGACCTTAAGTGCAACTGTTGGCTTCATAATAGTGCTATAAAACACATTTCAGGATGTAATATAGTGCTTGCATTGTTTGTGCAATGTGCTAAGGTTCACATCTCTCAGAAATAGTCATCCACGATTACATGAAAACATCAGAGATGAACAAAAGACACCAGTGGTCCTCATAAAGTCCATAAAGAAGCAGCAACAGCATGCAGATCAAAAGTTTATACACTGTAAAAATGCTGGGTTAAAAACAGCACATTTTGGCAACCAAGCACTGGGTAAATATTGGACAGAACATACCTAGCTGGTTGGGTTAAATGTTTTTTACCCAACATGCTGGGTTGTTTTATTAGGTCATTTAAGTATTTATTTAAGTCAACTATTGTTTAAAAATGATTGTATTGCTGGCTTAAAATGGACTGAAAATGTCAAAAATCACACACAGAATTATAGAGGCAACAGCAACAATCAAAAGATGAACATTATTATTAAGCAGGAACATCCATGGACAAAAATATACGACAAATTAAATGTTTTGGGGGTGAACACAGCATAGTTTACAATATTACATTTAAACTCGTTTAACAAACATTTTAAAAACATTTTAAAAGCAGCATTTTAATTAAAATGTATTTAAATAAACTGTTCTCTGTAATCACTTTTCACCAAAATAGTGCTAATTCTCATGCCCGGGTGTCAGCAAAATCTAAGACAGTGATAGGCTGTTGTTCGTCGGGGGAACTACAAACCTCAGGCCATAGCTGAAAGATGCCGTAACTTACTTCATAACCTGCTAAACAAACAGTACTGAGATTAGAAAACATATTATAACAAATATAAACATAGATTATAACATATATAACGAATAAAATGAATTTATGTTATGCAAGGCAAAAGGTGTTTCCATCATATGAAACAAACAACTGCTGCTGATGCAGCTGGCTGACATCTCATCCTTGTATGTTGTGTTGCATAAAATAATATAATTTACAGCACTCTAAATGAAATAAAATGTATATAAACCTTTATTTGGCTGAAGAAGTGCACCAAATCATGGGCGCTGAGAACCGCTCTCTCCTGTAGAGGACGCAAAAAGCTTGCGCTCCGACTGTGACTCAGCAGCTGGGTTGTTTCATCTGAGACAGGCTCAACCCAGCAGTTGGGTAGAAAAAATAAACCAATATTTAATAACCCATTTAAAAATGACCCAGCAGCTTAGTTACAGAAAAGCTACCCAGCACCTGGGTAAGACATAAAATAAAAAATGACCCAACAAGCTGAACCCAGCATTTTTTAGAGTGCAGAAAACCTGGGTAAAAATATTAAAAACAACCTAATACAATGACCCAGCAGACTGAACCTGTCACACCCCTGTGGACTGTTTTTGTGGTTTTTCCCGATGTATGCCCTTATTTGGTCTTTCCTGTTCAGTCTTTAATTATTACGTCATTGTTTAATCGTTCACACCTGTCTCCCTCTGATTAGTCTGTGTATATAAGTTTGGTTCTGTTCCCCATTGGTTTGTCGGTTATTTTAAGTCACTCCATGTATTTCAACATCTTTGTCAGTTGTTTGCGTGTGGATTCCCTTCTGTTCCTGCTCCGTTGTATGGATTATAACAATAAACTGTTTTTCCTGATTTCCTCGTCCCTACTCCTCATTCCCGCAAACAACGCCCGTGACAGAACCCAGCATTTGGGTTAAAAAAAATAACCCAGCATTTTTTAGAGTGTAGTATTAAATAACTTATATTTAATTTATTATTTTTCCCCATGTAATTATAAATATAAGTGCCTCCTTAATGAGGAGAAAATAAGAAAAAAAAAATTGTAGTACAAACATAAAACAATGCCAATATTACAAAATATAACAGTAAACAGTGTATCTATCTATCTGTCTATCTATCTGCCAATTATTTTAGATACATTCCTATATTTAATGAAATCTTTTAATCAATCCTAACTCCATTTTTAGGTCCATAAATGCCTCATCTGTATAGTTCTTTGTAGTTTTCTATTACAGCCCCCTGTCACATCTAATCTTTCTTTCAAAGTCTAATCTTGGAGGAATTCAACAGTAAAATACCTGCACATCAGAGAGTCTTTGGATCTCAGGACAGAACTGATATTGAATGTGTGTGTGTGTGTGACATATGTCAAGAAAACGAAATCTCCCTTGTCTCTATCCAATCAAAAGTGATTCTCAGGAAGACTCTCAGGAGTGGAAGAAGTTGTCAGATCAGGCACCAGGTGGTGTCTTCCTGCTCACAGCAACAGAAAGCCTTCAGCCATTGAGCGCTGAGGTCTCAAAGGAGTGAATAGTGAGTGTTTCTGGGAGTGATGGATTGAGCGTGTGTATGTGTGTGTGGTCGAAGTGTGTGAGGCAGATCTTGTGTGCTCCCCCTTTTTTGTTTTAATTGTGCCACTGTAGCAGTCGCCCTTCTGCCTCTCTAACCCTTCCTCTCGTCTCCCCGTCACTCATGGTGTGTAATTAGAGAGAGAAGATCTTCCACACCACCTCGACACAAAGCTTGACTGACAGCAGGCCTCTTGAGCTGTATCTGTGTTGCACTTTCAATAAATATAGTGTAAGGTCTGTGCACTGAGCCAGTGACGACCATTAGATGGAAAAGCGCACATCGAAAATGTTTCTGATTGATCTCTCAGTATATATCAGAACTGAAAACTTGAGTAAATATAACTATTTTATGATGTGATTTCAGATGACTTTTACTGCTAAACTGTCACTGGGGTGTAAGATCATATGAAAACATCAAAATTCACATGAATTAGCTGCCAGTTTGGCCAAAAGCATAACATAGTTATGAATTGCCATAAGAGTGTGTTGTGCAGGCCATATATGTTGGAATTACTGTATTATTTATTTATTTATTTTACATATATATATATATATATATATATATATATATATCTTTTTTTCATCTCCTTGATAATTCATGATTACATCTGAAACTGCAACTATGAAAGGTCCAGCTTCTCTCACTCATTTTCATCTTTTTATAGCTGGTGTCACCAGGTGCATTTTCTTTGTTCTTTAGTGTTTTTCATGAGGTAAATTAACGTGCTTCAGTTAATGGATCCATTTTGGCGTATATGTGTGGTGCTACAGAAATGAACCATTTCTGAATTGAAGGACGAGTTGTCGTCTCATAATTACAGTAATTCTAAGATGCATTAGTTCACTGTTGTTGAGCTCTAAAGATGACTACAAGCATCCATACAAAACTGGAGATTTTACTGAAAATCCTTAGATACAGTATGAAATCTAGATGCATCGTGACAGGTTTTAAGCCACATTTTCTATATAGTGCTTTATACAATACTGATTGTTTTAAAGCAGCTTTACAGTAAAAAAGAAGAGATTAACAGCGTTAATATTAACGCAGAACTCATCGATTATCAAACAACTTCAGTTTTAGCTGTAAGGCTCTAAAGTAGGCAGTAGTGTTATTATTCAGCTCAGCTTGTTTCAGTTCAGTTCAATAATATTTTACTACAGTGATGTCAAATATAATTAGTTCTTGCATGTCATTTGACCAATTACAATGCAGTTAAGCTATGGCAGAGTGTATATTTCAAAGAGACAGTTCAGCTAAATATGAAAATTCTATCATTAATTATTCACCCTCATGTCGTTCCAAACCCGTAAGACCTTCGTTCATCTTCGGAGCACAAATTAAGATATTTTTGATAAAAAGTTTTCTGACCCTCCATAGACAGCAACACAACTGACACATTTAAAGGCCAGAAAGGTAATATGGACATTGTTAAAATAGTCCATGTGACACTACAACAATACTTTTTGTGTGCAAAGAAAACAAAAATAATGATTTCATTCAACAATTCTTCAACAATAGTCTTTGCCGTGCGTTCTTGAGAGTACCACAGTGCATATGTGACCCTGGACCACAAAACCAGTCTTAAGTCGTTGGGGTATATTTGTAGCAATAGCCAAAATTAAGTAAAGGAAATTAAGTAAAATTAAGTAAAAATTAAGTAAAGATCATGTTTCATGAAGATATTTTGTAAAATTCCTACTGTAAATACATCAAAACTAAATTTTTGATTAGTAATATGCATTAGTAAGAGCTTCATTTGGACAACTTTAAAGGTGATTTTCTCAATATTTAGATTTTTTTGCACCCTCAGATTCCAGATTTTCAAATAGTTGTATCTCGACCAAATATTGTCCTATACTATCAAAGGAAAGCTTATTTTTTTTCAGCTTTCAGGTGGTGTATAAAGCTCAGTTTTGAAAAATTGACCCTTATGACTGGTTTTGTGGTCCAGGGTCACATATGTGTGGCTCACAATGTATGGAGAAGAGCTGCATAAATTCTGGTCAACATCTCATGTTGTGTTCTGTGAAACAAAAAGTCATAGTGGTTTTAGTGTGCCCAAATGTGAACTATACTTATAACCTTTTTCTGACTGAGAAAGAATCCAGAGCAGAAACAGAAAGCATGAGTGATTGAGTGTGAGAGACAGTGAGAGGAATGCAGGAACAGTGAGAACAGGAGAATCATGTTCCTATTCACGAAAACAGCAGGATTAGGGCGTGTGGGATCAGCTGCGCAAGTCGCCGTCTCTGGCTAGGTGGGAGATTTTCTTGAGGAGAGCAGTCAGTCAAGGATCAAACTGTTTTCCAACATCTTTTGCATATTTGAACCTTTTCCAGCAGCGACTGTATGATTTTGAGATCCATCTTTTCACGCTGAGGACAACTGAGGGACTTAAACACAACTCTTAAAAAAGATACTGATGCTTCAGAAGAAAACACAATGCATTAAGAGCTGGGGGTGAAAACTTTTTGAATTTGCAGATCAAGGTAAATTGTACTTAATGTGTCTTCCGGGAAACATGCAGGTATCTTCTGTTGCTTCCGAAGAGCAGTACTAAATCTTCACCGTGTTCAAAAGTTTTCACCCCCTTAATTGATTGTGTTTCCTTCTGGAGCATCAGTGAATGTTTAAACCTTTTTTAATAGTTGTGTTTGAGTCCCTCAGTTGTCCTCAGTGTGAAAAGATGGATCTCAAAATCATACAGTCACTGCTGGAAAGGGTTCAAATATGCAAAAGATGCTGGAAAACTGAAGAATCTGCAGGACCTGGAGGATTTTTCTGAAGGACAGTGATCAGTTAACAAACAAGGGACTCATTAACAAACATCACAAAACAAAAAAAAAAAAAACAAAACAAAAAAACACTAGTAGATCATTCAGATGACCACACACAGTATTAAGAACCAAGGGTTCCCAAACTTTTGAAGGGGGTTATTTTAATATTTATTTTGAATTAAAATATGAATATTTAATTAATATTATATTAATATTAATATTTTAATTAATACATAATTAATAATCATCTTTTCTTCTTTCCTTAAAGCACAAAAAAAAAAAACCATGACTGAACATCAGAACGAATTTTATTTCAACCACGGACAGACATCAATACACACCATTTATCAAGTGTAAATCCACCACAAGTTAATCTATTCTTCTTTCTAATTTGTTTGTCAGACGGAGGGCGGGTTTGGCGCTAGATCTGGCGTCAGATCTCCTGTCATTCAAACTGTCTACAGCACTTATTTTAGTACACAAAGCAGCACTCTGCAAAATGAATTAAATGCAAAATAAAAAAATAAAAAAACTTATTTTAATCTTTGAAATCTCATTTTTTTGCAGTGTATGGAAATATAAAACTGCAAAAACATCAACCAATTATTTTCTAGTCTTAAATTTTGTAAACACCACCATTCTCTCCTTTCTCTGTATTGTGTCCACACCTTCAATCAAAAGGCAGAAAGTCCCTCATTCCCTTCTTGAGTCCCATCAGCACGAAAGCATACATATGGAGGCCCTGTGGGGCCAAAAAGGTGTCACGTTTAGTGCCTCTCTAAAACGTTTATCCCGCGCCTCTGCCCTTCCCGTCTTGAACCTCCCAGACACAAAAGGGGACCCCAGCTTCAGGTATTTTTCCTGGATTCTGCATCCCAGGGGAGGAGAGGATGGAATGCCTGGAAGAAAGAAATCACATGTCCGTAGTGAACGGGCGGCATTGTGCGACTCGATCGGAGGACAAAGAGGTCTGAGATAATGAATTAGATTAAATGGGGAAAAGTTGAGCTATGAAAAAAGCCACACAAAGGCAGAGAAGAGAAAACAACAGTGGTACAAAAGGGGTGCTGAAAAAAATAGCCACCCCGATCTGACTGGTTATTTTGTAGCTTCACTGAAGCAATTATAGCTATTGTACACGGTGAATGGTGCTATGAATGCAGATTATGAGTGCAATGGAAATTTTTGACTCATTCTCAATTATCTTTTTTTTTTCTTCCCCGTACATCATGCCTAAGAGGAGATATTTCACACTCAAACACACACACATACGGGGCCTCAGAGACGTCTCTCTTCTATTTTGCCAATTCTAAAGGTCACAGCAGTTTTCCCATCAGCGAGCGTGAAGTATTAGCCCAACGCCTGTGGAGAATAACCGTTTTCCATCTTCATTCCCCCTCAGGTGCATTTTGAGATGCTGTCTTACACAGGTCTCCAAAGCGTCTTTCACAGCGCGTTAAAACACACAACACACGCGGCTGTTGATGCCTCAGGTAGCACTCAATGCACAGGCCAATCGTGATGATATTTAGGCTCATTTGCATGAAGAGCAAGGGTTTGTGGGTGCCATCAGTTAGATCGATGCTGTTCTGTTGTCTAAAACAGATGAGGGCGACTTGCGTTTGACCTTATTTAAAGTACGACGATGTTTGAGTAATCACAAACTCGGTCATTTATCCCAAAAGGCAGTTTAGGAAGTACTTTTGAAGTCTTTTTTCCCATTCGGCTGTCATTGGGATAAAGTTCTGTGCTGTACCCCTGTTGTTTGGACGGGTTATAAATGTTATCTTAATGTACTGTGACACGTTTGTTAGCGAGAACAGCAGACGAGAGCCAATGACAGCTGACCTCTGAGCCGCTGGGAGACGGAGAGAACTCTGGTTGCCATGGCGCCCAAATGACTTCCAAGAGAGTTCTGAAATCGCCATTGAAGCGTTTCCATTGTTTCACTTGGGTCATCATAATTATGCAGTCGCCACGGATACAATTTATGATGTTTATTATGTTTTCCTTTTTGAGAACTGAAATTGATATTGCATTGTTTGAATTCTGTTGAAAATACAAGAATAGGTTTATTGCCAAAATATTAGAAAAATGTTAGACACCTGAAAAGATATTTGAATATTAATTGAATAATATTTGAATAATAATTGTTTTCAGCCCTTTTGACTTTGACCATGAATTAACTGCTTAGAAAGCAAAACAGAACATCCTAAAATGTATAAATATGAAAATAACCATTAAAAAGTAGGATTGGGAACTGATAACCATTGAAAATAAGTACCAGAATTGAATACCATTTAGTTCTGTAAACATTTCTTGCGTGTCCATTATTTCGCTGATAAAAATGAAACACCATAACAGACTGAAATACTACTCATTAAGTGTCACTGCTAATGAATCTATGGCGTGAAACCAACAGCATGATCACTATAGTATAGAACAATTTTTAATGAGCTGATTCTTTTTAGTGAATGAAAACATACTGTATAGCACATGCAGTCCGACCTCCAAACAGTTCTTCTTAGTGAATCAAACACATACTGCTTAAAGGAGAAGTCCACTTCCAAAGCAAAGATTCACATATAATGTACTCACCCCCTTGTCATCCAAGATGTTCATGTCTTTCTTTCTTCAGTCGTAAAGAAATTGTTTTTTTTTAGGAAAACATTTCAGCATTTTTCTCCATATAATGGACTGCTATGGTGCCCCGATTTTGAACTTCTAAAATGCAGTTTAAATGCGGCGTCAAACGATCCTAGCCGAGGAAGAAGGGTCTTATCTAGTGAACCGATCGGTTATTTTCATTAAAAAAATACAATTGAAATACTTTTTAATTTCAAACGCTCATCTTGTCTCGCTCTCCCTGAACTCTGTGTATTCTGGCTCAAGACAGTTAAGGTATATCAAAAAACTGCAGTCGTAGGTTCTCCCTCAACTTCAAAAATCATTTCAAAATCATCCTGCATCGCTGCAGAAGTACTGACCCAGTCTTTGCAAAGTGAACATGCAAAGAAGATCAAACACCCTCAACAAAAAAGGTAAAACAGCGATATAGGACAATTTTGAAGCTGAGGGAGAACATGAGATGGGAGTTTTTGACATACCCTAACTGCCATGAACCAGAACAAAAACAGTCCAGGCAGAGTAAGACAAAATGAGCGTTTGACATTAAAAAGTATATAAATTGTATTTTATGTATTTTATTTATTTTATGAAAATAACCAAATGTTTCTCTAGATAAGACTCTTCTTTCATGGCTGGGATCATTTACAACTGCATTTGGGATCGTTTGAAGCCGCATTTAAACTGCATTTTGGAAGTTCAAATCCGGGGCACCATATCAGTCCATTATATGGAGAAAAATGCTGAAATGTTTTCCTCAAAAAACATAATTTCTTTACGACTGAAGAAAGAAAGACATGAACATCTTGGATGACAAAGGGGGTGAATACATTATATGTGAATCTTTGTTTTGGAAGTGGACTTCTTTAACTCAGTTCATTTGACAGCGTGAAAGAGACACCAAACCAGACACATTAGTCTAAACAGAGAATGATTCTTATGAGACAGTTCTTTATAATGAATCAAAACATACTGTATACCACTATATCACTATATACACCATTTATCACGAATCTGGTCCTGATTCTCAGTCCGCTCGCCACCAGAAATCGCCTTGCCATTACACAGACTGTTGCACTACACCCCAGACTTAATTTCCCATGCTCCACCTCACTCACCACGTTTACAGCTGCAGCCAATCACGAACGGTATAAATACTAGGCCCTTCCTACTATTCTGGGCCGAGTATTGCATCGCGTTTAGCACTCTCATTGTTAGCAGCTGTACAGAGCCACTTTCTTCATCCTTAGCCAAGTTTAGCCATGTTTCTAGTTAGTTTATCCTAGTCTTGTTTTCTAGCCTGGTTATATTGTCTTGTCTGCCTTCCACCTGCCCTGGACTTCTCGCCTGTCGTGGATTTAACCCTTTGCCTTGTCGTTTCGGACTCTGTTCGCCCCTCAAATAAATTCTAGCCTGTCTATTTGGATTAGCCGTTTGCCTCCTCCCTTGGATTCCTTGGATCGCCTACCTTATGGATTACTCTTGTGTCTTGCCTGAATATACCTGTTGCCGATGTTCGACCCAGCCTATGTTTGACCATGCCTTTCTTTATCAATAAAGCTATGCAAATGGATCTGCCTGCTTCACGCGTCAGCCACTTCGTTACACCGTTATAGTTCGACTCCCAAACAGTTCTTTTTAGTGAATCAAAAAACACATACAGTGTAACTCAGTTCATTTGACAGTGTGAAACAGTCAGCATCATCAGTGTAGACAAAATGAATCAGTGTATTACAAAATTAATGATTCTTTTGAGCTGATTCTTTTTATTGAATCAAAACATACTGTATAGACATTTTTCCTGAACACGAAAGTCACGCCTGACTCTTAACCGGAAGGATTCTTTGCATTTCCGGTCTCCAGTGTTTCCATCATATATTCCGAGCTAATCTAAGGTTAAACCTATTAAAATGTTGTTAAAAAGCACATGGCTCCATAGCGCCATCACTTTGCAATGTCGCAATGACCGTCAATTTTCCGTGCCTCACTCCTCAAAGTTTAATGAGCGTGTAGATGACATGAAGCTGCCGTCGTCAGCTACATTAAAAACAGATGGGCGCTATTTGAATGGGTTCCTGTTCCTAGACTGGAACATCCAATTGGAAGTTAGAATTCAAAACATAACGTATAGCACATGCATTGTAGTTCACCTCTAAAACAGTCCTATTTAGAGAATCAAACACATACCATTTTACTCAACTCAAATACACAGCATTATTAAGTGTAGTTCAATTACAGAATGAATGATTCTTATTAGCTGGTTCTTTTAGTGAATCAAAACATACTGTATGCACATGCATTATAGTTCCCAAACAGTTCTTAATCAATCAGTGAATCAAACACATACAGTCAAACTATCATAGTCACTCTTTTTAGTGATGTGAACACATATAGCTTAACTGTGAGACCTACATCAGTTCAACTGACAATGTGTAGTTAAAGATGTGAATTTACAATGCAAATTTAGTCATTATTTTATCAAAAATTAATGAAATATGACAATTTTTTGTTGTTGTTGTTGTTGTTGTTGTTGTTGTATTGTTATTTAAAACACAATTAAACACAATCTTAATGGATTCATGCCACCTCTAAAAAGTAAAGTCTTTGTAAACTGTTTTATCATCATAATTGTATTTAATTGTATTTGTATTTTTAATCTTTTGGTGAACTATCCCTTTAATGCACTGTGAACTAGAACTAACAAACAAACAGACAAAAAATGCTTTTTAATAATTAACATTAAAAAAGATGAATAAATGCCATTATTTAAAAAAAAATACATTGCCTATTGTTAGTTCATGATAGCTAATGTTACCAAATGAGACCTTATTGTTGTTACCAATAATGGTTAATGGAACTGCAAGCACCACTCCCTTTTTCTGAAGAAACTTTAAAAATCATGTTCTGATCACATGAAAGAGAGCTTACATAATCAACAATGTTAATATATTGTTCTCGCTGCATTGACAAAAACCTCTTGGCCTTTGCGTTGCTTTCCTCATTTGATGATATTCCTAAATGGATTTACTAAATATGGAATTTGCTTGCAAATTTCAAAGGAATTAACAATCAGCAAAACATTTTAACAAAAGAAATTTAATGCAATTAGAGAACATACTGATTGCTTTCCTCCGAGTGAGGGCTTCTCGCTGTTCCTGTTTTGTTCCTGGAAAATGAGCAGTAATTGCTTCTACCGTTTTACACAAAAGCCATCGCGGGGGGTGGAGGAATCGGTTTGGCGCTCATGGTAAACACGTATAATAATGCTTGGATGTGTGCAGAGGAGAGAAAGGAGCCGTTTAACAACCCAGAAGAATAGGGCCGTGCAGTTTGCATAGATTTCCTCTCTCACTGAAATGGAAAAGATGCTCAGAATGGTAAACTGCGTGAACATGTGGCCCATCTCTCCTCTGAGGGCTTTAAAACATCTCCACCCATCGTTTCGACAGACACATATGGGCTGAAAACTGAAGCTGGAATCTCCTGATAATGAAATCCTGTTCGGGTTTTTATGACCTGGTAGACGGACCCTGCAATGGGAAGTGGCATCTGGAACGAGTCCGTTAGCACGATTCCTCGCACGGAGAGCCGAAAAAACTGTCCCTGCAGGCGTGCCACCAAAACAAACAAGACACAAGATGAACGATTCCCCGGGTGTCGTGCTGCGTGGAGACACCTGACAGTAGAAAAGAAAACATGCGCGGATGGGGAACGGAATGCAAATGATGTTTTTGTGGTTATCCTTTCATTTGAACATTTCAAGACCAAGAGAGAGAAAGAAAGAAAGAGAGAGCTATAGAAGAAAAGATGGCAAGAGAGAGTGAGATAGAGGTGTAATCTGTCTCTTCCCCTGTTATCTCTGACTGCCGTTATGTCACATCACCTTTAAATATTCAGCATGTGCCCATTTTATCCCGAAGGGCAGCATTTGAAATCATAACGGCCCGTCCGTTTAATTGCCAGAATGCCACCCAAGCTCTGGATCTGAATGATGTTCGTTCTATTATTAATGAGGCCAGGAGAGCACTTTGACATTTTGCATTTTGCTGGAAGATGCAAATGAGGCTGGTGTGAATATAGGAATATAGGAAGTCAAGTGCCGCCATGTGCAGATGTCCACTTCCTCTGCACATATACTGACCGATCAGAAACAGGAGTTTTTCAGCTATTTATTTTTTGAAAAAATAGTAGTTTGACACACCAAGGCAAGCATCACTACATTTCAATGATTTAAAGGGTTAGTTCACCAAAAAAATGAAAATTCTGTCATTAATTACTCATCCTCATGTCGTTTCAAACTTGTAAGACCTTCGTTCATCTTCAGAACACAATTCAAGATGTTTTTGATGAAATCTGAGAGCTTTCTGACACAGACAGCAATGCAACTACCATGTTCAAGGCCCAGAAAGGTAGTAAGGACATTGTTAAAAAAGTCCAGGTGACATCAGTGCTTCAACCAAGGCTCGAATTGAGGGGGGATGCAGGAGATGGCATCCCCCTTGTTGAAAAAAATGACAAAAAAGCATTCCCTCTGTAAAACCACCATCCCCCCTTACCATCCCCTTTAGATTAAGAATGCTGTGTATTATGTAAAACCTATTGTGCAAATTAAATGATAAAATTCTCTAAGTATAATAATTTATCAACTAAATAAGGGCGACTGGCCAATCAGAGCTCTGTATTAAGGAGCTGTGTGCTTGCTTATGCACGTTGTCGTTATTTTTCGCACAACATGTTTCAAGCACAACTTCTGACGTTTTTTGGCAATGATATTATGCAGCACCTGAAAATAGGCTAACTTCCGTCAACATAACCAACGTGACCACCTGCTTGCCCAGGGAGACTATTTTCAGATGCTGAGTAATATCACTGCGCCTGCTGCAGCCATGATACGGCAGCAAAGTTCCTTGATTATTACGAGAGTACGGAATGAGAGTATAGTTCCTAGCCATATCAATCTAGAAAACAGCAACTTTTTATTTTAACTTTATATTTAATATAAAATATTTTATATTTAACTTTTTAGTACACGATGTAACTACAGAAGAGTCAAGTTTTAAATGGGAAAAATATCGAAACTCTTTGGTCATTTTTGAGCAAGATGCTATTGGTCTAATCAGATTCAATGATCTATGCTAAGCCATGCTAAAAGTGCTACCGCCAGACCCGGAGATCGGCTGAATGGATTCAAAAACGGTAAAGCTCAGCTGTTTAACTCTAGGGGAGTTGGAAAGTGAGCGTATTTTCAAAGTATTTTCAAAAAAAAGTGGAGTGTTCCTTTAACAAAAAGTAAAATTTCATACCCGCATTTTGGTTTTAGGCAACACTGTACCATCGTGGATCACAAGTATAACCAAACTATCATATCCGTTATCAAACCAAAACATTATAATTAGTGAAATTATAATTAGAAAAAATTATCATAACTGTGAGGACGAAGGATGCGTTCCATTCAGAAAGGATCACCTGTTCTAATTCATGCTAGCTGATATTATCTGCAAAAACATACAAAAACATGTTGTGAGAGTCCAAAAGCATTCATTGCATGATGAAGCCTATTAGAATGCAGGCTGGTTTTAGAGGGGTTTTGACCGCTTCCAGGCTGGTCAGGCTGGGAGACCAGCTGAAACAACCAGCGAAAACCAGCCTGACCAGCTTAGCTAGGCTGGGAGACTAGCTAAATCCAGCTACTTCCAACTTAAACCAGCTAAGAACAGCTTTTTTTCAGCAGGGTAATGAAAGAAAAATATTTTTGTGTCAGTTTTTATTTTTTATCTTTATATAATTAAGTAATATCACACACGAATCAGCATGTGTGTGAGATTGCCAGTTTTAAATTAATTATATATAGCAGTTCAACAGACAAGAAGTTAACTGAATGAGTTACATTTTAGACACATTTTGTCTTATTTCCTGTTTTGCCAATTAAAACAAAGCCGGAGCAGAGCTGCAGTGTTTCTTTCCTAAATTAATCTTTTTTTGAATAATTCAAGTGAGCTAATTGCTCAATGATCTATTCATAAAGACAGTCAACTTGCTTCGATCATAATTAAATCAGACATTTTAAAAGAATCGTTTGATTAAAGGATTCAATGAATCATTTACTAAAACAGACACTTGCCACCACCTATTGGCGGTTTTATTTATCATATCATATTTATTTATCCATGACAAGCCTAAACCAGCACAACACACTCAGCAAAACATTAATTATGGTTATCGACAAAATCTCCCTCCCCACAAATTCTGTAATTTTTTACAATAACGCACACCTCTAAATAAGAGGCATCATTTAGGTCATTTGGGACACAGACACACACATTGTGTGCATGCAAGTGTGCATGCATTTGTTTAACCTATTTTAAGAAGACCAAATGTCTCCAAAAAAAAGCAAAACTTTTGGCATTTCAGGCCCCACAAGGAAAACAGCTCATAAACCATAGTTCATTCAATAAAGCTTATTTTTTTGTTAAATAAAAATGTAATTACAGTAATCACAGGATCTCAACCGCCCAACCCCCCACCATCTCCCTTGATTTTTTTTTACAATTCAACCATTGGGTCCAACCATAATGTTATGAAGCTACAAGAGTTTTAAACAATATGTGTGCCCTTCACAATCTTGATTTCAATGTAAATATGGTGTATTTTCTGACTAAAATGTATTGGTATGTGCAGGCGGTAGCAACATTGCACAGCATGACTTCATTCGAAATGTGATTAAATGTGCGTTCTGATGTGAGTCACATATGTGAAGGTGACCGCCTGAGCTGAAAGAGTGTGAGAGTCAGAGGAGAGTGTGATATATTGGAGAGAAGAACACATAAGGGATGGAGGCAGATATTGTAGGAGGAGAGAGAATGAGAAGTGCTGACAGGTTGTCAGGGAAGAGTTCAGAGCTCTGACCCTTTCCCACTGCTGCCTCAGAAATAAAACCCATTGCCTTCAAACAAAAAAAATAACACGTATAATGGTCAGACACGAAAATTGTGTTTATGTTCTCTCAACTGCCTTTTCTGGAGATGTTTGCATTCACAGGCAGAAAAAAGAACATTCTTTATGCTTCAAGAGGGGAGATCTAATAAAGCCTCAAGTCTTTTTGATCTGTGAAGCAGGAGGAGGAGGAGGTTGTGATGTTGTCCAAGTTTGGACTGGTCTCCTGAAGCGCCTGTGCATGTCTACATGATTTATACGGCTCTGTGTCAGGAGGAGTTCATTCATGTGCAACTTTTTGTATCATTATCAGATGAAACTGCTCTAAGAAGCGCAAAACAACATTGAAACAGTAAAAAAATAAGGGCCATTTTTTTTTTAAATTATCTTGATGATTGAATTTCTTCCACAAAACACACATATGCACATTTCATTCACATGAAACATGTCTAGATATGTAGTAGATTGTATTTGTGAATAGAGGGTTGCACTCTTAGGGTACGTTTGCATGACAACAGTGTACTAAAAGCAGAAAAGTTTAAAAGCAAGTTTAGCGTACAACATGTATCTGTGAAAACACTATATTGTCCTGGCGTGCACATATATTAGTAGCACAGTAGTTGGCGATATCACTTTGTAAACAAACACTATGTACACGCCTATTGATGAACACGTAATATGTGACCCTGGACCACAAAACCAGTCTTATGTTGCACGGGTATATTTGTAGCAGCGGCCAAAAATACATTGGATGGGTCAAATTTATCGATTTTTCTTTTATGCCAAAAATCATCAGGATATTAAGTAAAGATCATGTTCCATGTAGATATTTTGTAAATTTCCTACCGTAAGTATATTAAAACGTAATTTTTGATTAGTAATATGCATTGCTATGAACTTCATTTGGACAACTTTAAACACGATTTTCTCAATATTTAGATTTTTTTGCACCCTCAGATTCCAGATTTTCAAATAGTTGTATCTGGGCCAAATATTATCATATCCTAACAAGCCATACATTAACACAAAGCTTATTTATTCAGCTTTAAATGTATAAATCTCAATTTTGAAAAATGTACACTTGACTGACTGGTTTTGTGGTCCAGGGTCACATATGTGCATCGACATGATGTCACCATTTTTGCAAACTCATGGTTTTGTAGAGATGGTATCAAAAAACATTTAAAAACTTCCACTATGAAACCTGTTTTCAAATGTTTGATGTCAGTGTTATAATGAAATAGATGTGATGTCTTTGTCAATGGTAAATTTTGATAAAAATTATTATTACTGTATTTTTTTATTTACAGAAAAAAAAAAATAGTTGCATGAACAGTTAATTTAATTTATAACGATCAAATTTACAGAATGTTCATTAACTGAATTCAAAAAAAAAAAACAACACCTGATGTGCATTCTTTATTCAGAATTTTGTAGATTAAGGCCTGTTTTCATGCCAGTGTTTATCTTAAGCCAGGTCTAAGTCAACTGTGCCAATCAGGTTAGTGCTCACAGGTGTTGATGGTCACTAGAAGCCTTATTTAAACTCTTAGTATGTTTTGAGAACGCTAGTTTTGTTTGTGAAAGTGGATGAGTAAAGGAATGAGTGTGCATATGAAAAGACGAGCGTGGGAAAACGATTTATTATAAAGAGAAGAGAAAAAAGTCAGAGAAAAATCTTGATAAATTTGAGAAGAAAAAAAAAAGAAACTTAAATCAAGATTGTTGTTTATTTATTTTACTATCTTTTTCTTTGTGGGAAGATTTTCTTTGGCTTTTTTTTTTAACTTACAAAGCCAGGCTGGTTTCTGAAGAGAGTTTTGGGGCCTAATCTCTCTACTCTGGTGCTGTCTTTAAGAGTATTACAAATCCCTGGAAATATCCCAAAACAAGTTTTATACTACAAGTCTCTTTTCGCTCAGACAAACATCCACTCTTAGAAAAGCTCTTGCGCCACTACTTCTTCTAATGACATATATAGTAACATATAGTAAATAAAATACATATATTAAATATAGCAAAAAGGAAAAATTACAATTGGAGAAATGTGGAGATCATTTCAATACTCTTGTTAAATACTGTTTGACCCTGAAATACATTACAGAAATATGCTGAAAATGCCACTTTATGATGAGAAAAAGGCTTTTTAGACTTCTCGAGTTGGTTAGATGGTTATTTTGAGAGTCAATAAGCTATTGATGGTACATATAGATTCTTCAGATCACTGAATTGGATTCTTTAAAGCACCAGTATAGATCGTTTTCTAAAGAACTACACAGAAGACCATTCTCATATGACATCAGACTATAAAAAACTCTCCCTTCAGACTGGAAGCTTTATTTTGAAGGGTGGGACTGTGTTGAGCATTTATCTCAGGGTGATTCGGCCCTGTTTCTAGCTGAAAGTGGGTCATTGTAAGGATGAAGTGTGTGGAGCCCCAGCTCTGCTTGTCCTCAGGCCCATTCATTTCACTCTGCTCTGGGAACTCTCGCTGACCATTAAAGGATTTCTTTTTCAGTTTGAGAGCAAAGGGACTGACTTGCATCTAAAGGACGCTGGAGTATTTTCCTCTCCTTTAAACACATAAGATCTTATGAGGTTCTGTGATCTGTAGTGTTGTGCGTTTTTTTTTTTTTTGTTTTTTTTAACAGCAATTAAAAAATGTATCTAAATAATAATGTTAGAGAAATAATGCAAATAAATATTGTAAATGTGGAAAGTTCTTTTTTTTTTTTTATTCATATCTTTTTATTTGTGACCCTGAACCTGGATAAAACCAGTCATAAGTAGCATGGGGTATATTTGTAGCAATTGGCAAAAATGCATTGTATGGGTCAACATTTTTGATTTTTCTTTTATGGCAATAATCATTAGTATATTAAGTAAAAATAAGATATTTTGTACATTTCCTCCTGTAAATATATCAAAATTTAACTTACTTTTTGATGAGTATTATGCATTGCTAAGAACTTCCTTTGGACAACTTTACTTAACGTTTTCTCAATATTTTGATTTTTTTTTTTTTTTTGCACCCTCAGATTCCAGATTTTACATTGTTGTATCTCGGCCAAATATTGTCCTATCCTAACATACCATACATTAATGGAAAGCTTATTTATTCAGATTTGAGATGATGTATAAGTCTCAATTTCGAAAAATTGACACTTATGGGATTTGTGGTTCAGGGTCACATTTTGTTTATAGACTTTTCCTTGGTATTCTGCATTATCTGCATTTCAGAATTCTGAGTTTTTATCTCACAATTTTACTTTTTTCCCCAGAATTGCAAATTGCCATTTATTTATTTATTTATTTATTTATTTATTTAATTTATTCCATAGTCTGAAATCTAACTTGAAAAACTGAATCCAAATGTAATCTAAATTATAACGTTTTGTGCATTTTGAGAGCCCCATTAGGCTGGTTGCCGTAAACACGGCCACCTGGATCACATCAGCATAGTAAACCGATTCTTGGCTTTTCTATAAACAGCTGGTTGAGGTCGAGTATCCGTGCTTCAAATCCTGATGAAGATAAACTCATTAACTCATTAAAGGCCTTGGCCAGGGTTTTTAGCAACAGGAAGCAAGCAAATGCTTTCCCTCTTTTACCATTTACTGATATAAATCATGCACATAACTCATTCCTCCACCAGACGCACACATCCAATCATATATGCCTCCAGTGACTGCTTTTACCGGCCAGGATGATGTATGTGGATAAATTTATCCATAACCCCTGAAGGTCAGGAAACCCACTAAAGATGAAAGGAGGAAATCGTGAGCTGTCAGAGGCTGTGAAGATGTCATCACACCACAACGGCTCCTGGACCGCCACAATTTCAGGAAGATTGATCATCCAATTAGAGTTCGGCCAGAAGGACGTGACAGCGTGCAAATTTTCATACTGTACTAACAGACTGCAAATGTGTCTGTCGCTCTGTCATCAGCTTTTGATTAGCGAATGGCGCCCTCCTTTAGTAGCCAGGAGCTGAAGGACAACGGGACCAATCTGATATCTCTTATCGTTGCACAATACAGTGATAGCATCTGATGTAAATTCCATGTACTTGCACTTGTTATCCAATTCCTGGTTGCATGCAACCCATTTAATCATTTAAAACTGTTAAATTATTATTAAAGGGGTCACACCCTTATCATGTTGTGATGCCGTGTCCCAGTATGATGAGACAAAAACAACAATAAACAATAAAACCTATTACAAATGAGGCATTTGTTGCATCCAGTGATGACATAATTACTGATTATAAGGACTTATACTGTTGCGCTGCGTCACGTCGCGTAAACATAACACCATGTCTGTATTTGTGAATGTAGAAACGATATACAACAAGCACTGCTCTACACTGCTCAAAACTTGCGTTTGAATAGTCAGTAGCAAATTCTTTAAATATGAAAACGTACTTACAGGCTGTGAGTCAGAAGCGGCAAACTGTCCTTGCAAAATTGGAATTGCCCCACTTTATAGTGTGCACAGCCGGCATTGTAGGCTACTCTCCCAGGTTCAGGAAACAGTGTCTTCTGTAAATTGCATTGCTCACACTCGAATATATGTATTGTACTGTTCTGGAACAGTGTTGTAAATATAACTTAACCACTGATTTCTAGTGGTTCTAGTCTGATTTCTTCTTTCCAAAGAAAGTACAAAACACACAGCGTCTCCACAACATGGCGGCTGCAACAATACTACAGCCAGAATAAAAGTTACGCCTTCTGTCTTTGCATATACATTTGGGTGGTGTTATGCAAATCTACCCACACCGTAAGGTAGACATGTGGGGGGCGTTTGAATGAGGTGTTTTATGAAGGCGTGGCTGAGTCTTAACTTTAATAAGAAATATCTGTTTGGGTTTGAAACTTTAATCTTTGAAACTTTACAGATCTTATATATGCACGAACAGCTTGTAACACTTCAAAGACAAAGGAAAACATGAAATCGACCCCTTTAAAGAAAATTCCGCAGGTTTGTAATGATGCTGACTTAAACAAATAATGCAAGCAGCGATTATTGGGGTTTAAGTGTTTTAAGGCCTTTAAGTACATGCGTAAAAAGCAGTTATGTTTTATTTAGCAAGCATGTAACCGCTTAGATCGTATACGGACAAGACCATTTAAGCCAAGACCGGCAATTTACTAATTTACTAAAAAAAATTTCTAGAGAGTCTAGAAAATCATGCTGCAGTGCTTTATACTGAGGTTGAGTAAAAAACCTAGGACTAGTTCGCAAAAGTAGGTTTTTAATATAATTGAGTATATTTATTGAACGATTTGATGGGAGATATACCAAATGATACCATGAGTCAAACAGGCCCACCGATTTTTGTTCCATTTGGCCTCCGTTAACCTTGTCTAACAGGTGCTCAAAATTCATTGTCCGATAGCAGACGTGTTTTGAGATATGCGAGTGTCGTCATAGACACCTGTGGCACTTTGGACAAAGACACAGCATACCGATTCTCATGCCTATAGGAGAAAAAAAAATTGAGTTATAGACATTTTAGTAAAAGTTGCTTCACCCCTTATGAAAGTTTTGGTGTCTCTTTGCCACGAAAGTTCAATGTTTTGATAATCATTGATATTCACTCTCCAGAGAATCTTTCTGCACTGATTTTATTCCGGTTGGGCGAAAAAGGACTAGTTATAGGACTAGTTCACAAAAGTAGGTTTTTTTAAAAAAACATCCGGCGTGAGCCAAGGATTTCAACGACGTAAGGCATTTAAGTCTGCGACTAACGGTTTAGGAGTTGATTTCATATTTTGGATCCTTGTAGTGCCCCCATCAGGCTGCTTGGGGTGAGCCTTGGTGACATTGTAGGTGGTGTGAGTACTACCATCCCTTCAAGTTTCAAGTTTCTATGACTTACAGTTTGATCTGCCTAAACAATTTAGTGTAGAATGCTAATCCTTGGCCATTTTAACAATTACAATTGGGGTTCAAGCACTATAATTCCAACCTTAAAATCAAGCTGTAAAAACTGTCTGAGAATTCAGCAGATGGCAATAGTCTTTTTGGCTTTTTGGCAAAAACACTACGAAATGCATCATATTTTTTGAGAAAGTGTGACAAGCTCAAACAAAACAGGCACTATTTTTGCAATGAGCACCCCAAAATTATTAAGAAACAAGTATTGGATTTTATTCAGTGAATTCATACATACCTTACACATACTCACGCATACATAGCTGAAACCATATGTACCCCAAAGATATGGAAAGCAGCAACTGTCGTCCATCTGTTATATCGTCCATATATATATATATCGAAAAGATCTGATTCGTGATACGTAATCTCAAAACCTGTTATAAATTCATGAGTCAGATGGGATAAAAATCAATAAATACACATGTAACAAAAATCTGATGTGAAATTGTCATACGTTTAATTTCACAGTGTTTACACTGCTTGTTTGGAGAGATCAAAGTGGAATGACAGACTGATTTACCTCCGGCTGTGTTGCTCTAATAGCTGCGGCTCAGAGCGGAGAACATTTCACTGTGTCAACTCAGCCATGATAAAACAGAATTAATTTTAATTAAAGGTGATGTACTTTCATTTTAGAGTGTTCATGCCCTGTTGCTGGAACACAATTACATCCTTCATGCACATTTGTGTGTTTACAATGCTAGTTTTCACAGGCTAACTAGGTTTACCATTAGCATTTTACATCCATTTCAGTTAACAATGGAAAACAATGCTTTTCGATTATTAGCAAATGCAAACATGTCTTTAGGTCACAGAAGACCAGACTGAGTTAAAACGTAAAGGTTTCCTGTACTGGAGTCAATAATCTTGTGCTAGCAGCAACAACATGATGAAATATCTAAAAAATTCATGCTGTCTTAAATGTCAAAAAACAACGTAGAGCCACCAGCTGCCCAGCATGTACTGCATGAGTGATCTCTGACTAGGTTTGGGTCTAGATGCTAGCAAAGGCTTTGTAAATTGCATGAAATGGTTTTGGGAGTGTGTTCTTTGTTGGCAAATCTTAAGATCTATGTGTGATGTTGCATTATTAATTAATAATGAACTTTTAAGCATTTTATTTATTTATTTTTGCACTTATTTTAAACCTGCTCAGACTCAAAATCTCCAGAACTTTTAAGAATACAAGCACAAATAACCTGTCAAAAGTTCCCTTACAATATTCAGGGGTGATGGAGGGTCACAGGTGTACAGTAGGTGGCTGCTTTGGTCCACTTTTCTCCGTGCTGTAGGTCCCTCCGTGTCTCTCTGGGAACAATTAATGTCAGGCATTCAAAGTGCAGCTATTGGTGGACCGTGGACTTCAAAGGCCAGCCTCCTCAAAGGCTTACAGCGGAGAAACGGCCCTCAAAACTCCAGCAGGCCCTCTAAGGCACAGAGAGAGTCCTGTTTCTATGGGCCGGTGAGGGAGGGGAAGGCCTGCACGCTGTATGAAAGGACCTACTAACATGCAGGAAAATCTCCATGGGATTAAAAACTTCCATTCAGAGCAGTGAGGAATGGCTAGATGGAGAATCTAAAGATCAAAAAATACCCAGTACAAGAAGCGAGTTTTCAGCGTTGCCCAATCGTACTGTAGTTGTGTGGGTTTTTCTTTTCATTTTTAAAAGCCATCCAAAGCAGGCAGCCTCCATGTGCGTGTTTTTTTGGCATTGACTGTGGACTGGCACACAGCCAGAGATTTCCACCTTTGTATGAAGCCGAGCTTTGTTCGCTGGTGTGGACCATTAAATCCCATCATCCCCCTCTCATTTTTTTTAAACCAAGGCCACTGAAAGACTGAGCACCTGTTTAAGTAAAAAAACAATTAAGAGTCCATTGGAAGCATTTAAAACCCAGATTAGAGAAGATGGTACAAATGGGAAGTATTAGGATTTTCTTTTATACTTTTTTTTTTTATTAGCAGACCTACATGCAGCAATTTTGGTTGCACAAAGAGGTCTGTAGCCCCCCCAGTGACCGGCTGTATGATTTGGTCATTAGCCACAAGGCAGGGAGTTGTTAAAATGCAATAAACCATAACATTTAACGCCCTTTCAATGCAGAGTTCATTTTAATGCTCAAAAGATTGAGGCTAGAACCTACTTTCTTTCACCTTTCATCTTTTGTACAGTACAGGAAGTTGTCATTTAGCAGCTGCTTTTATTTGAAGTGACGTTAAGATTTTGATGCAAACTTCAGTCCATTTGACATCAGATTTATTGGTTTGTTTGACTGGTCTGAAAGACTTTTTCCAAACTTGTGTGTGGTTCATCAGAGACGGTATAAGACTGATGGTCTGCTCATGCATATGTAATCGAGAATAAATATAATGCTTCATATGGCAGCTGTAGGAATGAAATACAGGGCCTTTACAGCTAAAAAAAAGCATATTTCGTAAACTATAAAATGTTTGCTGCTGAATATCTTTGTGAGATCTGTGTCCTCAATTTTAGTATAGTACATTATTTGAAAATGAATACATTTTGAGGCTCCATATATTTGACTTTTCTGACATTGTAAACTTGCTCAGTAGCACACCTGGTAAAGCACTGAATTAGCAATATGAAGTGCCAACCTGATCTCACAGCAATTTGTATATATTTGACAAGGTGGCTAATACGTACGACCTCACTAGTACGAATTCTTACAGTTTCTGAAAAATCATACATATTTTACAGAGTGGCAAATTTGTAAAAAATCATACGAAGGACCACACTCTGTCCCTAAACTTAACCATCACAGAAACTGCACGAGTAATATTGTACGAATTAGCTACCTCGTAAAATTTGTATACCTCATATATGAATTAGACGTCAGAAAGCTATGGTGTTGCTTGGGTACGATCTCATCAAACATAAGTCACAATATAAAAGCTCAAAGACTTGTAAAAGCAAGACCTTTACAAAAAAAAAAAATAAATAAATAAATAAAAAAACAGTGATGGCAGGGTTGCAAATGAACTCTACTTTGGACTAAGCCTTAGAGTAGCTTACACTTCCCATCTACTGGGAGGCTAAACAAATACGTACAGCTCCTGTCTTTACCTGTGGCCTGCAGTCACAGTGACTTCCAGCTGCCCACTGAGAATCCCGTCGACTGCAGGTGACTTTCTGTGCTTTTGTTTTGTTTCGTCTGGCCCCTTTGTCCTCCTGCTGTGACCTCAGCGCATGTTTCTGGCACGTTAGAGATGCTCTCTCTCTGATTAGGGTAATTACAAACCATCTCTGCTCTCCCCACTCCTCAAACCCCACTTCAACGCGTATTCATCCATTTGTCTTAAAGTAATGAAATCCCTGGGGGAGGGGCGGGGGGGCGCGGCGTGGCGGGGCGCCTCATTTCAGGAGCTATTAAGTAGCGAACGTGCTACTCGCTAGCACTTTTATCACTGCGCTCGTTAATCTCGGAGCCCTTCCGCTCCGCGGAGCGGCTGCCATTGCGGTAATCACAATAAATCACACCGACAACTGCTGCGGCCCAACTGTGGTGCAACGGAAGAGAGTAGAGTAAATGCTAGAGCCCTCTTAGACGACCTGATGGCTCTTTTCAGTAGTATGCATTTGGTTTTGAATGTCTTTATATAAATACAAAGGTAAAGATTTTTTTCCCATTAAACCACTAAAACTGATGATGCCAACCTGGGCTCACTGGAGAAATGGTGCCTGTGGCGCTATTTCTGCACAGTGATATTGCGTTGTGTCTTGCACATTTCGCAATACATTCGAAGTATCCAGTAAGTGCATTTGGTTTTATCTGAAACAGACGAACGTGAATCTGGCAACGTTTTATTACACTGGTTGTTGTACATCATGATATGAACCTGCCAACCTTTTGTCGCTTGTTGCTTGCAACAGTTTCAAAGTGAAATATCCAGTAAGTGGCACTAAAAGAGTGTTCAGTTTCACCCAAAACAGATAACTGTGAATCTGACAATGCTTTATTAGGCTGTTTTTTTTTGTATACGTTTGCAATACTTTCGAAATTAAATGTCCAGTGAGTTGTGCGAAAAGCACATTCAGTTTTATCCGAAAGAGACAAATGTAAATTTGGCAGTGTTTTATATTACATTGGTTGTTGTAAATTCGCGATGTGAATCTGGCAACATTTTGTTGCTTGCTGTACATTTGCAACACTTTCAAAGTGAAATGTTCAGTGAGTGGCACTAAAAGCATGTTAATTTTTCCTGTGAATCTGGCAGTGTTTTTTTAATGTTTAATGTTTTTATACGTTTTGCAATACTTTTAAAATGAAATGGCCAGTGAGTGGTGCTAAAAGCACATTCAGTTTTACTCAAAACAGACAAACATGAATATGGCAACATTTTATTGCTTGCTGTACATTTGCAACACTTTCAAAGTGAAATGTCTAGTGAGTGGCACTAAAAGTGCGTTCAGTTTTATCTGAAATGGACAAACATAAATCTGGCAATATTTTATGTTGGTTGTTGTACATTTGCAATGTGAATCTGGCAACATTTTGTTGCTGCTTGTACATTTATAACACTTTGAAATGTCCAGTAAGTGGCATTAAAAGAGTGTTTAGGTTCACCCTAAACAGATAACTGTGAAAAGGTCAATATTTTATTACCTTGGTTTTCATACGTCTACAGTACTATCCAAATGAAATGTCCAGTGAGTGTCGCTAAAAGGTCATTAAATTTTATCCGAAACAGACAAACGTGAATCTGGCAATGTTTTATATTACATTGGTTGTTGTAAATTTGCAATGTGAATCTGGCAACATATTGATGCTTGTTGTACACTTGCAACACTTTCAAAGTGAAATGTCCAGTGAGTGGCACTAAAACCATGTTTGTTTTCCCCCGAAACAGTTAACTGTGAATCTGGCAATGTTTTATAACGTTGGTTTTTATATGTTTGCAATATTTTAATAATTAAATGACCATTGAGTGGCACTAAAAACACATTCAGGTTAACCCAAACCAGACAAACATAAATCTGGCAACATTTTGTTGATTGTCGTACCTTTGCAACACTTGCAAAGTGAAATGTCCAGTGAGTGGCACTAAAAGCGCTTTTAGTTTTATCTGAAACAGACAAACATAAATCTGGCAATGTTTTCACATTTACAATGTGAATCTGGTGACATTTTGTTGCTGCTTGTATGCTTGCAACACTTTCAAAGTGAAATGTCAAGTGAGTGACATTAAAAGCATGTTCAGATTTGCCCAAAACAGATAATTGTGAATCTGGCAGCATTTCATGGTTGTATGTTTGCATTACTTGAGTAGAAACACATTTACTGAAGCAACCAAATCATTTTAGCTCACTTCTACAAGTCTTTGAGCTCTTTTATCATGATACCTCTGCTGAAAAAAACAATAGACACCATTACAAAATTTGCAATGGTTTTACTGGTTATAATGGGTCTTGTATTGGTTTTAATGGAAACTGTAATGAACTCTGTTGATCTCTGCTGGCAATTGGTATTTGTGGTGAAAACCATTAGAATTTCCTGGGATGGTTCTATTGTTTTTTTCAGCAGGGTCATGTTTCATTAGTCGAACCCAAGTGCTTTACATCACTAATATATTGCTGTACCAGGGGAGCTTCTGGGCAAGTTTACAATTTCAGAAAAGTGACGCAAACATCAAAACAAATTGTTTACAAATCATGCACTATGGTAAAACTGTTTTGAGGACAGTATAGAAGTCTTTATTAATCAAAAAAATCCACCATGTAATCATAATTTAATGCAAAGAGCAATAAAAATTGATGTTTTACACCTGCTTGAATTGTATGTATAGGTATGTTTTTGGAGTTTTGCAAAAGTGCAAGTAGAGGCATATTGTTCCATTGAGCCTATGCTAGATGATGCTTCTCTAAGTTTATCTAAGCTTTTGGTGATTGCTTGGAGTCTTTGTGAATGTTCCAGTCCCTAACAGTCCTCTATTGAGCTACAATAATCATATATCTTCCACAGAAAGCTGCTGGTGCGTACTGCACGTCCAACTACACTGACATAAATGAGTCCATATGCAGTGATATTCTTTCCAAGCCAATGGCCCTAATGAAGCTCTTTTTATTTCAGTCCTTGTGTGATACAGCAATAACACAGACGGTACCTTGGTGGTGTGGAAAAGCTGCGCTGCTATTAACATATCTGTAGCTTGATGTATGACTCCTTATGGAGGAGTATCACTGCACAGTGAATGTAAGCAAAAAAATAAGCTGCCTCAGGTCCTTTGCTAATTAACTGGAGTTAATCTCTCATACGCAGCATTATAATTACAGCGACACTTAATGCACAGCGTGTTACGCTTCCTGCTCTGGAACGCATGCTTGCGTGTCGAGCAGCGTTGTGTTGATTGATGTTTGGGGAAGCCGGTGTCAAGAGGTGTTTATTTCACAAGCAGTGGGCTCTCTGACAGTCCTTTCATATGAGTGTGTGATATACAGCCGAGACAAAATTCAGAGCAGCCCTGCACAACTACACAGGACCCCTTTGAAACGCTGTAACCCAACAAGTGCAGGCGCCGTGGGCCTCAAGAGCGATACGGCAGGCCTTTGTTCTGCTGGAGCGAGGCTTGACATGCCATTAGTCACCAGCAGGTCAACAGAGACGCACCGAGCAAGAGGGACACATTTTTCCAACGCATTAGACCAGACTGAAGAGAAGAGTGCAAAGAGCATAGAGACACTGAAAGAATATACACAAAGAGAGAGCATGCATGCCATCTAAAGTTACATATCTTAGACAATGTTTTTTTTTTTGTTTGTTTGTTTTTGTTAGGAAGAGTGAATGGTGAATATCAGAGAAACATGTCCAGGTCACAGCACACTCCAAAACAAAAACACAAAGTAAACATGCGAATGCCAGGAGTTGCGTATTTAAAAAACAAAGCCCACTAGACAGTGACCATGTGCTGATTCTGAACATGTCTCTCACTGACAATGGCGTATACTTTAAAGCAGGGGTGTCAAACTCCGGTCCTGGAGGGCTGCAGCCCTTCAGAGTTTAGATGCAACCCTAATTAAACACATCTGATCTGACTAATCAAGTCCTTCAGGCTTAATTGAAAACTGCATAGTATGTGTGTTGGAGCAAGGTTGGAACAAAACTCTGTAGGGCTGCGGCCCTCCAGGAAGTTTGACACCCTTGCTTTAAAGGCTTGCGCACTCAACTGTCTGCGAAATGGAGCTTTGTGCTCTTGTATCCTACCTCTCTCATTTGGCACAAATCCAAATATTCCATAATATTTCCATATTTGCGATGCATCAATGCTAAACTATTATTTATTATGTAAACTATTATGTTTGGTTCACTGTGTTTTATTTTGATAAAGTACCAACTGCGCTGTCAAGTTAGCAATGCTAGAAGCCTGGAACTGCTATGTTTTATGTTTGTGTGTGCCAGTGCAATTACTTAAACTTTCCTGTTTAAAATAAATGAAAAGAAAGCTAGCATAGTAGATTTGGGTTTTTTTTTCTGTTGTACCGAAATCGCATCGAACCGTGACCCTCGAACCAAGGTGCGTACCGAACCGTATATATATATATATATATGATCATATTTTGTAATAATCATTTCAATCAAACTATTTTTTACACTGTGTGTCATAAATCAACAAAAAATGTTATGGGGTTTCAAATCAAAATATGACTTTCTGTTACGAAACAGGATGTTGATTTCATCAGGACTAAAAGCATGTCTATTACGCATTTTGGGAGACACAACAAAGGAAAAGGGAAAGAAATTATGTTTAAATATTTATATGAAATATTATATATTATTATGAAAATCTTGTCAATTATTACTTCCATTATTAAACTTCTTTTTTCATTGCATGTTGCCCCAAAAACGTTATTATGCAAATTAGATTTAGTTTATAGATACATTGTATATTATGAGAAAACCCATTTTACACACATTTTGCATAAAGAAAAATAATATATATAATGATTCTGTTATAACATAGTTGAGACTCATCTTTATACAATGTTTGTTCAAAAAAAATCCTGAAAACTAAAAATATATTGGTGATTTAAAACAAAACAAAAAAAACAAAAACAATTGCTTTGGCCTATGCATGTTCATTCATGTGTTTTTATTTATTTTACTGAGTCCCGATGTCCTCTACCACAGACATAGCATAACTTATGAATGAAATATCATTTAAAATGTTTATTTATTGATTTATTGATTTTTAAAATATGTTTTAATGCTCTAAACAATGTAATGACATGAAAAAATGCTATTTTTTTTTCTACATTTTTCCCCAGGTCTCAGGAGACTAAAGCAGTACTAAAATATGTTGTGTCAGTTTATATAATAGTAAATTTATGCAATGTATATAATATAACACACACACCTCAAAATAGGGGGTTGAAACTCATAAGTTGCTAGTAAATTATAAAAATGTCAAGTCAACCATGAAATCAAATGTAAAAATGTTAAGTAGAAAGACTGAAATAGTATTTTATTGTAAAAGATACTCCAGTAATCTTTTGGACAACTTAGAAAAACTATTTTACACAAACACGTGCGCACACACACACACAGAATCTTTAAAAAAAAAAAAAATCTGACTTTTTTCCTACAAATGTGAGTTTGTGTCTCACAATTCTGACTTTTTTCACAGTTCCAATTTTATATCTCTCAATTTTATATCTCTCAATACTGACTTTTCTCAGAATTTTAGATATAAACGCAATTATGAGGGGGAAAAATATTTGATATGTACTAATTTATATCTCCCTATTCTGATTTACATCTCAAATATAGTTTAAATATTTATATTGAGTTTATATCTCACAATTATAATTCGCAATTGCGTTACAAAGTCAAAATGGCAAGATTTAAACAACATTCTGAGAGAAAAAAGATGGAATTATGAGTTTGTATCACCCAATTCTGAGAAAAAGTCAGAATTAAAAAGTTAAAAAATTAAAATTACGAGATAACTTTTTCTCTTTTTTTTTTCTTAGTTGTAAATATTGCCCTGTTGAGTCTTTTAATGTCATCTGATTCGTGTTTAAATAATTTTGTTATATGAAATATTGTTACACTAAATGACATCCCAGTGGGTGTCTTCTGATGAAGATCATCATGAATAAGTATATGTATGAATGTGTGTGATAGTTATTTTATAAATAGAGAGAGAGAGAGAGAGAGAGAGAGAGAGAGAGAGAGAGAAAGAGATTGATTCAACCAGCAAAGAAAAATTACAGTTCAGATCTTATTACTAATTCATATTTGTCATCAAGACAGCAAATTGATTAAACAGAATATTTTGCCTAAGCCTACTGCTTCACAGATGTTTATCCTGAGGAAAAACGTGAAAGACCCCAGTAATCTCACATGTGTCTCTTCTAGAGTTTCAAAAGGTCAGATTTACGAACCCAGATTTAGTTATAACGCATCTATTTATTTAGCAGACCCTTTTATCCCTTTTTACTGCAATTAAATGCACAAAAACATGTGACTTCAACACATGCATGCAAACAAAAGTGCAAGTTTATGCTATAATTATGCCATCATAAGCCCAAATTTTAGTCCTTTCGAACCATATTGGTGGTATTATTGACAATGGCTTTTTGGACATGTACTGATGTAGTGTCAGTCTTGTTTTTTTTTTTTTTTTGATTATGGTTTAAGTTAAAATGCTACCAGGTGGATTTTGCGCATTGTGGACAAAATTTTTAGCGTATACATAACATATGCCAAACATAAACCTGAAATTATGCTATAGTTATACATGGAATTCTAGGTATGATTTACTAACATATGTGTTCATTGCTGTCTTAAAAGACAAGTCTATAAACAAATTAGTTTGAATGCTAGACAATGAAGCCTCAGTGTTTTACACAAACAAGTTTAATCCCAAAAGAAAAACGTCATGTCTGTTTTATCACATTTCCAGTAAAACGAAGTTGGCCTAATAAACAACACATGCTTGAGTTTATACTGTATTATTTACACTAACAAACAAACACAAGTACGGTTTGACCATACTCTGATGATGTGTGTCAGACTTTTAAGTGAACCCATTTGCCCTGCTTGTACTGGTAATGTCTTTGCCCTTCAAATAAACCCTTCCAGATGGCACAAGTGTGTGTTTCTGTTTTTTGCCATTGCTTGGGAAGCATTGTCCAACATCTGTTCTTTGGCTTCTGGTACATAACTCTCATACACACAGTCACAGATTGAGCACCGTTGGCACACTGTGTGGTCCAAAGCCCAGGGGGGCAGGATGCTCTTAATAAAACCTGATCCATCCCAACCCAGAACTTATTAAACCACATGACAGTTATCTCAAACATCATACAGGCCACTCTGCTTTTTTTGTACGTGGAAAATTATCTATCGACTCTTTGTAGCAGCTTCAGTTAATTCGGTGTCTTATGCTATTAGCAACAGAAACCCTGGAGAAATTATTTCTGGCAGCTCAGATGGGTTTAGACAGTCTTTTTCCAGAAAGCACTAAAGTAAACAACTAATCAGGGTTTCTGAGTATCTTTTCTGTATTTCCCATATGATCAACCAATGTTTATGATATGAAAGTTTTTACATACATAATTACATTTATTTTTCTGCAGATGCTTGTTACCAAAGTAACTTTAATGTAGGCTTTTCAAATAGTCCTGCAGTTACAATAATAATAATAATAATAGAAAAGCTTATGTCTTAAAGTATGTTTTAATACCTTGTTAAAGTAAATTTGGTGTCTAAGAATTTTAAATATATATACTGACCAAAATTATAAACGTAACACTTTTGTTTTTGCCCCCATTTTTCATGAGCTCAACTCAAAGATCTAAGACTTTTCTATGTACACAAAAGGCCTGTTTCTCTCAAATATTGTTCACAATTCTGTCTAAATCTGTGTTAGTGAGCACTTCTCCTTTGCAGCGATAATCCATTCACCTCACAGATGCTGATTAGACAGGATGATTATTGGACTGGTGTGCCTTAGGCTGGCCACAATAAAAGGTCACTCTAAAATGTGCAGTTTTGCTGTATTTGGGGGGGGGTTCCGAAAACCAGTCAGTATCTGGTGTGACCACCATTTGCCTCATGCAATGCAACACATCTCCTTCACATAGAGTTCATCAGTTTGTTGATTGTGGTCTGTGGAATGTTGGCCCACTCCTCTTCAATGGCTGTGTGAAGTTGCTGTATATTGGCAAGAACTGGAACACGCTGTCGTATACGCCGATCCAGAGCATTCCAAACATGCTCAATGTCCGGTGAGTATGCTGGCCATGCAAGAACTGGGATGTTTTCAGCTGTGTTCGTTGTCCATAACATAGGCCTGCCCATACCATAACCCCACCACCAC
The DNA here is from genome assembly GCA_012976165.1 of Labeo catla. Classification (NCBI taxonomy): domain Eukaryota; kingdom Metazoa; phylum Chordata; class Actinopteri; order Cypriniformes; family Cyprinidae; genus Labeo; species Labeo catla. Next base: position 64,388 of record VONZ01000569.1, on the reverse strand, counting down.
CATGGGCCACTCGATCCACAAAGTTGACATCAGCAAACCGCTCACCCACACGACGCCATACACGCTGTCTGCCATCTGCCCTGTAGAGTAAAAAAAAACGGGATTCATCCGTGAAGAGAACACCTCTTCAAAGTGCCAGACGCCATTGAATGTGAGCATCTGCCCACTCAAGTCGGTTACGACAACGAACTGCAGTCAGGTCGAGAACCCGATGAGGATGACGAGCATGCAGATGAGTTTCCCTGAGATGGTTTCTGACAGTTTGTGCAGAAATTTTTTGGTTATGCAAACCGATTGTTGCAGCAGCTGTCCGGGTGGCTGGTCTCAGACGATCTTGGAGGTGAATATGCTGGATGTGGAAGTCCTGGGCTGGTGTGGTTACACATGGTCTGTGGGTGTGAGGCCGGTTGGATGTACTGTCAAATTCTCTGAAACGCCTTTGGACGGCTTATGGTAGAGAAATGAACATTCAATTCACGGGCAACAGCTCTGGTGGACATTCCTGCAATCAGCATGCCAATTGTACGCTCCCTCAAAACTTGCGACATCTGTGGCATTGTGCTGTGTGATAAAACTGCACATTTTAGAGTGGCCTTTTATTGTGGCCAGCCTAAGGCACACCTGTGCAATAATCATGCTGTCTAATCAGCATCTTGATATGCCACACCTGTGAGGTGGATGGATTATCTCTGCAAAGGAGAAGTGGTCACTAACACAGATTTAGACAGATTTGTGAACAATATTTGAGAGAAATAGGCCTTTTGTGTACACAGAAAAAGTTTTAGATCATTGAGTTCAGCTCATGAAAAATAGGGGCAAAAACAAAAGTGTTTATAATTTTGGTCAGTGCATATTTTTAAAATCTTATGCTCACAAAGAAAAAAAACAAAGTAATATTGTGAAATATTTTTCTATTTAATTATCTTTAAAGATGTAATTAATTAAGTGTCACATGATCCTGCTGACTTGATGCTCAAGAAACATTTCTTCTTATTACCAGTGTTTAAAAAATGTTGTGCTGCTTAATACTTCTGCTTTAATGTTTTATTATTATTATTTTTTATACTATATGTAAATTTAAAGATAGTCCCAGTCAGCAGCCTCAAGGTTTGGCAGTTTCTTTTCTTTTCTTTTCTTTTCTTTTCTTTTCTTTTCTTTTCTTTTCTTGTCTTTTCTTTTCTTTTCTTTTCTTGTCTTTTCTTTTCTTTTTTTTCTTTTCTTTTCTTCTTTTTTTTTCTGGTATGTGCACAGAAAACACTGCTGCACAAATGAGAAATCAAAGCATTTCTCACACCGGTGTGAATCTGTTTCTCCATGTAGTTGGTTTTTATCACATTTCTGCTGCATCTGTGTATCACAGAGCGGCTCTTTGAAACGCTGTGCACATATACTTCAAAGACTGACAGTTCCTTTGCATTAAGGTCTCTTTAGCTGTGCCATTAACCAGATAATCAGTCTGAAATGAGTTCACTGTGCAGACGACGGGCCTTTGGAAATATTGCCATTTAAATTTAAATTGCATTTTTAATATATTCCATTTCAGACATCTCACATTTGCTTTAACTTATTTCCATAATGTTTTTTCCCCCCATCTATATTTCCTGTGAGTGTATGCATGTTTTTAAAGTTGATCGTTTTAGTTAGGCTGTGTGCTATCAACCCATATGGAACTGAGGTACAGAAAGCAGTCTGGATGAGCCTGGTTATCAAAAACACATTAAACCCAGCATCCTCTATACTGTAAAACTGCTACAGTTATTGGTTAAAGTAGTAGTTCACTTCCAAAACAAAAATGTACAGATAATGTACTCGACTCGTTGTCGTCCAAGATGTTCATGCCTTTCTTTCTTCAGTCATAAAGAAACTGTTTTTTTGAGGAAAACATTCCATTTTCTCCATATAGTTGACTTCAATGGTGCCCGCGAGTTTGAACGTCCAAAATGCAGATTAAATGCAGGAAGAAGGTCTTATCTAGCAATACGATCAGCCATTTTCTAAAAAAAAAAAAAAAAATACAGTTAAGTCAGTACAGTTAGGGTATGTTGAAAAACTCCCATCTCATTTTCTCCTCTAACTTCAAAATCATCCTACATTGCTGCAGAAGTACCGACCCAGTGTTTACAAAGTGAACATGCAAAGAAAACACCCTTTACAAAACAAGGTAAAACAATGATCTAGGACGATTTTGAAGTTAGAGAAGAAATTGAGATGGGATTTTTTTGACCGACCCTATCTGTATTGACCTGGATTACACAGAGTATGTATGCGCATGGCAGAGCTAGACAGGACGAGCATTTGAGGTTAAAAAGTATATCTTTTTATTTTTTTCTTTGAAAAAAAAGGTCGTCGTAACCTTGTAGACTGATCGTTTCGCTAGTTAAGACCCTTATTTCTTGGCTGGGATTGTTTAGAGCTTTTTGAAGCTGCATTTAAACTGCATTTTGTAAGTTTAAACTCACAGGCACCATAGAAGTCCACTATATGGAGATAATTCCTGAAATGTTTTCCTCAAAAAACATAATTTCGACTGAAGAAAGAAAGGCATTAACATCTTGGATGACAACGGGGTGAGTACATTATCTGTAATTTTTTGTTCTGGAAGTGAACTTCTCCTTTAACAGTAAGTTCCTTTGCTATATATGGTAAAAACTGTAATAGATTTAACCTTACAGTGAAATGCTGATAAATATACTGTTTTTGAAAATGAAAATTGTAATATTTACAGCGAAAACTGTAAACTGACATTTCAAAAATTCCCTGTTTGACTGCTCAGAATTTGATGGTATTGTGTAAATATCAGTTATGTAGGATTTTTGTTACATAATACATTTTTCAGAAGAAATAGAATGTTGGATTAACCAGTTTTAAATGTATTTTTATTCATTGATTGATTGAATTGAAAACTACAGTTGAAAACTGTAATATTGTTTTAATTGTTTTGTAAATGTTTATATTTTTGCTGTATTTTTACAGAATTTTTCTGGCAACCACAACTGTCTTCCTCCCCTTATTGTTGTTAAGAAATGAGATATTGAGAAATATACTGCAGTCGTTATTTCTTCCTTATGGGATGTACAGATAAAGAAAACAACAGAAAAAAAAAAAAACTGAGTTTGTTCTGTTTGTAAAAACAGACTAGTTCAGGATCACCACTGAGAAACAGTATTGAGTCTTGAATCAAAAAAGCTCGTTTGAACATACATCAGCTTTGGCCCAGTTCCCCACAGTGAGGATTTCTGTCTTTACATCTCAACGTGTGTTCTTTTGTCTTCACTGATCTTCTGTCTCGTAACATTTCACCCAAAAATGACCAAAGGGCTTTTCTGTGGTTTAGAAACACACTCTCAGTTTACTCTCAATACAGAGAAAGTTGATGCTGTGTTGTATTTTGAGATCAACAGCATCAGTTTTTGGGATATTTTCAGGATATTTGGTTCAAGGAGGATGAAGGACATCAAAGTGTCTCGGACTGATTCAAAATCACAATGTGGATTTTTGTGAATGAAGGATAAATCTCAGAAGCAATAGTTTATAGTTGGATGGAAAAATACATTCAAAATGGCTTTAATGTGAGTTGTTCTGATCGTCATAGTATGCTGTTCACCTACAGTGCCCTGCACTAATATTGACCCTCGTGGTAGATATGAGCAAAAGTGCCTGTGGAAATAAATTTGCATGGTTTATACTTTTGATCTTTCATTGAAAAAAATCACAAAATTCTAACTTTTCATTGAAGCTAAACAATGGAAACTGGGGGGAAATCTCATTATGAAATAAATGTTTTTTCTTGAGTTCATGTTAGCCACATTGGCACCCAATTATCGCAACATCCTATTCAGTACCAGCTCTGAGTTTATAATCCCTGATGAGTTTGGAGAAAAACTGCCAAGAGATCAGAGAACATTCCATCATACAGAATCTCTACAGATCCTTCAGATTTCCAGCTCTTCTCCTCAGTTCATCCCACTCATTTTCTATAGGGTTCAGTTCAGGAAACTAGAACAGCTATGGCAGAAGGTTCATTTTGTGCTCATTTGATGTTTGTTTTGGATTATTGACATGATGCAAGATCCAACCACGGCCCATTATAAGATTTCTAACAGAGGCAGTCAGGTTTTTTTTATCTGTTGGTATTTGAGAGAATCCATGATGTCACGTATTTAAACAAGATGTCCAGGACCTCCAGCAGAAAAACTGGCTCACAACATTAAAGATTCAGCAGTACATTTAACTGTGGGCATGGGGTACATCTTAACCTTGTTTGCATCAAACCCATCTGTTGGGATTGCGGCCAAAAAGCTCTTTTTTTAAAGTTTCATCTGACCATAGAAGCCAGTCCCATTTGCAGTTCCAGTTGTATCTGACAACTGAATATGCTGGAGTTGGTATTTGGAAGAGTCGAGAAAGATTTTTCTTGAAACCCTCCCAAACAACAATTTGGCCTTTGTGTTCCTCATATTTATAATCATGTGGAACAGGAAGTCATGGTTGGACAATTTCATGCATCTAGTCACCCTGGTGTGCGAAAATAAGTAAGAAAGAGAGAAAAAAGAATGGGAATATTTTTCAGAGATATTTTACTTATAAGAATGTCTAGGGGTGCCAATAATTTTGGAAAATGCATTGAAAAAAAAAAAATCTTTATTTCATAATGTGAGTTTTGCATCTAACAAGAGATCAGAGACCATTCCTTCAACCAGAATCTCTCCACATCATTCAGATTCCCAGCTCTTCTCTTCAGTTCACCCCACTCATTTTCTATAGGGTTCAGGTCAGGAAACTGGGATGGCCGTGGCTTCATTTTGTGCTCATTGACACATTTTGATGTTTGTTTTGGATCATTGTCTAGAAGGAAGATTTAACCATGGCCCATTGCAAGATTTCTAACAGAGGCAGTCAGGTTTTTTTATCTGTTGGTATTTGATAGAATCCATGATGTCATGTATCTGAACAAGATGTCTAGGACCTCTGGCAGAAAAATAGGCCCACAACATTAAAGATCCAAGATCTGGTGGGTTTGCTGCCAAAAAACGTTTTTTTTTTTTGTTTTTTTTTTTTTAGTTTCATCTGACCATAGAAGCAAGTCCTATTTGAAGATCCAGTTGTGTATGCTGGAGTTTGTTTTTGGATGAATGAGCAGGATTTTTCTTGAATCCTCAACAACAATTTGGCCTTTGTGTTCCTCATATGTATAATCCTGTGGAATAGGAAGTCATGGCTGGACAATTTCATGCTCCTAGTCACCCTGGTGGGTGAAAAAAAAAAAAAAAAGGGAATATACTTCAGAGATTTTTTACTCATAAGAATTTCTAAGGGCGCCAATAATTTTGGCAAAAACATTTATTTCATAATGTGACTTTGGCCCCGTTTTCAATTGTTTCACTTCAATGACAGGTTAGATTTTTGTGAATTTTTTGAATAAAAGATCAGAAAGGTAAATGATACAGAATTATTTTTTATAGCCGCCTTTGCTTATATTTACCAAGGGTGCCAATATTAGTGGAGGACACTGTATATGATGTTTAGTTTACATTTATTTATTGGGCACATACTTTTATCTAATTCAACTTACATATTTTATCCATTTGTGTGCCTGGAAATCAAACCTAAAACCCTGACACTTATTAACATCATACTCCACCAGAAACATAAGTCGAGTACAGAGATTTCTTAAGAAAGAGTAAAGAAAGTATTTTAAAAAATGACTGTTAATTCCTGGCAATATTTTAGCATTTATAATTGTAATCTCTGTTCAAATAAGCAGCGTTTTCAGCTCCAGTAGTTTGTGAGATCAGCTAGAGTCAATGTTTTCACTCATGGCTTGTGTCACACAATGAAAACCACACATGCATGTTTGCTCTCTAATTAATCACTCCTGCCACCAAGCTGTGGCTTCCTGTTTACTCAAGCTTTATTTATCAAGATAGATAGCTGATGAACGAAAAAAAAACAAAAAAAAAAAAACACTAGCATTTTGTATTTGCATGCAGCATTAAGTTTCTGTCAAATTTATATGTAAATGAATATTTGCACATTTACAAGCAATTCATCATAATTGATTTTTTCTGTCAGGGTGATTTGGAGTCATTTCAACGTGGGCTTCACAGAAGCAAAAGAGTGTGGCGGAGAAGCCGGCTGAAACAAATACTCAGAGCTGAGAAAAACGAAACATATCGCCTGGGAGAACAGCACATAAACTGGTTATGAATTAAATCATAAAGGAACACACCACTGTGGTTCACAATGCTTAACTCTCATGTTGTGTTTCTGTCATTTTGACCTGGATAAGATTTTCTGTGTCCTGAAATTGCTAGTTATTATTATTATTATTATTATTATCACACTGGACTAAAACTTACTGACTTTGCTCGCACAGGGTAACAACATCCCTAAGAAAAATGGATAATTTCTCTACTTTTCCCCACTTTCTGACACTTGTGGTGTTTCCAATAAAAAAATGACTGGCCTCTCATTATGCTACATTATCACCAAATCTTGGATTCAGTCTTTTTAGTCTAGTGCACCAAATCAGCCAAGATTTCCAGTTGTACCCATCTAACTAACTAAATAAATAACTAACTAAATAACTAAATAAATAAAATTGCATGATGCTCCCGAACTTATTACATCCCAGTATGAAGCTCAGAGATTCAATCTCTGTTTCTTTAAAAAGAAAAAAACATTAAAAGATTGTTCACCTGATTATGTATTAGGCCGAGAATAGAAGCAGCCTCCAGCTCTTGTATAATGAAAGGTCAGGAAGGAAAGCATGTGGAAATGTTCCTGTCCTGTGGCTGTTTTACTTTCACCTTTTAAGGTTTTGGAGTCAGACTTTTCCACAGGACCTACTGCTGCTGCAAACGGTCAAGTCTTATTGACTGTAACTTATTATAAATTTAGAGCAGAAAAAAGTACTCACAGCAGATTGGATTTAATAACGAGCTGGAGGCTTTGTTAAAAATACAGAGACTGATAATGCTTTATTAGTTACAGTTTCCATAAACCACATTTATTACACAGCTTTGTTGATGATATAAGCTTATTCTGAACTACAAAGGAAAATATCTTATATTTAGTAAAGTCAAGTGCATAGATCAAAAACATCTATAAAAAAGCTACTGAATACAGAAAACTGGATGCCAAAAGTGCATTATCAGTGTGTATCCGGGTTATTATAGTACAAAAACTAAATTAAAAATAAATGTTAACTAAAATACAAATAAAATATGAAAAAAAACATAAACATTTAATTTCCGCTAGTTTTGATTTCAGTTAAAGTTGACATATTAAAATAACCAAAACTTAAAATAAACAGAAAAATAAAACTTAAAATAATTAAATACACACAAAAAAGGTTAATGATAAACCACAAAATGATTAAAACTTTACCTAAATTTTAAAAAGTATATATATATATATATATATATATATATATATTCATGCATGATTTTTCAGCTATTATTACTTACAACTACTTGCACAATGGAAAGGAAGTTGCAATAATGGTCTTTTTTACTTTTTGTTTTATGTCAAAGCTTTCACAAAGATGTATGATATATATATATATATATATATATATATTACAGTTGTGAATTTCACCACTACTGTATGCTAATTCTTGTTAGGGTTAGTTCACCCAAAAATGAAAATTAGCCCATTATTTAGGTGTATATGACTTCCTTCTTTCAGATTAATCCAGTTGGAGTTATATTAAAAATTATCCTGGCACTTCCAAGCTCTATCATGGCAATAGGCGGGTATTTCTCTTCAACAGTCCAAAACAAGTCCAATAAAGAGCATTCATCCATAATAAAAAAATAACTCACACAATCAATGTGTTTTTGTAAGAAAAATATCCATGTTTAAAATGTGATGATCAATTTAATCTAGCTTGCGCTCACTGTTGTACGCATAAGTCAGATGACGCAATACGTCGGTGTTGTACATGCAACAAAACGAGGATTTGTAAAGACACATGTCAGAGGATTTTGATATAAACCAAGAGGAGATTGGTAAAATCTTGCACTTCTGATAAAGTAAGGAACCTTTGTTGCCTTTTCTCCTGTAAACAAATGTTGGTTTTCACGAGACTCATCGGTGCATGCGCAACTCCGATGTATTATATCATCCGCCTGGAGCGACTTCCATGTTGTAATGGGACTCCAGGGAAGCGTGTAAGATCCAAATGCGAGCTTTATTAAACAGATCGTAGTCAATACAGGCAGGGTCAGACACCAGCAAACAGTAATATCCAGGGCAAGGCAAATGCGTAATCCAATGAACAGGCAGAACGTCAAAATACCAGAGAGCAGTCCAAAGTAGCAAAATAAACAAGGCAATGAAACAAGGCAAAAACTATGGCAAGAAACTAGACAAAACTATGGCAAAGAAACAAGGCAAAACTATGACTATGAAACAAAACTGTGGCAATAACAAAACAAGGCAATGATATTTATCTTACAAAAATGCATTGATTCACTACAGGAGACCTTTATTCACCCCCAGAGCCATGTGAGGCACTTTTTATTATGGATGGGTGATATCTTATCGTTTGCGATATATCGGTAAAAAGATTCCCCACAATAAGAATTATAATCTTCCCGCAATAATAGTGATAAAGTCTACAGTTGCACATGTGCGATACAGTTTTGCATGTGTATGAGCCTATTTACAAACCTGTTTGATATCAAGAAATCATTTATTGTCATGGTTTTACTCCAAATTAACTTCATAACATAGTCGATTGTTTGAAATAACCTTTTGTGATCAGACGTGGTTTCAAATCACAGATTGAGGCAGAAATCATAGTAGTATTATAAAAGTTATGTCAAATAGCATTGCACTATAAATATACTTTATCCTTTATAAAAAAAATACCCAAGAATGCTTGAAGAACGCAGACAAACCATATATTGTAGCAATCACATTGTATCATTTGATACAATGCAGTTATTGTGCACATACATGTGTTTACATTGTACTTAGAAAAATACCTGCATGTAATTACATCTGTAATTAATTTCTGTAAGTACATTTAGAATTACACTGTTGATTCATCCATTACACCTTAACCCACCCTTAAACCTACCCATACCACCAAACCGCTCTCTAACCTTGCCCATATCTCACCTCAATAGCAGCAAAAGTGTTTTGCAATACAGTATGACCACATTAAGTACATTGTACTTATTTTTGATGTAAGTACATAGTAGTTAAGGCCACTTAATATAAAGTGGGACCAAAATTTCTATATCTGCGTTTTATTCAGCTACAGCGATAACCTGGAGCATCAGTACTATTACACTGTAAAAAATAAAAAACACAATTTGTTGAGTCAGCTTAAAATAATTTGTTACCCTGCTGCCTTAAAAATTTAAGTTCAGTCAACTCAAATAAGTTTAGTCAACTTGAAATGTTAAGTTGTATTAAGTAACAACTTAGATTTTTGTGTTTGTTAAACTTAACAGATGGGTAAGTAACCCAGCTGCTTTAAAATTTTAAGTTGAATCAACTCAAATATCTAAGTTGTCACTTAGTATAATTTAATATTTCAAGTTAAATAAACTTTTTTATTTGAGTTGACTGAACTTAATATTTTAAGGCAGCCAGGTAACAAATTATTTTAAGTTGACTCAACAAATTGTTTTTTACAGTGTACTTCTGCTAGAAAGCATATGTGGAGTTTCCACGCAAGGATGCCCTACGGCTTCCAGTATGAATTAAACAGTCATTACATTGTAGTGTGTACTCAGTTACATCTATTTTTGGTAAAAATAGGAAAGATAATACTTTTCTCTAAAGAAACAGGATTCCCTGAATTATTGTTATTGATATCGTTATTGTAATAATACCAGAAATTATTGTAATACATTTTTAAACCCATATTGCCCATCCCTAATGGATGGATGCACTTTATTGGACTTGTTTTGGACTGTTGAAGAGAAACACCCACCCATTTCCATGATAGAGCTTTGAAGTGCCAGGATTATTTTTAGTGTAACTCTTGGATTCGTCTGAAAGAAGGAAATCATATACACCTAGGATGTCTTGAGGGTGAATAAATAATGGGCTATTTTTCATTTTTGGGTGAACTATCCCCTTAAGTGTCCAAATACTTTTTAGGAATACTTTACACATTTTTAAGAATGAAAATTGTGTCATGTTTCTATGCTGTCTGTTCAAGAGCTAGTCAGACTCATTCATGTTACCAAAGTAATAAGAAAGGGAATGAGAGTATGAGAAAGAGCCGAGCTCCCAGCTCAGATATTTTTAGCAGTTTATCATAATGAGTTATAAATGGGTCTCCCTCACTCAACAGGAGCTCAGTGGACCGCTTAAGACGATGCAGCTAGTCCTAATGATAGTAATGAGAGAGAGCCACACACACACCAGCCTCCTGTCCTTCCTTTCCAGCCAAAAACATTTCATTCTGCGTCCAGTCTCCTCTCCTCGCCCTTCACGCGTCACTGACCTTTAATCTGTGTCGCATGGAAATGTTTAAACGTCTTCCGGATGCTAATCTGAATTCCCAAAAATGGGCTTCCAGGCTACAGATTTCCCGATAATATTAACAATAACATAAACAGAAAACAAACGAATTAGCTTTAGCAGGGGATCTCATAGCTGAATGAATGCACATCTGAAATGTAGCACATCACAAGATCTAGATATAATCCTCTGAGGAACAGGAAGTGTTGCTGTTCTGTTGAATGACTCTGTCAAAACACAACAAAATAAAGCTGACGATTTGACCAAACAGAATCGAGTATTCCTGTGGGTATCTATCAAGGGGAAGAAATTATCTTTTTTTATCTTATCATGTGGATTTGGGTTAGGTTTGGAAGCCGTGTATTTTTTTTCTCACAATTTTGAGAGATACAGTATAAACTCAAAATCAGTGTTGGGCAGTAGCGTCGCCACAAGTAGTGACGCTACTAGCTTAACTACATTTCTCAGTAGCGAGGTGGTACCGTCGCTGTTTTCTGAATCAAACAGCTTTTCAGTAGCTAAGCTCTTATTTTGATCAAGTAGCGCGGTAGCGTCAACAAAAGCTAAAAGCTATATATTTTTCTATACTTTAAGCTCAAATCGGAAATATAACTGCTACGGATCACTGATCCTGGGTCAGTAAGCGACGTCACCGCCACTAAACCTCGTGACGCCATTGGCTCATTAAACTGTCAGTCAAACCGTATTAATCCTCCCGCCTCTCTCGTGAATGAAGTGCGGCGCGCAGTTTGAAGCATCTCAGCGTGTTTGCAGACTTGAGGTAAATAAAGTGTTGATTGAAAAAGTACATGTTTTCTGTATTTATAATACAGCACTGTATTTATAAAGGCTAATGGTTTTTTTTTGCATTCGAGGAGATGAGAAAAGTGTGTCTTAGTCTAGCATTTGTTGTCGAGACAACCAAATTGCTTATGTGAAGCGCTGAATCTTTATATTTTAGCTAAATGTCAGAAAAAAACTGAGCGCCCACGTAGCAACAGAAAACTGTATAATCTGCAATGCAAACGCGTGAATGCAATGCACGTACTGCCTCTATTGTAGCGGTATTGAGAAAAAAACTTAGTACTTGAACTAGTGGTGGGCGCCTTGATTTTAGTCTTTGAAGCAGGCTAGTGCTCTGGGAAGATCTCAAACTCAGAAGAACGAGATGGGGAGTGGGTGGGTGTGGGTTGTCAAATTCATGGCGAAAGGCAAAATGTTTCGGTTCGTTCTTAGCAAAAAACAAACAAACAAACAAACAAAAAAAAAAACGATCAGGTTCCATAGCGAAATAAGAATTAAACAGTGTTCTAGTCTAAACGAATTATAATAATCTTTGCTAATATTCTTGACACTTCAAACTGCTTTGGACTTTGCAGTATCGAATTATGCCTTTACTATGACCAAAATGCCGGAATATGCTATTCAACTGTTTGATCGCGCACTATCACTGCAGCCTGTTCATTTGAAAAATAAAACACAGTCACCCAAAAGTTACACTAGTCAATTTAAATAGTGTGTGTTGTTACGTGCAGTTCAGCGTGAACACCGGTCCCGTGGCACATTTTTGCTCATCATGATATTTTCCGTCGACGTGCATGAAGTACAAAGCTTACCCAATGCATAATATTTTCGCTTCAAATACATTGCAGATATGGAAACATTTGTATTTGTGGCGAGAGAGGTAGTCTACATAAGCCCAACTTTACTTTCAGTTTCGCTTTAAATTTGTTTTGGATTGTTTAGGCAAATTTATTTATTTATTTTTTCATCCTCGTTCGGTTCTGAATACGGTTAAAGTTAAAGGATTTGTTGTGGAGTGAGGGAAATAATGTCGGAACATTATAACATTAAGCTGTAGGCCTGTTCATTTCAGAATATAATAAAATGTGACTTATAGGCCTAGCCGCCGTGACCTGTCGGGTTTAATTTTTCCTCTCAAAGACGTACAATTTATGTTAGCATGTTTTTTAAAAAAAAACTTCGGCAAACGAAAATAGCCGCTTGATTCGGTTAAATATACTTACTGTCAGTTAACAAATTTACAATAGAATTTAGCTTTGCCTCCCAGATAGTAACAGGGTCTGGGCCAAATCTGGCTTACATTTGGCACTTTTTATTCACAGTCTTGTATTCATGAAATCAATTACTATCTTTAAAAATGGCAGCAAATTAAAGTGCTGTTTTTGTGCGGTCTGTCATATTTCAGTAGCTATATACAGCAAAACTACAGCACTTCCATTAGGCTATTTTTTACGAAGCTGTCAACACTAGAAACTCTGATGGCATGCAATCAGTTGACAAACACCCATTCATATATAGACTATGTTATTCAATTATATGTATAAATTATTTTATTTAAAGATTTCGTGTTTTCCCTGTTTTATTCATTCAACATTCTGAAACAGGTGCCATTGTTTTAAAAAAAAAATGTTATTCAAGAAAGAATTCAACCCCCCCTAACCCCCCAAAATATGAGATAAACCCAGCCCTGTACATTATACTGATTTTTGTTGCCAAATTGGTTTGGAAGAGTGGTTGAATAAACAATTAAACTGGACTTTTATGCCTGTATGACTGACAATTTAATTGATCACTGAGAGAGCATTGACTTGGTATGATGTTGGTTCAATAGAAAAATGAAAATGTAAAAAATAGCTTAGATGTAGTAAACTACTTTTGCCATGTTGCTGTAGCTTAGCTTGCTACATTACCGAAGGCTGTAGCTTTAGTGTAGTTAAGCTTCATTTAATGAAGAGTAACTGTTAGCTTAGCTCACTACATTTTCCAAGTAGCTTGCCCAACACTGCTCAAAATTAAAACTTGGATAAGTTTTCAGCGTGCAATGCAGGTTTTTTTTTTTTTTCCCTGACCAAAAAACAAAATAAAGTTATATTCTCTATGAAAGCCCACTTCTGCCACTGAATAAATATGTTAAAAAGGTTATTGCGACTTTTTATCTCGCAATTCTGACTTTTTTTTCCCCCCAAAATAGCATGATATAAGCTTGCAATTGTTATAAAATCAGAATTGTGAGATAAAAACTCCTTTTTAAAAAAAAAAAAAAATATATATATATATATATTTTTTTTCCTATTGGAGTTTATAACTTGCAATTGCTTTGGCAATTATAACTTGCAATTGCAAGTTTTTATCTCGCAATTCTGACTTTATTACTTGCAGTTGTTTATATCGCAATTCCGAGAGAAAGGTCAGAATTTTTAATCTTGCACTTCTGACTTTATTTCTTGCAATTTTGAGTTTATGAGAAAAAAGTCAGAATTGTGAGTTTATATCTAGCAATTCTGACTTTATAACTCGCAATTCTGTGAAAAAATTTTGAATTTTGAGTTTATATCAAGCAATTCCGAGAAAAAAAAATAATAATTGTGAGTTTATATCAGGCAGTTCTGACTTTCTAACTCGCAATTGCAAGTTTATATCACAATTCTAAATTCTAAACTGGCTTCCATAATTCTTGGCCTTAAAAAAAACAAACAAAAAAACAGATGAGATGTAAATTCAAAATTGCTAAGAAAAAATCAGAAACTGAAAAGTTGCAATTCCCTTTTTTCATTCTGTGGTGGAACTGGGCTTTCGGATATAGCCAAACAAACACATAATCTGCTCATCATTTTAAGCAGATTGTATGCGATCCTAAAAACACCTTTACTACAGCTCATTAACATGTTAATTTAACGTTTTTCAACATGACTACATAATTGAAAAACAGCTTGAAACAGCATGTAAAGAGTGTGTTAACCTCTCTTTCACAGATTCTCTCTAAAACACCACCACTAAAATGAAGGACAGGATTAGAAAGCAGTTTCTGTCAATCCTCCCATGTCTACTCACTGTTTACATTTTCCCAGGAAGGTGCACCAAAACCTGTATCCATGGAAACTACCAAGAGCCAATCAGGAGTCCTTTAAGCGCATCATGTGACCCAGAGCCTGTTGAGAGATGCATTGAAGTTGGCAGTCAAGCTGTCTGCCGACTGCGTTTTATTAAAAGAAAAATACAACCCATTGAAACGGAAAAGCTCCTTAGAGCACAACGAAGAGGGAGATCTGGGGGAACGAGAGGGCTACGGCTTTTACAGGTTGAAAAGGGAAAAGATTGTTGTCCTTTCATGTTGAGGATGCATTTCACAGCTCAGAGAAGGTGAATGAGTTGTGAACGATAGGGTGGATGTTTGCTTTGCTGAGACGATTGCTTATTCTAGCATATTTTAACCACTTTGCTGTAGAAATAACACTTTGGGTCTCTCATGAGGTCATATCCAAGAATCTTCTGCTGAGGAATCTTCTTGTTTGACAGAAAATCAAACACAAAGAGTCTGCTTAAAAACCTAGTGGTAGGCCTCGTTGTCTAATGTCTACAGGAAACTGCCTTTTAAGGGAGCATCCTTGATAAACTGGGACCTGATTTGGAAGAATCTATTGTCAGCCATATGAAAAAACTTAAGAAACAGAAAGGAAAAACTCTTTCATTTTCAGTACATTGTTGTCATGTAAACAAACCTTGAGATGCCTCTATAATGCCTTAAATTGCTGTCTAGTTTGGCAATTCACTAGACGACAGAGCCATATATACAATACATATATCGTGCAATCTCTCTCCCCCTCACACACAAGCTATTTTTACCTGCCACGAACACTGTTTCTTATCAGAGGCCTTGAAACTACCTGTCCACCTCAATCAGCATGCTTGGCTTTCAGCGTTGAGCCTGATGTGCCTCAGTTATTAGAGCATAAGATCTCTCTCTCTCTCTCCCTCTCTCTCTCTCTCACTCACTTAAATCTTTCACTACCTCTCTCTGTGTTAGTGAGAACGGCAGATTCCTTTCTCTTTATGGAGCACCATGACCTGCATGTAAGAACACCGGCCTTGATCCTGGCTTCTCCCTCTGAGGGGATTTTTCATGTTTTGCTCCATCAAAGGTTTCTCAACACTACATGTTTCTGCAATATATAAACTACATGTTTTCACCTGCAGGATATTTGGAACTGAAGACAGGAGGTTTGAATATTAAATGCAGCAGCACTTACAGCACAAGACATGCAAGAAGCTGATGGGTAACACTTTAGAATACTGTAAGAGTTAGTAGTTCTCTGGGAGATTACTGGTTAGCTAATCAACTAAGCACTAGTTGGCTTTCTAATTCATTCATCAGTTTCTTGTTGGTTAATAGGAGTTAGAGTGCTAATATTGTGTTATTCATGTGTTCCTGTGTAGCTATTCATTAACAGAACAGTATTCTAAAGTGTTACCAGCTGAGGAAATTACTGACATCAACGATGGTGCATTGTCATTTTCCAGTGCATGGAAAAGAGATTTGAGAGCCCTAGCATAGGTGATTTTTTTTTTTTTTTCAGCAAAAAATGATTCAGAAGCTAAATATGGCTTCATAAGACTTGGAATATAGGGCACAAAACTTAAAAGGACAGTCTATCCTAAAACTGTGTTATTCCAAATCTGTATGACTTTCTTTATGTTCTTTGCAACACAAAAGAAGATATTTTGAAGAAAGCTTGCAATTCACATTGTGAGTTAATGTCACACAGTTCTGAAAATAAGTCAGAATTGCGAGTTTTTATCTCACAAATCTGACTTTTCTCGCAATTGTGAGTTTATATCTCGCAATTCTGACTTTATTTTTCACAGTTGTGAGTTAATATAATGCAATTCTGAGAAAAGAAAGTCAGAATTGCAAGTTTTTATCTTGCAAATCTTTTTGTCGCAATTGTGAGTTTATATCTCGCAATTATGAGTCTATATCACACAATATTGTTTTTAGCAAATAATGATTCAAAAGCTAAATATGGCTTCATAAGACTTGGAATATAGGGCAACTTAAAAGGACAGTCCATCTTAAAACTGTTTTATTCCAAATCTGTATGACTTTTGTTCTTTGCAACACAAAAGAAGATATTTTGAAGAAAGCTGGAGTCCATTCAACATTGGAGCCCACTGACTTGCATTGTATGAAACAAAAACAAATCAAATCATAGATCTTCTGTAATATTCTCAAAATATCTTCTTTTGTGTTCCACCAACACAGTCTGTTTTTGCGAATTGGTGGCTAATTTATGAATCTTCATTCTTACGTATTTCCTAAAAATCAGACGTTTGCATATGATTCACATTGTAGAAATTCATATGAAATTGTCACCTTATAAAACAGTTGTTTTCCCATATCACAAGACATACAGGTTTACTATGCCATGAGGTTGAATAAATAATAACAGAATTGTCATTTTTTGGTGAACTATCGTATTAACCCTCTGGGGCGCGGTTTGTGGCCGTTTTTCTGATAACGCCAAAAAGAACTTCAATTACTCCGTCATTTTTGATCGTACATATAAGAGCAATACATCAATGGAATCTGTAAGGAATTCACTTTTATTTGTGTACACTCATAGTAACAACAACACTCTGTGGTTTTGTGAAATAAAGCAAACAAACAGGGTATGCAGTCTGCTGCGTTGTTCTCTGTGATCGTCATTAAGAAATGCGTCACTAAAATGAACTAAAACTCAGTGAATACTCCACACAGAGACATGAGAGAGATATCTATAGAAAGCCTGATATGTCTACTTTTAAATGGATTAAGTCTTATCGAAAACAAATATCATGTGTTAAAGTAATCTGTATGAAACCAACCCCATGTCCAGTCTTTCTCGTCAGACCTAATTATTTTTAATTTGATCACGCCCACGAGCTACTTTCGGTTTGTTATTATAATCAGCCACGTGGAGGCGCAAGCGGCGAACCGCCCACATCAACGTAAACAAAGCGGGAGACTTCACTTCATTGTTCATCTCGGCTACTTGCATCTTGTTACTGGAGGAAGACGCGATGTGAGGAGAAAGATTTATATTTCCCTCAGAGGAAGAGCGCGATGGGACGCACGGCGAGATCCACCGAAAGAGTAAGTCTTTCTTTTATTAGCCTACTTACGTTAGTTGTTGCGTTACTGTGATATAACTTGTAGACATTATAGTAGTTAGATTTTTTTCCAAACTATAATTCCTGCCTACGTGTAATCAAGTGAAACGTTATGAAGTATGTTTCATTTCATTACATCGAAATGTTTCACGACGCCAGGATGTTTTTAATGTTCTATAAAATAAAAACGATGCGATATAAAAGTACTAGTGTTTACACTGTAACATTGAATGATAGAGTCTAAGATTGTTTAGACAAAACTACTGTCATATACTCTGTTCACGAATGGATGTTTATGACGTGCTTAACAATAGTAAATTAGTTTCCCAGACATGAAATGGTTTTGTATTGTATAATACATACAAAGCATGCTTGTTTATGACTATAAAATCATATTTACTTATTGTATAACTGTAGGATATAAAAGTAATATTCGTTTATTTTTAATACTCTGTTTGTGAGTAGGTGTTTAACGTGCTAAACAATAATAATTAGTTTCTCAGATATAAACTGTCAATATTTTATGATAGTATAAAGCATGTGTGAGTCTATGACTACAAAATCATACTATATGTATACATTACAGATGATCCTGATATTAACATGCTCACAGATGTTTTTTTTTCTAGTGTTCTGATACCTGCACCACAGATGAATGCTACATGAATGCCACATGAAGACTGCCACCTGGACTACTGATGATGAGTTTTGTTTCTTAAATCCATGGAAAGAAGCAGCAATCACTTAAATATCAGGTATAATTTACTTGTTTCACTTGTTGAACAGAATCCAGAAAACAGTTTTCAGGAATGACACAAAGTCTGTTCACATCCCTGTACATGTAACATCAATGTGGTCAATAATGTTCTTTTGACCTTCATTATGTATGTTTTGATGATACGATGTTGTAAATAAAACACAAATAGTCTAAAACTCCATTCTCTGAATCTCTCATTGTTTCTACCTGACAGTCACAGTCTCATTGATGGGCCATTAGAGGAGGGTCTTTTGTCTCTTTTGTGTGAATCACTAAATATTCATGGCTGTTGTCACTCCCTCGCATATTCCCTTTCAATCACAAAACATGTCTTAGAAAATTTAAATCAATATATTGTTTTCTGTAAACGCGTGAATGAGATGATTTTCACATCATCTTGTAGAAAAAACTCTAGCCTACCACATCCAGTTCTCAAAAGTCTAGTGAACTAATGTTCTGAATGTGTTTCATGGCTTTATTTCAGTGACTTAAAGATTTTAGTTTTTCACTAACCACGCATAAATGTTGTTTTCTCAAAAACACAAACATGTACATTAATGTTGCTTACATATTATTGTAGCCCAGTTTGTGCTGATTACAGTGTAACCAGACTTTAGCCATGAATATGTTTTTAATATACTGAAAAAAGCACAAATGTGAGGGCATGTCAAAACTTCTGCAGGGCCCCAAAACACCCTCAGACCCCAGAGGGTTAAAGGTCAGATATGGTAGAATCAGTGATGTAAACTTTATCAGATTTGAGATAAATCAAAATTCTGCTGTAAAGCAGCTCTAACAAGACAGACGTATAATTATTCAGCTCAAGTCAATTCAGTGTTGATTCAATTCAGTTCAATAATTGTGTAATGAATTATGAAAAAAGTTAAATTCAGCAATAAGCAGAAGAACATAGTGTTGTTATTCAGCCTGAATCAGTTCGACACTGATACAACGCAGTTCAATAACAGTGTCGAGACTGCAAAATTTGTCAGTTTTGAAACCAATTTGATTCTGCTATGAAGCAGATCTATATAGGATCTAATTTAGCTCAATTTTTTAATTCAGTATTGTCAAATCAATAATATTACTCAATATTTATTATCTTTTAAACCACAACTAAGCAAGCCAAATCCAGCCCCCATCTCAGTTCATTTTCATTGCACAGAAAAAGAAAAAAAAAACAGCAAGGATTCAGCAAGGTTCATTCTGAGTTCAATGATAGATAGATAGATAGATAGATAGATAGATAGATAGATAGGTAGAAAGATAGATAGATATCTACAATATCAATTGGAACAGTGTGAGTAAAATTCAACTTTCAACTTGAACCTTGTTTAGAGAAAAGGAAGAACTGTGCAGCTGTGTGAGAAAATGAGTTCAGTTCATCTGGTGAATTTCCATTTCAGCTGAAGGGGATGCAGGAAGTGACCAACAGATGGAGACAGAAGCGCAAGGCGAGTCAGATGAAGAAAGAGAGTCATTCAAAGTGAGTTTATTAAAATTACCAGCATATAAATAAGTGTCAGTAATGGGCTGTGATATTAAAACTACATTTGTCTGAGGATTACTCACAGAGGACAGCAGTACTTAAACTAACTGTGTTATGTCTGCTGAGACAGTGGATGAAGGCTTTTCCACTCTGACTACACTTCTTCGAGATGAACCCAAGAGTCCAGCGAGCGTGACCTCCGCTCAAGTATCCCGACCTCCACTCGGCATTCACCTCTACACACAGATAGATAAGTGATATCTTTCAAAAAAACAAATACAGACCACCACCACTCACTCAATACAAATCCTCTCTTTGTAATTGTGTGGCATTGAAAGACTCCTTTACATGTTTGCGGCTCCCAGCATGCTCTCTGTTCACCTGGTGACACCGACAGAAAGAGCGAATTTTCTAGAAGCCGGAGCACAGCGGTGAACTGCGCTAAGT
Organism: Labeo catla; assembly: GCA_012976165.1. NCBI lineage: Eukaryota > Metazoa > Chordata > Actinopteri > Cypriniformes > Cyprinidae > Labeo > Labeo catla. The sequence goes on along the minus strand of VONZ01000569.1, from coordinate 44,256 downwards.
GGCCGGCCTTTGTTGGTTCTTTTAAGCTCACTTTTTCTCTATTGCTTTTCCTTTTTCTTTCCGACCATCCAGGCAGCAGCGACAGGGAATCAATCCTTTAGAGATCCCCAGCAGGTAGAGCTCTCCCTGCCTGTCTCTCTCTCTCTCAGACTCCCTGTTGATCCGCATTCATCAGGCACATCAAAGGGCAGCTCAGGATGCTGCTGTGTCCCCGGTTTGCAGGCCCCTCCTGGTTGATTCTGCCGCCCATCAGGAAACAATCTCCCCTCCGCCGCACAGACTCATCTAATCAATGTCGAGGTTTATGGCTCTCGGAGTTCCTACGGGCTCCTGCGAGGAGCTAAAGGCCTGTGAGGTAGAAAGAGTCTTAAGAGAGAATGACTACAGACTGAGACTCGAGGGAGTGATTCACCGCATCGGATCCCACCCGTGAAAAATCACCAGCTCTTTAGTCTCAGTTGTTTCTTCAAGACAGCAATGAGATCAAATAGAGAAGTTTCCTCCTTCTTGGATTTTTCTCCTGTCATCCTAATAATGTCACATTTCTCTACTTAGATTTGCCAAGAAAGTCTAATAATTGGAACTCTGATAATTCTCATCCAATTCTTCTTTCGGATTTTAGGAGAAACATCTGTGACGATTTTGAACGAAAGATAGTTCATTAGTGTGACGAAAGGATTAGTTCAGTTCCAGAATAAAAATTTTCCTAATAATGTACTCACCCCCATGTCATCCAAGATGTTTATGTCTCTTGTTTCTTCAGTTGAAAAGAAATTAAGGTTTTTGAGGAAAACATTACAGGATTTTTCTTCATACACTGAACTGTAATGAACTTCAATAGAGGCCAACGTGTTGAAGGTCCAAACTGCAGTTTCAATGCAGCTTCAAAGGATTGTCTTGCACTAGATCATGCATTATGTAATCGTGCTGGAAAGGTCACATGCGGTTAGTTCTTCGTTTGTGTACTTTGGTTCAAAAAGGTAGGGTAGGACGAAAAACTCCATCTAATGTTTTCCTCCAACTTCAAAATTTCCCAACATCGTTGTTTTACCTTTTTTTGTAAAGGGCATTTGATTTTCTTTCCATGTTCGCTTTGTAAACACTGGTGGAAGTGCAAGACGAGACTGTGGTTAAAAAGTATATTGATTTTTTTTTTTAAATTACTGATTGTTTCGCTGGATAAGACCCTTATTCCTCAGCTGGGGTTGTGTAGAGTTCTTTAAGGGGCCGTTCACATATCGGGTCTTTTGCACGCTCAAGTTCGTTATTTCAAATGTAGACACGCGGCAGCCGCGGTCATAACAGGTGCGACGCGCTTGGTTTTTCAGGCGCGTCCGCGCCGCATCGAGTTCAAAACATCTCAACTTTTCAGAATGCCGCAAGCGCACCACGGGTCATGTGACAAGATTCAACTAATTAGCTTCATCCTTTCCGTAACAACATTGAAAGCTCAGCCAAGATGGAGAAACAGCTGATCATAGCTGTACATTTTTAAATAAAGTTAGTAGCAGAGCTACAGCAAGTGATTTTTAGTGCTGGAAATCCGTTTGTCCTTGGATGAAACTTCCGCGTATTCATTGAGAGTGCGGGTCATGGTTGCTTAGCAACGACAGACGCCACAGGAGCGCAAGCTACAGAGCGCTTTGAAAAGGAGGAAAAATCGGCGCGCCTAGCGTTTTTCACGCGTTTTTAGGCGCGATATGTGAACGGCCCCTAAAGCTACATTGAAACTGCACTTTGGACCTTCAACCTGTTGGGCACCATTGAAATCCACTATAGGGGAGAGTGGGGTAAGTTGAGCCAGTGGGTAAGTTGACCCACCCCCTGTATTTTGGCAACTGTACATTTTTACTCTCTTGTCACTATGTATTTTGAGATCACTCGTCATTTCTGCCAGACTGTGAAAAGAATAAACGCATGGAAGGAGTGGACAGCACTCATTTACTTTAAAAACTGTTTTTGGCTTGTCAAAGTAAAATTTTATCATAACAGATGTAATGGCTGTTACTGTACGTCAAAGTAAATTTATCCAGGTCTTAAAATATTTATGATGCAGATAGGTGATTTAGCAACATATAAAACCATGCAAATCATTTGACTAAATATCAGCCTGTATTGGTAAGCTAGCTCGTTTTTTCCAAAAGTGAGTTGAGCCAGCACTTAACTTACCCAACCATAAGGCACTAAAGTTAAGTTAAATCTCTGAAGTATAAACTGGTATATTATTGTGACTTTACGCAACTGGTTTAGTTTATCATATAAATATTATTTGTAGTTTATTTGATAGGGACAGTGTACAAGTGCACCAAATCCTTCTCTAAGAACCAGAAGATGCTTTTCAGCACATTATAATCATATATATCTTTCCATCTATGGTCGCTAACGGCCAGGGCTGCGTTTCCCAAAAGCATCGTAAGCTTAAGTTGATTTTAGCTCCATTGGTTTCAATGGGTCTATGTTGTACTTAAGGTTATGATGCTTTTGGGAAATGCAGCCCTGTTCAACATTTCAGAAAAGCTACCATGCCAAGAATCTTTTGACTAAAATGTTTATTAGTTTCAGTGAGATTTATTTCTTAATTCTAATTCAGTTTTTATTTAATTTTTCTCAACAAACCCTCCCCCAAAACTTTGGTATTCAACATATTGTTTCAGAAATTCAAAAAATTAAAGATTGAAAATGAAACCTAATTTGATTGGTTTTATTTTGTTTAAGTTAGCTTTAAGAAAAAAACTATGACTGTTTGTAAAATTAAACTAGGTTAGTAAAGTTTTAAAAGAGGCAAATCCTCTGTAAAAATTTCACATGGCTTTAAATCAGATTTAGTAAAAAAAAAGTGAGTCCTGGAATGTTTTCCTCAAAAACCTTAATTTCTTTTCGACTGAAGAAAGAAAGACATGAAGATCTTGGATGAGATAGGGGTGAGTAAATTATCAGGAATTGTTTATTCTGGAAGTTAACTCATCCTTTAAATGAATGAAATATGAGCAATCTAATCAATCAATCAAATTTTCCTCTGGAAATGCTTTTGTCATAGGAAAACTTATGGGAAAACACATGGTCTGTTTCTCCTATATAGAAATAACATTCAAATAAGATTGAGAAAGTGGAAAAAAAAACACCAAATAATCTCATACGTCTTAAACTGTACTTAAATTCATCAAAGCCTGAGGTCTTTACATGAGTTTAAACATTTCAACCCTAAGAAAAAAATACAAATTAGATCTTGTATGTCAGTTGTCTCTCCCAGGCAGCAATGAGATTAAATGGGGATCAAATAGAGACTTTTGGCCTAAATCTCCTGAGAAAAGACCTTGTGTAATCTCGCGTCTCAAACTGTGCTCAGATTTGCTCAAGGTCTGCAATCAGTAGTCAGAGATCTCAATATGAACTCACATACTGTATATCCCATTGAACTGTGTGGTTTTAATGGAGACTTTAATATCTAAGCACAAATGATTAGTCGGTCTGTTTTTATATTCTGGTTAGGAATTTAGGAGAAACGTGATTTGATATTGATATTGATTCTAACATCATTAGAAAACATCATTAGGACTTCATCGAATTACATCAAAGGCTTTTTTAATAGGGAAACTTTAGAAAAAAGACAGAACAAAGTTTCAAGTCTCAAATTGTGTTCACGTGTCTGACCTTAATATGAACTGAAATATTTTTAATCCAGTTCCTCCAAGACCAAAGGATCTGATTTTATTGCAGACTTTAATACTTAAAACACTGTGCACTCTTAAAAATAAAGGTGCTTTAAAAGGTTCTTCACATCGATACCATAGAAGAACCATTTTTGGTTCCACAAAGAACCATTCAGCCAAAGGTTCTTTAAAGAACCATCTCTTTCTTACATTTTTATAATCTGAAGAACTTTCTTTTGCCACAAAGAACATTCTGTCTAAAAGGTTCTTTATGGAACCATTTAGGCAAAAAAGGTTCTTCTATGAAATCGTGAAGCACCTTTATTTCTCCTGAGCTATAAAAGAGCAACATCTAAACAATCTTCCTATGGAAAGGCTTAAAGAAAACTTCAAGAAAAAAACGAAAGTACGATCTCTTAACTCAGTTATTTCTCAGACAGCAATAAGATTCATCAACAGAGATCAAGAAGGAATAAGAAAAAGTCTCCAACTGTTCTCAAAGTCTGAAATCAAAAATCCGAATCTCATTATGAGCTGAACAGTTCCTCAACAAAACCTTAAGAAAGCAATACAAATTGAATCTGGTATGTCAGTTGTTTCTCCCTGACAGCAGTGAGATTAATCAGGGATCAAATGGAGATTTTCACTTAAGTCTTCTGAGAAAGTCTCAAACTGTGCTCAGATTTGCCAAGACACCAAAGTCTGCCATCAAAAAGTATCAATATGCACTCAATTATTTCTCATTCAGTTTCTTCAAAAAACAATGTTCCCCTAGAAGAAAAAATACAAATAATTCTGAACTGTTTCTCGTGAACAGCAAAAAACTGTGCTCAAGTCTGAGATCTTGATAAGAGCAAAAGTACAAAATGTATCTTCTATGTTAGTTCTTTCTCTCAGATAGCAATGCAATTAAATAGGATCAAACTGAGACTTTGGACTATGTTTCCTGAGAAAAGATCATCCCAAAGATCTTAGCTGCTCTTCACATTGATTTATACCTCTATTTGTCAAGAACGCAATTGTAGGAGAAACATCTGAGAAGAAGTTGATAGGCTACTTCAGGGAAAGAAGAACTTGGGTCTCCAAAACTATAAAAGAGCAATCTCTGAGCAATAAAATGTTCCTTTGGGAGGCCAAGAGAGGAAAACAGATGTGTTGATTGATAGCAGGGTGATGAGATGGTAAAGTTTAGTAGGGATGAGGGTTGTGTAAGAGACTAACTTCATGCTGTGGTGATCTGACAGCGTTTGAGAGGGGAGGAGCTCACAGCTCTGTGATCCAGAGACGAGCCGAGACAGAATAAAGCCTGAGAGACAGATTATGCTCAGCTCCAAGACAAATGAGAAGAAACATCTGAACTCTATCTGCAGTGGCAAACAAAAGGAATGAAGGGATTAGAGCAGTCAAGCAGTCCTTCTCTCCCTCTTTCTGTCACACACACATTTGTGGCTTCACGTTATTCACAGCACTCTAGTTTACCCTCACATCCACACACACATAAACACAAGTTTTTACTATTCTCAACTCTTCAAATGAGTTATATCTGAAAGCACAGAATGTTCCATTTGGTTCCAAAAGTGTTTGGTGTGTGTGTGAGGGAGAAAGAAAGGCTGACAGTATCAGGAGCATTTATGCATTAAAGTGTGTTCAAGACATTATTTGTACTTTAGGGACAATTTTGTTCCCAGAATTGAGCTACATTTGACCAAATTTGTATCTAGGGACATCCTCATTTGTTAAAACTAATTTGGGTATGGTAAGATATTTTTGAAGGAAGTGCCTCCTGTTCACAAAAGCTACATTTATTTGTTCAAAAATACCATAATATTAAAATACAGCAATATTGTGAAATATTACTGTTACAAAAATAACTGTTTTCTATTTGAATATATTTTAAAATGTATTCCTGTGATGCAAAGAAAATCTGTGATCTGTCAGAAATTATTCTATTATGCTGATCTTCTGCTCAATAAATGCTATTATCAATGTTGATTTTTTTTTTTTTTTTAAATTCAAATACATTTTTTATTTATTTAAAATTGGATACTACATCAATGTAATGTATGTTTGCTGAATAAAAAATAATAATTTCCTAAAAATCCCTATACTGGCCCCAATTGTAATATAGTAACTAATAATAATTTTATGTGAAAATGCATTTACATTTTAAAAAGTTTGAAAACTTTTTTGTTGTTGTTGTTTTTGTTGTAAATAGAAAGTTCAAAAGAACAGCATTTATTTCAAATGGGATTTTAAAGCAATTCTATGTGTGTTTGCTGAATAAAAATATTAATTAAATCTTAAAAAAAAAAAGAAAAAAAAAAACAACTACTTACCCCAATTGTAATATAGTAAATAATAATAATTTTATGTGAAATGCACTTACATTCAAATATTAATTTCTTAAATAAATAAAATAAATACTTGCAAACTTTTTTTGTGTGAAGTTCAAAAGAATTTATTTGAAATTGGATTTTTGAATTTATTGTTTTGCTGAATAAAAACCTTTATTTCCTTTAAATCCTAAATGATTTTTTAAAAGGCTGCAAACCTTTTATTTATTTATTTGTGTATATAAAGTTCAAATAAAAACAGAATTTATTTTAAACTGGATTTTTCAATTTATGACTTTGTTAAATAAAAATCTTTATTTCCTAAAAAAACAAAAAGTCCTACTTACCCCAATTGTAATATAGTAAATTAATTTTAAAAAGGCTGCAAACCTATTTGTGTGTGTGTGTGTGTGAATGAAAAGTTCAAAAGAACAGCATTTATTTTAATATAAATCAATTTAATGTGTTATATATGTGTGTGTGTGTGTGTGTATAAATCCTACTGACTCCAGCTGTAATATAGTAAATAATAATTTTATGTGAAAATGCATTCATGCTTAAAAATGTCACAATCAGTATGCTGGTATGAAGGCAAACCAACAAAGTGATTTTTATTTATTTATTTATTTATTTATTTATTTATTTATTTTGATAAAAGCAGCTTTCAAATGCAAAAACTTAAAAAGCTGTACAATTTGAGGTATCAAAAAAGTCTAAAAGCTACCTCTGGGACACTACCTTTTCAAAAGGTTTCTGTTGTTTACCCCTCAAGGGTGCAGAAGTATAATTAAAGGTACATTTTAGTACCTAAATTGTACATATTAGTACCTTTTGAAAGGGTACTGTCCCAATGACAGCTTTTGGACCTTATTTCTGAGAGTGTTCCTGTCTGCAGAACAAACAGGAATGAGTTTTGAAAAAAAAAACGATCTCTTAGCAAGCGACACAAAACAACCAGATGCAGAATTCTTTAAAAGCTTTTAAACTGTCTACGCACTATACTCTATACCTCTTACCTTCACTCCTCTCAATAGTTTTTCAGCCATATAAGATGACAATCTCCAAAAGAGCTGTATTTTTGAGGCTGTTCAGATATGCTCTCTGAAGACAGTGGAAAAACACTGAATCTTGAGTTCCTGTTCACCGCCTGAGCCTTTTTATCAGTGTGCTCAAACGATCTGGTGTGGAACCCGCGATTGGGCCTCGGTCTGATCAATAATGCAACAGCGCTGCAATCCAGCCACCTTACAAATCAATTAAAACCCATTACTGGCCCCGTGTTCATTCACCAGCAGCTGTGTGTTTATTTAGCTCCGTCAGCTTGGGCTGGGAGAGACTGATCTCTCTGCGGTTTGCGCAGGTGGGACCAAAAAGAGATGTGTGAAAAGGAGGCATTGTGCAGACGGGAACATATATGAGCTTGAAAATTCCACGAATGTGCATTTCATCCGCACCTCACAATCCGCTCGCTTGTTTCGGTGGAGTTTGGTTTGGCCGAGCGCTCACCGGCGGCCGTGACTTACACACACCTTCCTGCAGGAGCTGTGATGGAGTCCAGGCCTCTCTCTGTTGCTCTCCCAACCGTCCACAAGAGTGTCAGCTTTCGTGAGGGGAACGTGTTTGTAACTCTTGGCTGTGTCAAAAAGCCAGAGGCATTACCACGGACCGATGATCAAAACTGAACTCCAAACCACCCCTTTCACCATCTCTTTCTCTCGCATATGCTTCACATACACATAGACTAGGGTTCAGATATTGCAGTATGCACATTTTCTGTATGCAGAGAATACCTGAATGACTTGCATTTACATTTATGCATTTGGAAGACACTTTTTCCCATTTAGTCCATTGGCTGAGACTGATTTTAACTACACTATATTTATGTTTAGGAAATATTTATATGTCACTCTGTCTCATAGCTACATGGTGAGTACACAGACCACATTATTTTGAGGTAAAAGTATAAAAATGTCTGTAATTTTAAAGAATGTCACTAATGAACACAATTTTTTATTTTTTAAAGATTAAACACACTTTGAGTGTTATTCCATAACATTTAGCTTTTATATGTGTACAACTGTTCAGAACTGTGCTAGCTAGCCATGTGTTGATTAGCATCTCTAAGCTAGGTTCAAAAGTATCTAAAATGATCACAACCGAATATTTGAAGTTTTGGTAATGACATCTTTGTTTTTTTTTGTTTTTTTTTGGGTGTTATTGCCTAAAATGGTTATGGTAATGACATCTTTGTTTTTTTTTGTTTTTTTTTGGGTGTTATTGCCTAAAATGGTCACTATCGAAACAGTCACGACTGAAACATTTGGTGAAGTTTTGGTAACGACATTTTTGGGTTTTTTTTGGGTGTTATTGCCTAAAATGGTCACTACTAAAACAGTCATGACCGAAACAGTTTTGGTGAAGTTTTGGTAACGACATTTTTGGGTTTTTTTTGGGTGTTATTGCCTAAAATGGTCACTACTAAAACAGTCATGACCGAAACAGTTGGTGATGTTTTGGTAGTGACATCTAGTTTTTTTTTTTTTTGGTTGTATCCCATAAAATTGTCATTACTGTAACAATTACAAATGAAATCTGCCATCATTGTTTCGGTAGTGACAAAAGGGAACACATAATTCTTTATTTGGAGGAAATAAACAAAATTTTAGTTTTAGTAGTATGTTAATATTCTGTAATGTAATGTGGTCGCTACCAAAACATTACTGTCACTACCGAAAATATGCTGTCACTACCACACATGGGATGTTTTGTCAAAAGTAACGTATACTGAGTTATCAACTAAGATGTTTTGATCGTTTTTTGTTCAATCCATATTCAATGAATTCTTAAGTTTGAAATCAGTATGATCAACATTTTGTCTTTTAGAAAGAAAAACTGGATTCAAAATACAACAAAACTCATTAATTACATTTGCAAAACTGGTATTCATTTACCTCTGAAAACTTTCTAATAAAATAGAATATATATATTTACAAGGAAGATGTAAGCTAAACCTTAATGAGTCAATATGACCCTTCTTATTTAATTATATATTGCTGTGTTTGGTTAGTGAGCACGTTAACTGCGTTAAAATATTTTAATCACATTATTTTTCATAACCAATTAATTAAGTTAACGCAAATAAACTGGCAGTCCTAGTTATAAGTCTTTCCATTAATGCCATTGTATTGTTTATTCAGACTGATTAGTGAAAACGAAACACAAACAAACACAAGAGGCGGGATTTATCGCATGAACCAATCACAGCCGATCATAACCATTCATATCCAATCATTTTGCGATGGAGGCATTGCCTCCTCTCACGTGATTTTACCTGCTGGTGTCACTGTTGGACAGGTTGGACAGTTTTACTTTAGAAAAACAAGTGATTATACACGTCATGTTTTGTAATATTTGCGTTGTTTTATTTTTGTACTATGAATTTTCTCTCATCCAGTTTTTGAGAAGACACTGCCTCCCTTGCCTCCTTGGAGGAAACTGCATTGACTAAGAAAAATATTATGTCAAACTGTTTGCTACATGTGTGGTTGATTTCACATATAGTTCACGCTGCAAACAGAGGGTCAAATCGAGAGCATTGCGCTGTGGGATACAGTGTCTCACACAGTGTCTCTGTACTGCACATTTGGTCAAATATAAAAGATTATTTCGGTATTCATGCATTTTGTTAATCGTTTGGTTTTCATTTTTGCATATCATACTGTACATTGCACTTAGTGAACTCTACACAGCTGGTTTAAAATCACACTCTGCATAACTGTATGACAATGTTTCTGATTTTCTGCATTTTTTTTTTTGCTTTCTTTGAAGACAGATAATCTAGTTTATGCTGAAAGCTTGTTGCGTCAAGCCTGGTTCAAACTGAGTGTTATACAGAGCCTGTGTCACAGCAGTGACAGATACTGTTTGAGGCAGAAGCCTGGATTATATTTAGTGTCTGACCTTCTTTTGTGCTCAGAATATCCAGGCTAAACGTCCCTCAGCCAAACGGCCCAGGCAAATGAGCTAAAACAGTATTGACACTGTATAAACAGAGGAAATTCCTCCCTCAAATTAGGTTACTGTTCTCTTAAATTAGAGATGTTTTCATTTCTGAGCTCTTCAAGCAGTGCTCTCTCTCTCTCTCTCTCACACACACACACACACACAAAGCACTGTTGTGCAGACACTGATATGCGTCTTTTTTCCCTCAGGAGATAAACATTGTGCTGGGCCCTCATGATTGACCGGCTTCCCATGTTACTCTGAGAGTGATTGCCATAAATATTTCATCACCAAAATTGCTTCGTGCCATAAATACACAGCAGCGTGTGACAAGAGAGTGGAAGAGAGAAAGGACACACTTCCTCCTTATCACCTCAGACGGCCAGACAATTAACACACCACCTCATACATCATTCTGGAGCCATTTAAGTGGACATTTCTCACTCTTGCCTTCCTTTCTGCTCGTTCACACTCACGTTTCCTTTATAATATGCAAATACAACAATTTTGACTGCCAAGTCTCATATATACACAAAAATGAACACAAAGGGACAAAAATGTTTTTTAAATACTGCACTGCACTACCATTTTTTGGTACTGTAACATATTTTTTTTATTCTATTGTATTTTTTTAATATACAAAAACAATTTAATTGTGCATTTTATTTTAAGTTATATTACAGACAAATAATAAAATAATAATAAAAAAAATAAAATTAGTAAAGTTAAAATTGAAAAAAAAATTCTGTTTTATTTATTTATTTATTTATTTATTATTGTAGTGCAACATAGTTTAATTTAATAAACTCTAATATATTTAGTCACGTTTCCCATACACAAACACAACAAGCAAGGCATACATATAAATAACAAGCAAGGCATACGTATAAATAAACACAAATGCACAAAAATGTATTATTACTGTTTACATTTTAGTTTTATTTATTTGTTTTGTTTTTATTAGATTTTTTATGTACAAAAACGTTTTAATTGTGTATTTTATATTGTTATATCACAGAAAAATAATGAAATAGAATAAATGAATAAAAATGTAAAACATTAAAAATGTATATATTTGAACAATTAAACAATAATACATTTCTGTTCATTTTCTCTGATGTTTCCTTTTAATTATACAAACAGAACCCTTTTAACAGTCAAACCATATAAACACATTAACACAAATGCACAAAAACATGTACTTTTATTTTACTGTATTGGATTGTGTTATGTTATTTTCTATGGCAACAAAAAATATTTTAACTGTGTATTTTTAGTATTAATTAGTATTATGCTACAGATAAAATAATAGAATAAAATAAAAACTAGTAATGTTTTATCTGGATAACTTTTCAAACAATTATACAACAAATAATAAAAATAATTTTAAGCTTGCGGCACATCATGCATGCTGTTTGCTTGTCTCTCTCTCTCTCTCTATATGTAACGGCTGGGTTTCTGTGGAGATTTACAGTCTGTTATAGGAAAGGGATTTCCTACTGTTCTTCATGGCCACTTGACTAAAGAATAGAGCCTGACCTTGTGTCGCTCACACACATATCTGCTCTCCACAGATTCCCTGGGTACCAGATACATTCCTCGTGAGCTTATTAAACACATTAAATCTCAATGTCATAAAGCAAAATTATAAGTGTTCAGCTGAGCGCCTACCCATAATCCTCCTCTCGATTCCAGCGGAGGTCTGAACAGCACTTCAGTTCGGGATAGAGACTATTTCATTTCCATCCAGCTCAAGCTACATAAAACTGTCTGTGCAGAAATAGACTGGTACATGTGAGTTTTAAATGAGACTTCGGGGCATTTTTGAGTTGAACAGAATGTCAAATGATTTAAAAACAAAACAAAAACAACGTTCTCACTCCCAAGTGTTACGTCAGCCTTGGTTGTGAAATGCCATTGGCTCTTGTGTGTCTCGTGACCAATAGCGTAATGCTAATGTTCTTTTTGTAATTAATCTTTCTGAATGAGATGTGAGCACATTAACGGGACAGGATCATTTTCAGCGATTAAAACCTTATGTTTTACTTTTTTCTTTGCATAATATGGCTTCAGAAGACTCGGAATGCAACACGACTTGTTTTTAATGTTTTTATACTGCTTGTTCATGGTCAGTTTCTGCAATAAATACATGTGACTGTACTTATATTTGCCTGTTGCCTGTTTTATATTGTTCAGAAGTGGGTACGTTTAGGGTAAGGGTGGGTTTAGGTGCTCCAAAGAAAGTATAAATTTATACAAAATTATTAATATTTTTACAAATGCATGCAAGCCATTCAATTAAGGCAAACAACTGAAATCAAAGGAGGACCCTGTACGTCAAAAAGTGACACCAAAGGGTCCTGACCAAGAGTTAGGAGTGAGAATGTGTTGACAAAAACCTTTCTTCAAAATACCGTTTATAACACATATATAACACTTAAGAAAAGATTCACTTCAAAGAAATGCATTAAAATGTTTTCATAATGCCGTGTAATGCCATGTTCTTGTAAATAATTGAAACCACAGGTAAAGTGCATTAAAGGAGAGCTCCACTTCCACAACAATTTACAAATAATTTACTCACCCGCTTGTCATCCAAGATGTTCATGTCTTTCTTTCTTCAGTCGTAAAGAAATTATGTTTTTCGAGGAAAACATTTCTGCGTTTTTCTTCATATAATGAACTGATATGGTGCCCCGATTTTGAACTTCTAAAATGCAGTTTAAATGCGGCTTCAAACGATCCCAAATGCAGTTGTAAACAATCCCAGCCGAGAAAGAAGGGTCTTATGTAGCGTAACGAACGGTTATTTTAATAAAAAGAATACAATTTATATACTTTTTTAATGTCAAACGCTCATCTTGTCTTACTCTGCTTGGACTGTTTTTGTCCGGTTCATGACAGTTAGGGTATTTTGAAAAACTCCCATCTCATGTTCTCCCTCAACTTCGAAATCATCCTATATTGCTGTTTTACCTTTTTTGTTAAGGGTGTTTGATCTTCTTTGCATGTTCACGTTGCAAAGACTGGGTCGGAACTTCTTTCATTTTGAAATGATTTTTGAAGAAAAGAAATATATGATTGGAGTTTTTCGACATACCCTAACTGTCTTGAGTCAGAATACACAGAGTTGATGGAGAGAAAGGCAAGACAAGCGTTTGATATTAAAAAGTATTTAAATTGTATTTTTTTATGTAAATAACTGATCGTTTCGCTAGATAAGACCATTCTTCCTCGGCTGGGATCGTTTACAACCGCATTTTGGAAGTTCAAAATCGGGGCACTATATCAGTTCAATATATGGAGAAAAATGCAGAAATGTTTTCCTCAAAAAACATCCTTTCTTTATGACTGAAGAAAGAAAGACATGAATATCTTGGATGACAAGGGGGTGAGTACATTATATGTGAATCTTCATTTTAGAAGTGGGCTTCTTTAAATTACATATATTTTATATATTATATATATATGCATATTAGGTGATAAAAAAAGTACATCTAATGAGGATGCAAAATTAAATATTAAATTATAAAATAATGCATTCTTAATGCTTTTAAGACACTTATAATGCATTGAGAATGCATTATATATAATGGCTTCAAGGAAAGTGTTCAAGGCAGCTCTAACACAATCATTTGTGCATTACACTATGCAACAAAGGAAAGTATCAGAACCTAAAGGGAGAATGTCTACTAATAGAGGGTTTTATCAAACTCCAGAAGCACTTTCTGACTGTGCTTTAGGTCTTACTGCTCTAGTCAGCTATATTTGCCCAGGTGTGTTCATTTGATGTAAACCGGTCTGGTACACAAGGACACCGTTTAGTGAGTGTTTCTGAAGAGCACAGCAAACTTCCTCCACAGGAGCTGCCTCAACACGCGCTTTCATGTTTGTGAATAATTTGCATCATGCATTCAGCTCTGCAGTCAGCAGGCAAATGGCTACAAGCTTTAACACACACATGATCTATTATGTACAAGACTTCTATTGTTTTTACTGATCTAATGATGTTTTCTATGCCCTATAACCCGCACACAAACCCTTCTGCATCTTTAGATTTTCATTAAGATGTTATTTAGTATATTTATTAAGCCATTTTCCTTATGGGGGCGATTGGCTGGTACTCACAAAGTAGACAAAACCACACACACACGTACACAGCAGTCCATTCCTGGAGTAATGAGAAGAGGCTTTCAAATGGATTCAAAACAGGTGTGAATCTAATTCAGGAGCACAGGGGGTGTTGATTAAGAGAGCCGCAGCTTATGCCAGAGAACAGAAATAAAGTCATTTCTCTCTGTCTGTCTCTGCTGGTGTACTAGACAGACGCTGGATGCAGTATGACTCTATTACAGGTGAGAGAGAGAGAGCGAGAAAGAGCTACTCTTGCACAGTGAGATCATCATACAGTATAAAGCATGCAGTAAAACACAAGCTAGTCTGCCTTATGAGCATTGTAAACTATAGCGTTCTAAAGTGCTCATAAATATACACCAAAAACATTATTTAAAGGGAAATGAAAATTCGGTCATTAATTACTCACCCTCATGTCGTTCGATAATAAAACGATAACAAGATTTCGATAAATGTTCGACATAATGTTTATGCAGCAAAGGCGGAACAAAAGAGCGCTAGTCAAAGCGTGCCACTTGTACGATTTATTATCCGCTCGGATCATAGTTCAAATGGCGGTACGGCGCGAACTTACTAGAGCAGATGCGTTCATTTGTTTACGTTGAGTCTCGGTCACTAAACAGCGCCAGTGACACACTTGAATTCAGTGAGGAACACAAATGACTCGTTCAAAAGCCAGATAAAACAGCGCTGACAGACGGGAGAAACACTGCGAGCAATCAGAAGGCTTTTTAATGTAAAATCACCATAATTTACCATAGATTCACTGTAGTACCACTGACTGCACAGTGGTCAGAAATGTCGGTATACTTGTGTTGAATTTTATTATATTATTAACAGTGTTGGGGAGGTTACTTTGGAAATGTAATAGATTACAGATTACAAGTTACTTGATTTAAAATGTAATAAGTAGTGTAACTTTTCAATTACTTTATTAAAGTAATGTAACTTATTACTTTTAGTTACTTTTTGATTACTTTTCTAACTTTCTAATATTTTCAACTGTTAATCATTTTGAAACATTTAAACCAGGCAGAGTTAACCTTACAGTAGCACTCAACACTGATTACTGTCAGACTTTCAAAATCCCAACGAAACATTGATCTGAGTTGAAATATTTGAACACAAAGCTTCCATGAAGAAATCAGTTGCTAGCAAATGGCAAGTTCAAACTAGACATAGGGATAGAGTGCAGTCATACCAGTTTTCTTACACAACATTTTACCACATAAATAATTAAGTAGTAATACTAGTTTGTTAGTTATCTTATAATCCATTACAATGTTGGCAGCATTTGTATGTATCAATTGACAGAATTAAGAAATTGTACACATAATATTAAATTAAGCTTTAATATTTTATTAGCTAACCAAACGCAAAGCTTCCACCAAGAAAAATTATCAAGCATATCACTGACTTAAGTTAATTTTTGGGCTTTTTATGCCTTTTATTTGTGATAGGACAGTAGAGAGATGACAGGAAAGAGCTGGGAGGAGAGTGGAGCGGGATCGGCAAAGGACCTCGAGACGGGAATCGAACTCGGGTCACCATGAGCGCAGTTGCTATATGTCATAACAAGATCATAACATAAATAACACCATAACAAGAAATAGTTTAATAGCTATGATACTGGGTTTGAAATCAAATGTTTGCAAAGTTATGACAGAAAACACTAGCATCTAACAATGCCTTGGAAAAACAATCTTAAAAAATAAAGTTTATGCATAAACCCAAATAGGAAATAAAACAGTTATCGAATAAGCATGTGTCCTATTCTGTGTCCTAAACTCGTGAAACATTGGTGTCTCATTTTAGAGCAGTCAATGCAATTTAAAAGAAGTCAATTAAATCTGTAAGTGGGGGTGGGTGTGTGAAAAAATTCAGATGTAATCCCCTTTGTAATCACTGGCATTTTTCAATAGTAACTGTAATTTAATTACATATTTTTTCTCAGTAACTGTAACTAATTACAATTACATTTATTTTGTAATTAAATGATGTAATTCTGTTACATGTAACTAGTTACTCCCCAACACTGATTATTAATGCAGATTTTAATGCAATTTTTTTTTTTGTGATTAAGCTATAGCGTTTATGCATTTATACTAAATTTAAACTACTGTTTTTCATACAAATACCTAGGAACCATATTACATTTTTACCATGCTATTGAGGTGCTATATTTGTGGTTTAAACTGTTATTATGATCTGTGGATGATACTATAGAAGAGCAATGGTTAATGGTTTAAAAAAAAAAAAAAAATCAAACAGTCATAATAATTTGAAATTATATAAAAATTTCACCATATAAAAATGAGGTCGCTACAATTTTTACAGATATTACTGATTTTAATAATGAACATAAATCTACATCAGCATCCAAACTCAAGCTACTATCAAATGTGTATTTCTAAGAGACAAAAAATTTTATATTATTATTAATAATAATAATATCAGGTAACAAACCTGTTTCTTGATTTGAAAAAAACTCAAAACTCAAAACTAAGATTTTTTTTTTTAATAAGATATTTATTTTGTTAAGGAAAAATGACTGGAAAAAGTGTGAAGAATTAAAAACAAAAACAAAACAAAACAAAACAAAAACATGAAGTGTTTGTCATGTTCTGGCCATTA
Source organism: Labeo catla (assembly GCA_012976165.1). Lineage (NCBI taxonomy): Eukaryota > Metazoa > Chordata > Actinopteri > Cypriniformes > Cyprinidae > Labeo > Labeo catla. The sequence continues at coordinate 27,503 of VONZ01000569.1, read as the reverse complement.
AGAATATTTTAAAGCCACTTTTAACCAGCAGGTTTTTACAACTTTCACATTGTAGCAAAAATCTGCCTTTAAACTTGAAAGAAATCAAAATTTGACATTTATTGTGGTAATTATCGATATCGACTGATGAAAAAAATTGTCGTGATATTTTTTTGGTCATATCGCCCAGCCCTAAACACAAGTTAAGATATTTTTGATGAATTTCGAGAGTTTTCTGACCCTGCATAAACAGAAATGAAACAACCACTTTCAAGGCCCAGAAAGGTAGTAGGATATCATTAAAATAGCCCATGTGACATCAGTGGTTCAACCGTAATGTTATGAAGTGATGAAAATACTTTTTGTGTGCAAAGAAAACAAAAAATAACTTTATTCAACAATTTCTTCTCCTCTATTTCAGTCTTCGGCATGCGTTCATAAGGGTAAAGGTCCTTGTGAAGTTTTGTTTTAACAACCTCATGTTTTAATCATGTTTGCACACTGACTCTGAAACTTAAACTCCAAAACTCCATCATAATAAAATCAGATTGGGTTTATTTTTCTGTGTTGTTCACATCCGTAGCAAGCATTTTGAGAGGTGTTTTGACAAATCAGAGCCACCGTAAGCAATTGTATTGTTATTTTTGTTTTCTTTGCACACAAAAAGTATTCTCATAGCTTCAAAACATTACGGTTGAACCACTGATGTCACATGGACTATTTAAACAATGTCCTTACTATCATTCTGGGCCTTGAATGTGTCAATTGTGTTGCTGTCGATGCAGTGTCAGAAAGCTCTCGGATTTCATCAAAAATAGCTTAATTTGTGTTCTGAAGATGAACAAAGGTCTTGGTTTGGAACGATATAAGAGTGAGTAATTAATGACAGAATTTTCATTTTTGGGTGAACTATCACTTTAAGATATCACAATTCTGAGAAGTCAGAATTGCAGAATGTAATCTCAGAATTGTGAGATAAAATGTAACAAATATATATATATATATATATATATTTTTCTATCCTGTGGCAGAAATGGCCAGAAATGGCCAATAATCAAGCAGTAATGCAGAAAGCGTGATGATTCCAAAACATGATACCATTTCTGAAATAGTCTAACTTTGGAAGGAACTCTGGTGTTGAGCTCATAAGAAAATAACCGTTCCTTTCCAAGATGACTGAATGTAGTGGCATTGCACTTCTTTAAATGTGTATCACTGCATAATGTGTAAGTTTACACATACAGTCAAACCAAAAATTACTCAGACACCAGATATAATTTTTGTTATTATTATTTATTTATTAATTTATTTATTTTTACAAGTGGGTGCACAGCATTATCGTTCATTTATGTATGTGAGGATAGCAAAATAAAGTAAACTGTGACATAGTATACCCAAAAAGTCTTCATATAGTCGACTACCAATAAAATTGATAAAAATGTGGGACCAAAAATTATTTGGACACTTTGACCTGACCATGTTTTGCTTTTAGTGTTTTTTTTTTCTTTTCTTTAAATGCTAATGCGACCTTTTTAGATCACAGACTGATTACAATTAAGCATTGCTTGGTAATTGGCCAACAAAATATTGGTAGTTGTGTAAGTATTGTCATACTAACAGTTGTCTGAATTTTTGGTTAATTGTAATCCATTACATACCTTTCTAACAAAGTTATCTGACATTATCAAGATGAATTTGTTTTGACACAGCTTAACTCTGAGTTCTTGTAATGTTTTAATGTGAGAAATATTGAAGGTGTCTGTATAAATTTAGGTTTGACGGTATTATTTACTTTAAAAACACCTAGAACACTAGTAGCAAACATCTATGACACATGATTCGGTATATTCACCAAGGCTGTTATTTGGTCAAATGCAGAAAAAATATAAAAATATAGAGTAAAAACGCTAATGTTGTGAAATATTATTACAATTTAAGATTTAACTGTTTTCTATGAATATATTTAAACATTTTATTTATTTCTGTGATGCAAAGCTGAATTTCCATGCTTTAGTGTCACATGATTCTTCAGAAATCATTCTTATATGCTGATTTGCTACTCAAGAAATGTTCTTTTTCATCTTCATTTTAAAAACAGTTTCAGTTTTTGTGGAAACTGATGTTTTTTTTCAGGATTCTCTGAGGAATAGAAAGTTCAAAAGAACAGCATTTTTTAAAAACAGAAATCCTTTGCAAATGTCTTCATTGTCAGTTCTGTGTCCTTGATGAATAAAAGTGTTAATTTCAATTATAGTTGTGGAAACAAGAGTCTGTGTGAACATCTTTTATCTTTTGACATTCTTAAAGTACCATTTTCTGTCTCATTCTTTGTTTAAATCATTAAAGGTCAAAGGTCACTTTTAACAGTGCTTTTTCCCTCTGAGTAAAAAACACAGGAAAATACCATTACTGGAGACTTTCCCGAACTTAGAGGTGAACTGCTGCCGTTCAAAGAACAAATGAGCCTTCCTGAATGCCGAGGGCACTGCTTTTTACACCAGCGTGCCGAGATGACCTTGCTTTCGTTATTTACGAGCCAGAGTGCAGCTGTCATCATTAATTAGTTCTTTTCATTAGCAAGAGGATGGATACGTACACTTTCCTCTCACCTTGTCTTTTATTCTCTATCCTCTAGTGGTCTAATGAGAGCTAGACATCACAGAGACATCCAGTGGGCCGTATTTATATACATAAGTAATGTCTGAACCGGTTTCGGATGCAGCTGTAATGATTTCAGCACAAGAGGAGAGAAATTAAAAACCAGAATAGCACTCTAGAGACATAAAGCCTATTTAGAAAGTCCTGGGAAATGATTTCATTTCTTTTAGTGTTTTTTCTGAGTGTGTGCATGTGGGTGGGTGTGTGTTCTGGAGATGGCCTTTCTCAAGCCTGTGTCATTTATGGGTCGTTAGCTAAGACCCACTGCTCCATTAACTGAAGCACGGCATTATGGGTAAAGAACAACCGCCCATATATTCTTGTGAAGGAAATGTCTGCTGTTTTTATGCCATACATCTCCCAGTGGTGCACAATAACTCAAACGCACACGCACGCACACACACACACACACACACACACACACACTATCTCACATATTATTTACACCTCTGTTTTATTGGGCCAATTTTGACACCAGTGCTTATGATGGATGGTTGTGTTTTCTTTCTAGCTTTCCTCTTTTTTGGGCTATAGTAAAGTGGGCCAGCCAAAAATGCACGCACACATGGCCCTTAACATCCACCTGTTCCCATGCACAGGAAAAGGAAGTGACTCTAAGAATGTGCTGGTTTAGTGTTTGACTGATAAGATGAAAGTACGCAGATAAGCACGAAACCGCTCTTAAGGAGAACATTTATCACTGAAACTCTGAAACCTCTCAGTGCTTCAACACGACAGCAGAGAATGGCTCTAAATAAGAGTCTGATTGTTCTAATTGGCTTGACCTTTGAGTCACAGTGAGTTCATTTATTTTGGTGTTAATTGCATGCAGAGTGATTCTCGAGTTTGATTCAGCCTTAAGAGGAATAATTATTAAACTCTATAGGGGAGGAAGGTGATATGATACAGTAAAATATAAGCTAAAATATATACATAAGATATATAAGATATATATATATAATATAAAACATGTCCAGAATAAATTTTACCCCTAAATACATACATACATACATACATACATACATACATACATGCATGCATACATACGTACACTGTAAAAAATATTCCGTAAAATTTACGCTAAAAAAAAATGGCAGCTGTGGTTGCCGGAATTTTACCGTAAAAATATGGTAGCAACATTTTATGTTTTGCGGTTTTCACTTAAATTTACAGGTAAATACCGTAATTTCATTAACTGATATAATGTTAATGTACCAACCTTTTGAAGTACTGAAATCTGTTTTGTACCTTTGTAATACACTGATAACCACCAAAAGCAGGTGGGGATGAGAAAGTCAAATGATGAACCAAAGCTCATTACAAACAGCTTTCAAATATTAACATATAGAAGGTGCACAGTGTCATTCACACAAACACTAAACACCATCATGGTAACACACATGAAACTGAAATAATGCATAAACATTAATTTAACAACATTAGATGTAACATAGAACCCTAATGTACAAAACAGCTAAGAAAAAACTAAGAAGAAAGGGTTATTTCAACAAAAAAACAAAAAACATTTAAACAATTTTTTTTTAAAAAATGTAATACAGGGAATTCTGGGAAAGTCAATTTACACTGGTAAATTTCACTGTTCACTGTAAATTTTACGGCCTTTTACCGTTAAATCTGTGTGTATATTTGTGGCATTATTTTCAGAGTAATGTGGATTATTTTCTGTTGAAATGTTTATTATCATAATTAATTTATTAAAGTGCCCCTATTATGCCTTTTCAAATATGTCCTTTCATGCAGTGTGTCATGTAGCTATATGTGAACATAAACTATCTGCAAAGTTGTGAAGCCGACAGTGCACGATAAATAAAGTTATTGTCTATCAAAAAAAAGAGTCGGCTCACATTTGCCTAAACGAGTCGTCAGCAATTCGAATCTTTTTCTGTTATGGCCACACCTCACGAAGTAACACATTTGCATAATGTCCGCCCACGTTCTTCGTCGCGAACAACTTGTCCGCCCACAAACAGTCAAATTTCCATGTGGTTTAGGTCACATGGAAATTTACACGTACATTATACAGAAGACGCTGTATCCTACGCTGTGAGTAAAATTGTTTTATATTCACTTCCAAAAGATGAATCTACAAAGATTGTATTTTCTGGCGATCGTTCAAAATTCGTAGTTGTGCAGGGTTGTTACACAACATAACATACACGTCTTGCTAACCGGCTAAATCGCTTGTGTAGTTCTGTTGTTCAGCTGTGGACCCACTGTAGTCTGACAATTTGTGATTGATGCAGCTTGACTGTCTGTCTGTCTCATTAGTTGGAGTAATGATAAAGGATGGCCTATGAAGCTGCTTTCACACCGAATGCGGAAAGCGCTGTGCTATGAAACCCATTCGTTTCAATGCCTTCCGCCTGGCGAGGACGGCTTGTTTCTGCCTCGACCAAAGCGGACGCGCAGTGGAGCGCGCACGCCGCGGACAAAGTTCAAATAAGTTGTTCAAATGAACTTTTGCCGCTGCGCTCTGAAGGGCTGCACTGAACCCAGCGACCAGCGCTTTCCGCGTTCGGTGTGAAAGCCGCTTAATGCATTATACAATGTTGAAGTTTACAACATAGAGGTGCGCCCGGTTCGCTTACATAAGCAAATTTCGAGCACTTTCCACAGTAGACCGTGCTAACTTGTCGAACAGCCACTTCAGCCGTTTTATCAAAAGACTCTGGCTGGAATTGTTATGGTAAAATCGATGCCATCTTTTCTATGTATTGACAAGTCTCCAGGTCTGTCAGTCAGTTATGGCTATGGGCGTTTCGTTTTCCGACACGCTGTACGCGGTAGACCAATCATAAAGGACTACCCCATCTGACCAATCACAGCAGTGAGGGCTCACGGAAAGGAGGGGTTTAGAGAGACTGATTCTTCGAACTGCTTCGCACGAGTCGTTTAGGAATTATTTAGAAATGGGGTAAAATTAAATCTATTTTTGGAGAAAACTGAAGTGTTTTTTGACCTTGCATACATGTAAACCTGTTTTGGGAGTCTATTAAAACAATATTATCAACCTTTAAAATGGCATAATAGGGGCACAAAAATACATTTTTAACATTAAAATCAGCATAAATCAGCATAAATAAAATAAATTGTAACAAATATAAATAACATCATTATTTTTATCGTACATTACAGCAAGGAGTATGTGTCACGTTAAAATGTGTGTGTGTGTGTGTGTGTGTGTGTGTGTCTCTGTGTGTATATATATGTGTTTTTAACATACATTACAGCAAGGAAAACGTGTATGTTTTAGATTAAAATGTCATATCACAAAATTAATAAATAAATATTTGTGATATTATTTTCACAGTAATTAGGAACATTTTCTGTCAAAATGTTAATTTCATTTAATTCATTTACTTAATCATTCATACATTCTCTGCAATGTAACAATTTTAACATTTAAATCGGCATTCATAAAATGACTTACAGCAAATACAAATAATGACGTTCTTTTATTCGTTACACCAAGGAGAATGTGTATATGTGTCACACTGAATAAATAAATAAATAAATATTTGTGACATTTTTTTCCACAGTAATTAGGAACATTTTCTGTCAAAATGTTCATTTCTTCATTCATTCATTCATTCATTCTTTGTAATACAACAATTATAATATTTAATTTAATTAAATGTAAATAAATAATTAATTTTAAAAAATTGTGACATTTTTACATTCAATAGGAATATTTTCTGTCCTTCATTTGTTCATTCATTTGTTCGTTCGTTCATTCATTCATTCATTCTCTGCTATCGTAACGCCACACCAGCAGAGGGAGCCCTCACCCATGGACTGCCTGTTACCGCTCCCTCTGCTGCTTCTATGGTTACTTCCTGTTTGGTGGCCATTTAAGGAGGCCTATACCAAACAGGCCCTGGTGAAGTATTGTTTTGCCTGTGTGGACTCTACCAAGTGTTTCTCCTGTTTCATTGCTTCATTGTTTTGTTCTTGCCACGGTTTTGTTTCTTAGTCATAGTTTTGTCTTGTTTCTTTGCCATAGTTTTGTCTAGTTTCTTGCCATAGTTTTTGCCTTGTTTCATTGCCTTGTTTATTTTGCTATTTTGGACTGCTCTCTTGGTATTTTGACCTTCTGCCTGTTTTCTGGATTTCACTATTGTTTTTGCCCTGGATATTACTGTTTGTTTGGAGATTGACCCTGCCTGTCTGACTACGTTGTGTTCAATAAAAGCTCGCACTTGGATCTATCACGCTTCTCAAGAGTCCTGTTACAGAATACTTCGCTGCCCCACAGATCCAGCAGCTTTTGGACACAACCCACAATCAACATGAACTCAGCAGTTCTTCGCCTCCTCAGCCTTCGTCAGGGTAACTGGGCTATAGAGGATTATGTAGCCGATTTTTGTGAGGTATGCCATTTAGTGGACTTTAATGATGTGGCCCTGAAAGGAATATTTTGTAACGGACTTAAGGACAGTTTATATGACCAAATGCCAGACAACAAATGCTCAGCTACACTTCAACAATACATTGACTTTGCACTACTGCTAGCTGGTTCACCTTTTACTGTGGGAATTGCAGATGAAGAATGCAATCCTACAGTCCCCACCACACCAAACCTTGCTTACGTCATGCCCACCAAGCCAAAGCCTGCTCACGTCACGTCTACCAAGTCACAGTTTACTCACGTCACTTCTTCTGCTCCAGGGCCTGCTCACGCCATGCCTGCCGCTCTAGGGCCTGCTCACGCCATGCCTGCCGCTCCAGGAACTGCTCACGTCATGGCCGCCCTTCCAGAGTCTGCACCTGTCATGGCCGTCATGTCAGAGCCAGTCCACAAGATGGCCGCCATCCCCAAGCCTGTTCACAAGATGGCCGCCATCCCCAAGCCTGTTCACAAGATGGCCGCCCCATCTGAGTCCCCAGTCAAGATGGCCGCCACGCCTGAGCCTCATCAGTCCAAAATCATCTCATCCAAATCTCATCTCGCCATGTCTGCTGCACCCAAAGCAAATCCTTCAGTGCCAAATCAAGTGACAGCTGTGTTTCCTGAGCCACGTCAAGTTACAGCTGTTACTTCGGAATCAAGCCAAGTCACAGCTGTTGTTCCTGAGTCAAGTCACGTTACAGCTGTTGTTCCTGAGTCAAGTCGAGTTACAGCTGGGTTGTCTATGTTACGCCAAACCACAGCTGATTTCCATGAACCAAGCCAGGTTACAGCAGATCTTCATGAGCCAAGTCAAGTTGCTGCTGTCTTCCCTGAGCCAAGCCAAGCCACAGTTGGTCTTCATGAGCCGCCAAGTTACAGCAGATCTTCATGAGCCAAGTCAAGTTACTGCTGTTGTTCCCGAAGTCAAGTCAAGCCACAGCTGATCTCCTGAGCCAAGTCAAGTCACAGCTGACCTTCACGAGCCAAGTCAAGTCACAGCTGGTCTTCACGGCCAGGTCAAGTCACAGCTGCTCTTCACGAGTCGAGTCAAGTCACGGCAGACCTCCCTGAGTCAAGTCAAGTCACGGCAGACCTCTCTGAGTCACGTCAAGTCACGGCAGACCTCTCTGAGTCACGTCAAGACACAGCTGCGCTCCTAATAGAGCCTCTTCACGACATGGCTGCTAGTACAGAACCTCGCCAAGCCACGGCCGTCATGCCAGAACGCCGCAAGGTCCCGTCTGACCTTCCAAAGCCACGTCATGTCTCAGCTGATCATCCAGAGCATCGTCGCGTATCAGCTGACATCCCAAGCCACGCAGAGCCCACAGTCCCAAGCCACGCAGAGCCCACGCTCCCAAGCCACATGTCCACAGTGTCCACACCCTCAAGACCGGCAGGCATCCCACTATCTACTGTGCTGCCTGTAATGGCTATTGCTATTTTGAGCGTGTGGGCCACACACTGCGCTCCAGAGGCCTCGTCTGTCCACGAGTCTGCTGCAGAGGCCTCGTCTGTCCACGAGTCTGCTTCAGAGGCCTCGTCTGTCCACGAGTCTGCTCCAGAGGCCTTGTCTGTCCAAGAATTTACGCCAATACCTCCCAAGGTGTCAGCATGCTCAGTAGAACCTCCAAAGGCGGCGGCGTCCACTCATGAACTCACTGCCACGTCTGACCACGAGTCTGCGCCAATGCCCCCGGAGGTGGTGACTCCGGCTGCAGAACCTCCTATGGGGGCGGCGTCCTCCTATCATGAACTTTCCGCCCATCATGTCATGGCCAAGGAGGCCAATCATGAATTCTCTGCCTGTCATGTCACGGCCAAGGAGGCCAATCATGAGCCCTATGCTCTACTATGGATGTCACTAGTTCCACTGTGGATATCTTTGCTCCTGTCTGCTCTGCTTGCTCTGTCTGCCTCACCATGGCTCCCTGCTCTGCCTGCTCTCCCTGCCTCGCCATGGCTTCCTGCTCTGCCTGCTCTGCCTGCCTCGCCATGGCTCCCTGCTCTGCCTGCTCTCCCTGCCTCGCCATGGCTTCCTGCTCTGCCTGCTCTCCCTGCCGCCATGGCTCCCTGCTGCCTGCTCTCCCTGCCTCGCCATGGCTTCCTGCTCTGCCTGCTCTGCCTGCCTCGCCATGGCTCCCTGCTCTGCCAGCTCTGCCAGCTCTGCCTGCTCTCCCTGCTCCAGGACCCCCCAGTACTTCACTGTCTGCCACTGGTCCATGGCCCAGGTCCTCCAGTGCTTTACTGTCTGTCCCTGCTCCACGATCCAGGCCCACCTCCTCTGCACGGACCTGGCCCTCCGTCCCAACCCCTGTTTTGCCTCTGTTTCCCCACCCTCCTGGACTGTTGTTGCCAGGAGTCGCTCCTAGAGGGGGGATTTTGTAACGCCACACCAGCAGAGGGAGCCCTCACCCATGGACTGCTCCCTCTGCTGCTTCTATTGTTACTTCCTGTTTGGTGGCCATTTAAGGAGGCCTATACCAAACAGGCCCTGGCGAAGTATTGTTTTGCCTGTGTGGACTCTACCAAGCGTTTCTCCTGTTTCATTGCCCTGTTTTGTTCTTGCCACGGTTTTGTTTCTTAGTCATAGTTTTGTCTTGTTTCTTTGCCATAGTTTTGTCTAGTTTCTTGCCATAGTTTTTGCCTTCTTTCATTGCCTTGTTTATTTTGCTATTTTGGACTGCTCTCTTGGTATTTTGACCGTTTGCCTGTTTTCTGGATTTCGCTATTGTTTTTGCCCTGGATATTACTGTTTGTTTGGAGATCGACCCTGCATGTCTGACTACGTTGTGTTCAATAAAAGCTCACACTTGGATCTATCACGCTTCTCAAGAGTCCTGTTACAGCTATACAACAATTTTAATATTTAAATCTGCATTTATAAAAAATGAATTACAATATAAATAATGACATTGTTTTATTCGTTACACCAAGGAGAATGTGTATATGTGTCACATTGAATAAATAAATAAATAAATAAATATTAGTGACATTATTTTCACAGTCATTAGGAATATTTTCTGTCAAAATATTCATTTCCATCATTCATTAATTCATTTTCTGCAATACAACAAATTTTATATTTAAATACGCATTATGTTACATCCCAGGACGTATAAATTTGTGTTTTATTGTGTTTTAATGTGCTGCCAGTGGACCCAATGGCTTTCTGGGAATTTTTTGTTGCTCTTCCCTGTCCTAATCTAGGTGATTGGACCTACCAGCTGCTCCTCATCAATATCAGAAGGAACCAGTATTTAAGAAGATCAAGAAAGTGAGCCAGTGAGAGGTTGTTTCTCCCAAGAGCATGAGTGTATTGAGAGTGTTGCTCTTGTTGGTGTGTCTTAAGCTTAATATTGGTGTTGTGGCTGTAGTGTGCAGTTTTATGTGTTAAGCTTAAATTTAAAACCAAACTTACATGAGATTTGGTTGTCGTGCACAGCTTTGAGTCTTTGGTCTTTTTTGTATAGTGTTGAAGCAGTAGGGAGTTGGGTGCCATTTTTCTTTTGTTTGCTTTTTCTTTTAGTTAGGAAGTAAAGTAAAAATTCTGTAGTTTATTTGTATTTATTTTCTTTACAGGTTAGCTAGATTTCTTTCTGGCAGGTAGCAATCTTGTTGTTGTTATTTTGGTTTTACACACTTCTGAAGAAATGCTGCTTTTGTTGAAATTGTTTGCTTGGAGATCTTTTTGCGCTGTATTTATTTATTGATTTATTTATTTGTGAACAAATTTGCTTTCATCTTTGAGTTCAAACCTTTCCTTTTAAAATGTTACTTCCCTTTTGCCCCTAGTAATCTTGGGAATGTAACAATTAATAAAGTTAATTACAACAAATATAAATAATGACACTGTCATTTATTCATTACATCAAGGAGAATGTGTATGTGTCACATTGAATAAATAATGAAAAATATAATATAATAAAAATGTGACATTTTCACAGTAATTAGGAACATTTTCTGTCAAAATGTTAATTTCTGTAATTCACTCATTACAAATTCATTCATTACACAAATAATGGTTGAAAAAAATTGTGACATTATTTTTGCAGTAATTAGGATTTCTTTTTCAAAATGTTCATTATTGTAATACATTTATTTATTCATGCATTCTTTGAAATACAATATTTTTAACATTAAAATCAGCATAAATAAAATGAATTACAACAAAAATAAATGACATTGTTTTAACAAACATTACAGCAAGGATAATGCTTATATGTGTCACGCTGCAAATAAATAAATATTATTAATGGTGCTAAAATGGCCATATAAAAGATGATTTCATACATATAAAAGAATAAATGAATGAACGAACAAATAATAGCCTAGACATGACCCTGACACACACACAAAATATTCAGCGGCGTTGAATCCACAACTATAAATTCAAATGCTGACTCGCACTGAAACAACATATTAACATAATCTTTATTTGTTTTATGATACACATGGAAATTTCTCAGACATTATTACAATCAAATCTAATTAGTCTGTCCTCTCTAGAGCGTCTCATGTTCAATCTAATAAATCTAATCAGGCTTCGCTGAATATGATTATAAAGTTAAAAAGCTCAAAGCTGCCGAGAGCACGATTCATTCCGCCGTGAGTGTTTTATTCTGAATCACGCATATGGGGCCTGAAATGTGAAATGCACCAATTACTGCAGTCTTTACTAAACTGTTTATATGCTGCTCACTTCAAAACCCATGTAAACATCACAGACAATCGAAGACCTCCAGCTATTTCAAACGTTCAAAGAGCTGAACATTTCAACTCTGTCTTATCCATACTGGATTGTAAGATGGCATACAGCCTCCCAGCTGCGAGAAAACAAAGACGTGTCAGGCAGGTCTGAACAAGCTGATTCTCTCCTTCTCATTACAGGACAAATTTAAATAATAGCGCAGAAAACCACAGGCCTCCCGCGCCCAGTGTCGGCCGTGGAAGAATGAATAATAAAAAGTTAATTTACAGTTCCTCCAACAGATGTATTGAGACAAACAGCACAAACACACGGCTCTCGAAATACATTTTTCTCCGAGCCTGAAAGCCGTGGGGACTCTCTTCTTGTTGAAATGTCATGGTCTTGCGTGCAGGAGGAAGCAGTCGGGGATTTGCAAATAGATTCTCTTTGAGGCGGATTCTAGTGAATATGTATGTGCTCTCTCTCTCTCTCTTGCTTTCTTTCTTTCGTTCATCGATGCACTCTCCTCATTCAGCTCACTGTGCCATGGAAACACTGAAATCAGAGGAGGAAGCCTTGTATTGGAGGACAGATGAGGTCACACTACACAGCGCCGCTAATATCTCTAGTCTTGTATGTGGAAAGCAGAAATAAATGGGAAGAAAAGTCATTATGTCTTCCCTAGGGCTTTTTCTTATCAAATTAGTAACTGATACATGTAATTTCTTTAACTGTAATGTTTAAAGTCAATGCAAATTGCTGTAACTCACTGTACTACATACCAAAACTACTTAAGTTGTTTCCGCCACTGGAAATAAATAAATAAAATAATTGTGACTTTTTTCCCTGTCAATTTGTGCTATTTTGAGATCTCACAACTGAGACTTTTTTTAGATTTTAGCATGGTAATGGATATGACAAAGTTAATGTATTTGGTCTTGGCGGAATGGCAACTTGCAACTATTAATGGAACTTGCTACTGCCAATACATATGCCGACACACTGCTGTGAGTATTTGAGACATACTGCTGATGCACAAATACAGGGTTTCTGCAGGACTTTTAAGCTCAAATTTAAGATTTACAGTTCAGATACAAGTTTTCACAAAAACTAAAAGTTCTAAAAAAAAATCTTAACCTTTAAAGGAAGGCACCCCCTTGTCATCCAAGATGTTCATGTTTTTCTGTCTTCAGTCATGAAGAAATTATAGTTTTTGAGGAAAGCATTTCAGGATTTTTCTCTAGATAATGGACTTCATTGGTGCCCCGATTTTGAACTTACAAAATGCAGTTTAAATGCAGCTTCAAAGGGCTCTAAATGATCGCAGCCGAGGAAGAAACGATCGGTCATTTTTTTTCCAAAAAAAACTATACTTTTTAAGCACAAAAGCTTGTGCAGCACAGGCTCTGGGATGTGCGTCCATGATGCTACGAATTAGTAATGGGTCGTTCTTGAACAATTCTTTCATTTTGAACGAATCTTCAATGTGACTCGGGAAGAACGAGTCGTCTCGTGGTGTGATTCGTTCAGTCGCGCGTGCGCAACGTCCTATTAGGTTCTGTACTGGAATTAGTTCACCTGTTTCGAGTCTTTGGGTTTTTCGAGTTGTTCGTTCATCTTATGGGGCTGTCACGCGATGAACGAATGACTCAAACCCTAAAAACTTGTCAGGTAAGAGGTGAGGTGAGCTAATCATAGACTAAAGACCCAGGTAAACAATGAATTAATCTTTTCTGTTTCTTATAGCATTATAGTTTTGTCTTGTTTGTAGTGTGATCAACGTTTGTGTAAGCAGTAGATGTGTTAGAGAAGAAAAACGTAACATTTTAATTATATTTTGCTAAAATGAACGACATGACTCGAAAAAAGATTCGTTCATTTTGCTGAACAAGACTCAAAGGTCCGAGTCGGTAAAATGATCTGAACTTCCCATCACTACTACGAATCACGTGTAAGTTCATCATCTGTGTACTGAGTATGGCGAAAAACTCCATCTTATTTTCTCCTACAACTTGAGAGGAGGACATTGTTGTACCTTTTTGTTTGTAAACAGCGTCCTTGCACGTTCGCTTTGTAAACACTGGGTCTGTAGTTCCGCCTACGTTCCACGTGACTTTTCGACGTGATTCAATAGTATGTAGCATCATGAACACGCATCCCAGAGCCTGTGCTACACAAGCTTTTGTGCTTAAAAAGTACAAAAAAAAACTTTAAAAATGACAGATCATTTCGCTAGATAAGATCCTTCTTCCTCGGCTGGGATTGTTTAGAGCCCTTTGAAGCTGCATTTAAACCGCATTTTGAAAGTTCAAAATCGGGGCACCAATGAAGTCCATTATATGGAGAAAAATCCTGAAATGTTTTCCTCAAAAACCATAATTTCTTCACGACTGAAGACAGAAAGACATGAACATCTTGGATGATGAGGGGGTGAGTACATTATTTGTGAATTGTTGTTCTGGAAGTGGACTTCTCCTTTAAACCATTTTTAAGACAATGCATGTGTCACGCTGCTGGTGGAGACGAAGATGGCAGATGAAACTTGAAGGAAACCAGAGTAGATAAATAAACTGTAATTTATTGAAAACAAATAAACAAACAAAACCAAGGAACACAAACCACACAGGAACATTAATCACGGACAATGGGAGTGAGAGACTGAGGACAATATATATACACAGAGACAGGGGAGTGGCAACAAACGAGCAAATGAGGGGAAGTACAAATATGGGCAAGGAATAAACCAAATACACTAACCAAAAGGGGGAGCAAACGGAACAAACCAAAAGAACAAGAAACACTAGGGGAAAAACACAAGGAAAACAGAAACGAACAGACTATAATCCTGACAGCATGAGTCAAACGTATTAATTATTATATTAATTTAAACAATTATTATCAATAAATTAATATATTAATTAAATAACATAGAAATACATTTTACTGTTTAGATTTTTATAATGCATTGTCTTCTTATCGATCCACCAGTTCACATTGAGAGCTCTGCGTATTTGCAAGATTAAAAAAAATAAATAAATAAATTGATTTTCACATTGGTCTGAACTCTGAACAAAAACATCAGGCTTATTGAAAATGCACACTCATTCTCTGCCAGCAAGTGGCGCATTTGGCAGAAGTATAACGGTTTCCCCAGTAGCGGTAGCACCTGACTTCGAAATGTACATGTTAATTAAATCATAATCTTTTGACGTTTAATCTTTGCATTAAGCCATATCGCAATTCTGGTCTTTCCCGTCTTTAAATTTATGAACTCTTGAAATCATAATTAATACTTTCTTATACAATTTAAGACGTTTTATGGACCAGCAGAAACCCACAGGTGGAGCTGGGGAGGTGGAGGGTGTCAGAGAAACTCTGAACACGCTGCAAACTGCTCTAGTGAAAGCTAACCAGCCATTTAAATGTAAAGCAGCAAGCTCATTGGCTGCATATGATGCATGAACCAATCGGCTTGTGCCAAGTAGCTTGATGCTGTGAATATCATCAGTTTGCATTAGGCATCCAAACAGCCTGTGCCAACTAAAGTTTCATGACAGAACTTGGCATAATTCCAAAATATAAACACAAAATTGTGAAATATGCAAAATGTGAAACTCGAAATAGCGAGGGGGAAAAAAAAAATCTGAATTGTGAGAGAAAGTTATAAATTATTTATTTATTTTATTCTGTGGTGGAAACAAAACAAACAAACAAACAAACAAAAAAACAATTGTGACATATAAGAGACAGAATTGCAAGAAAGTCAGAATTCTGAGATCTTTTTTTTTTCTTTTGTTTTGTTTTTTTTTTTCAGTGGCAGAAATGGGTATCGACATAAAACAGAGCCAAACCAAATAAGAGTTTTCTACAACAATATCTTTTTCAGTAACCGAAAAGTAGAGGAGTAAATACAAAACTTCCAAAACTTGTTCTGAAATTATTCTGTTCATCAAAATCATTCTGCACACATGCCACGTTGTGATTACAATTTCTAGGAACTTCCCAGAGGACTCGAACAGGTAAAAATCATTGCTTCAAGGCCAAGAGGGGTCAGACTTATGTTTATGCACTAAAGCTGTAACATAGCTGTGAGGTCAAAGGTCATATGTCATTTAAAGAAAGTATTAACCCTGCAGAATATTAATTTCTGAGCAGAACAGATCTATCTATCTATCTATCTATCTTGAATTTCTTTCTTCTATGAAATGCAAAAGTCTCTATATATGATTCATTTTGGTCTGCTCTTCACACAAAGTTATTGTATGGCGTCAGAATACACGTGAGTCATATGGGCCAATTTTATATGTGGTGCCATCTGTAATCTGACTAATTTCATGGACTCAATGCAGACACAACGCAAAGCATTTCGTACACAACGAAAAAAGCCAATTGCATGTTTGTTTTTCTTTCTTTCTTTCTTTTTCTTTCTTTCTTTCTTTCCTGTACACCAGGATAAATATATTTTTCATTTTGTGGATAACGGAAAACCCCTTTCATGGACAAAATGCATTCAAAATCCATATTTGACTTGGATTTGCATTGCATTAAAATGATTGTTTGGATCACAAAATGCATTTTATCCACAAAATGTTTTTTTGAACATTCTATTTCATCATTCAGCATGTCCCAAAATGCAAATTGCTCATTCTGTGACTATTTCATCCACATATTTCATGGTCCAGACAACCTCTTTTATGGATGAAATGCATAAGTCATGTACAGAATCGTAAATGAAATGCAGAAATTTCAGGGTAACTCCCCCTTTTGTGTTTCATGAAAGAAAGCCAGCACCTCAGAACGACTTTAGTAAATAATGAATTTAAATTTTGGGTGACCTATTCCTTTAAGAAGATGGTCCTGAGCTACATGATTGTGTCTCCAGGCGTAAAGGACTTTATTCTCTATTGCTTCTGCCCCTGAGCCCCTTTCATTTTGTTTATTAAGTTCCTCTTGACAGCTGATGGGTCTCCATCTATTTCTGAATCCCTCGGGAGATTCTTTTCTTTCAAGCTTAAATGTGAATGTTCAAAATCAAATGGTACTGGGGTCTAGAGCCAGTGCTCAAACGCTCTCGGCGAGAACGTAGCAGGCAAGGACTAGAGTCCGCTGACAGTTGTGATTCGGTTTTGCAACTGCAGGGGGGGGGGAATTAAATTAATAAATGAAATCAAATCCGTCTGGAGTGGGTGAATCTGAATTATTCACCATGATCTCTGTCACCCCTGTATCCTCATTCCCAGTTTTTATATCTGTCACAAAACAAAATGTGCCAACAGAGACTCAAAAATTCAGGGGACGATGACAACTGATAAATTATTAACTGCCTTGCAATTGTTGCAGTTAGCTGACATCCTCTTCTCCTCACTCTCCATTCCCGAGGCGAGACGACCACCGCTTTGGCTGATGGGTCATTCTAACAGGCAGTGTTTGGGAAAGTTACATTTAAGAATTGGTGCATTACAACAGTGCATTAAAAAGAACTAATTATATCTCTCTTATTTGTTTATTTTTTTTGGAAGGTTATATTTTTTTTTCAAAATGATATAACATTGCTTATTTCACATTTCATGACACTTTCAAAATGAAATGTCCAGTGAAAAAAGCATATTCAGTTTTATTCAAAACACATAAACGTAACATTAGTTTTTGTATGTTTTGCGGCAGTTCGGAGTTAAAAATCCAGCAAATGGCAAAAATTCCAAAATAACGTACAACTTACACTAAACCATTAGTGTTAACAGAACCATTTGCTGAAACAATTATGACTCCTATTTCCTGGGACTCATTCTTGAGTGCTTACCGTTGCAAGTGAATTCTGTACCAGGTGCGCCACCGAGCAAGTTTACTATGTCAAAAAAGCCATACATATGGAGCTGGTTATGTGATGCAGACATCATATTGTATTATGTTCGGACCGCCGAGAGGATTATTGGTGCTCCCCTGCCCACCCTTCAAGAACTGTTTACAACCAGAGTAAGGAAAAAGGCTCAGAAAATCACTCTGGATCCCTCACATCCATCTCATCGCCTTTTAGAACTTTTGCCATCTGGTCGACCAACGTGATCTCATGATAATTCGTTTGCAGTTTACGTAAAATGTGGTTCTACAAAACGTACATTTACTTACGTTTTTCCAGACACTAAAACGTACAATATTGACGTTTTTACAGCATCTAAACGTACAAATACTTACGTATTTTCATCATTTAAACGTTCAATACTGACGTATTGACGACACCTAAAAACGAATCCTTATGAATATTGAAATCGCAGCATTAATTTCATTATTGTTGTTTTTATTTGTAATACCAGTGCCCTTATGTTTTCAGTTGCATTATTAAATTGCTAATCGTTTATTTAATGATATTATAACATTTCGTTTTGTTCTGTGTAATTTCTGCTGCCCGCTCGTTTCCAAGAATAGGCCAACATAACGTTAAACAAGACTACACTTTAAACCCTTAAAATTAACATTTCTGCAATCGTTTAACCATTCATGTAATATTAACGTGATGGGACACAAAAGGCGTTTTCTCCAACATGCTGTGACTAACAATAGAATCATAAAACACACCGAACATGCATCATAATTACAAAATAAAACAATTTTATTTGTGCGCTGTAATCCAGATCTTAAGAATCCATGTGATTGCGAAGAACCGACCCAAATTCAAGCCTTTATCTTCATCCCTTTCCCGAGCAGCGAGTCCAGCAGCAACAGCAATAAACCCGCGCCGAAGTGCATTTTACAAATTCAAATAGTGCCGCATCAAGAAACTACAGGTTTTACGGCAGGAAAATCGAACGCTCATTGGCTCTCACTTGCATTCGTCACAGATTACGACATGCCGTGTTTCTGGTGAGCTGTGTTTTGAATGATGCGCGCACGCCTTTTTTCAGCGATTAACAGTTTAAAGTCTGATCTGCATCTCACCCAAACCTTCCGTATTCCACCAGAGAGGACGGCGGCTGCAACGCACCATTATTTGGACTGCTTTTTGGTACTGTGTTTGGCATTTTTGCAATAAATAAATGATTGCGATTGCACTTATTTGTCTGCAATGTTTTCTTTATTATGGTGCAGAGAGAGTTATGGTTAGGTTTAGGGGTAGGAGTGGAATTAGCGACTATAAAAAATAATTTTATTCTATATTGTTAATAAAGTGGTACTTTCCCTGCATATTTTTGGTCAGTTACGTTTTATATCCTTTTATATTCGCTATAAAATTGGTAGGTTTAGGTTTAGAGGTGGGTTAAGGGGTCTAAAAATCGAAATCATTTATTGATAAAACAATAAAAATGCATATTTGCTATAAAATGGGTAGGTTTAGGTATGGGGGTAGATTAAGGGGCCTAAAAATCTAAATCGCTTGTTGATAAAATGATAAAAAGGTATTGATACGAATCTCTTAATGATATAAATGATACATGAGTATTTAACGTTTTTTTAGCTAAAAATACGTAGCGATTTGTACGTTTTAAACGTTGAAATATGTCTAAATTGTACGTTTTCACATCAATAAAAACGTACAAAAATGTACGTGTTGTGCCTCTAAAGATTACGTATAAATACCTACGTATAAACAATGAGACCAGGCTGGGTCGGCGCTACAGAGCCACAAATACCAGGACAGCCAGACATAAGAACAGCTTCGTCCTCGGGCAATATACCTTATGAACAGTTAAATGTTCCAGACCCCCCCCCCACCCAATAAAAATATGTGCAATAACCATATATTTATTTGTTAACACCTACATCTCAGTACATCCCGACATCTCATTCTATTCTATTCTACTCTATTCTATTCTATTCTGTTCTTTTTCTATCATCTGTAGCACAACTGTATATACAATTTATTTATTTTCTTAAATCTTATATTGCAATTTTTGTCTATTTATATTTACATATGTGTATTTTTTTATTCTCAACTTATATTCTCTCTGTTGTTGTTGTTGTTGTTGTTGTTGTTGTTGTTGTTGTTGTCGTCGTCTCTGTGCACTGGAAGCCTGTGACACCAAAACAAATTCCTTGTATGCGTAAGCATACTTGGCAATAAAGCTGCTCTGATTCTGATTCTGATTAGTTTACAAATCATGCAATACATCATGCTATACAACAAAAATGTGCATTACTTTTTTAATGCATATTTTAGTATATTCAATAATACAGAATAATATAGAATAAAATATTTATGCAAGAATCACAATTGCAGGACATAATGTATCAAACTGATACATTTTAACACAGGAATGTTTCCTCTGAGGAGGCAAGGGAGGCAGTGCCTCTTCAAAATATGGAGTTTGGTGGGGGATAATTAAGAATGCCCAGGGTGTTTTAATTGTATTTATCAGTAAATAAATAGAAAAACAATGCATGATACTTCTTTAAAACTGCAGCTTAATTCCTCCCCAAAATCGCACTGATACAGCTATATAGTGTCTGGACAGTTCAAAGGACAGGCTGGTCTTTCTCTTCAATAACTCTGGCTATTTGCCCTGGCTTTTTGTCCCTCGAATAAACAATATGCCTGATGAAAGGCACTTTTAGCCTAAAACCATGCCTTTGGAGTGAGCAAGCAATAGAGAGAGAGAGAAACCCAATAATGAATACGTTCTCGTGAGCACTACACTTGATATAATGAGTGTCTTTGCTGCTTTGTGAGACCTGAATACTTCAGTGAGTGGTTCTTGCAAGGGAACAAAAGGAGGCTTCTTCTGCACCGCAGTGCCGTATCACTTATGACATCCTCAACCGGAGACGCAGAAAATGCCGGAACTGGAATGTCGTTTCCCAGTGGACCAGGGTCAAATGTAAACATATGAAGTATCTGCAAGGATGTGCAATGTTTTGACAATGCTAATCTAAACTTTACCTTCACATTGTGTTTAAACAAGGGCTTGATGATAATTCCCACTCCTACTGTGCACACGTCAGTGCAGATCCATGCCAAATCAGCTGTCAGGCTTTTAATAGACATCTGAAAAATAGAACAAATGTGTCTAGGATTACATGAGGCCTCAACAAGAGCTGAAGTGGATATAAGCTTCTAAATAGCTGGTGAATAGTATGGCTATTCCAGCACTTGCTAACCTTAAACCATAAAGCTTCAAAACCTTTGCAAATCATTGTTTTTGACTACTGATTCAGAGTATGTCAAACTGCCAAAGCTATGTGATTTCAGTAAACAAGGTTTCTATACGTCATGAAGACTTCTGTGAATCCACGAATGGTGTCTATATGGTTTATACCTGATCTCAGATCAGTTTTATACATTTGTGTACATTTTAAATGTCACATTTATATAATAAAAAGCATTGCAGTTAATAGTCTCTTTGGCCTGATTAATCAAGCTCTCCATAAAACAAATAAGCATTTGCAATCGGTTTGTAAAAGTTGTTTTTATGCCTGTTTGGGCTGTGTTTTGATAACATTTACACCATTCTGACAAGTAGGCATCGAAGCTAAAATAATGACAGAATTTTTGAAATGAATTCTAATGACAGAAAATTTGAAAAGCTGTTTTTCTTCTATCATTATGAGAGAAAACTGTAAAACTGCCTGTGAGCAAGGAGCGCATTCTTTTAAAAAGAGACATTTTCAGAGAGTTTTCTCAAGTCCAAATCACTTGAGTGGTGACCGGGAACTGAAAAATCCAGAATGATGCTTGAGAGGAGTGATTAAAAACACTTTATTGCTGTTGATTTGCTATAACACACAGCTCATTCCTGATTTTAAGTGTTTATTATGAGCTTTCAGTCTCTGTGTTTCTTTCTTGATGACACTCAAAGCTAATGTTTTGGCCTTGGAGGAACGTTTCATTGGAAGAAGAAAAAACAAACAGAATAAATTTGCTCCTAAACATAAATAATTCAGTATCTGAAGTATTTTCATTTAACTGTATAAGGCTGGCCACACACTTGAAGATTTTAAGCCTGATTTGGCATGTCACAAAAAAATCATTTTTGTGTGGTGTCATTAAGATTGTTTAAAGTCCCCATGAGATCAAAATTGATTAGTATTTATGTTGTCTGAACAGTTCAGACCACATAAATATGCCTTCCAATGGGACGAAAGAAGTCTGGTTTCACGCTGTCACACAAACTGGTCCAGAGAAAAACAATAGCATGAAAGGCATCATATGCGTGAATCGGCGCAAAAAATAAAATGTATCGGACACATTTAAATTCTTCAGAAAAGCCTTTGGTTCTTTGTTTGTTTTGAATAAACTTACATATTGTGCCTTTACGGTGAAAAACAATTACAACGAGAAAAACATGCTGGGTCAAACATTTTGACCCAGCGATAGGTCAAAACTGGGTTGTTTTTAGCCAAGCATTTTGAGTGTGTTCTTTTCAGTAGGGAATTGAAGTAAAATAGGCTTCTTTTGTCATCTGAGTGGTTTAACTCTCATTAAACCTGCTATTTTAACTTGGCAAAACTTTTTTTATTGTCCTCTTTAAAAGTTAATTATCCTTCCACTACACAAAAGATGATTTTTTTATTGACCTGTGCACACTGCTAGTCTGCTGATTTCAGCTGTAGCACTTTTCCAGAGAGGCTGCGGCAATTCAACTCTAAGCACAATGGACACACTACAGACGTCCCAATGAAAAGTCTGCTTATGACAGTTCTTTCCCTAGGGAGGACAAGGAGCAACTTTCGAAAACCTATTTAGCAAAGCGCCCCGTTTGCAGTAGCAACTCCCAGTGGAGCGGGCGCAGCCTCATGGAACGCCTGGAGCACAATCACAGCTAAAAACCCAACAGACGCCAACACCTGCTGTAGATGCCCCCCGGGGGATGAACAGAGAACGCCCTGTGCCAGTCCTTATAATCGAAGACAAACAGGAGCTGTGAGGATCAACCAAACCTAGAGGATGGGGGAAATGTCTTACACTCTCCGTTCAACAAGCATCCAAATGATGACACTTGCATAAACATCTAAACAGCAAAAGGAGGACATGACCATACACTCTCAGAAATAAAGGTTCCAAATGGGGTTATATAATTCATGAATATTTTATATTTAAATATATAAATTTGGTTTCAATTACTTTGCTGGATCACAAGTTTGCTGGACTCATGGGAAACATCCCTGCTTTAGGGGCATTTTTCCCCATCAAATCTGTCCCCAGAGTATTGCAGAAAGAACTTAGTTTGAAAGTGTTTATAATACTCACAAACATTATTTTATCTTGTAATAGACTGTAAACTTTTTTTATAGAGCAACACACTAGCTGATTTGCATTTAAAACAAATTAAAAAATAAAACAACAGTCTGTCGAATGTGGTTTTGGACGTCTTTGGAGCTCCAGCTCAGTTCCCAGCTCCCCACAGGAGTTCTCAGCGGGCCTGTTGTGCCCTCAGTGGAATATGAACAGACTGCTTTACTGAGAAGATCCCGCACCAGGACATCTTTCACTACAGGCCTCTGCAGTTGAAGAAAAGAGATACAATTCACTTGTGGGCTAAGATAAAATGCTTGGTCTGTGTATATAATTACAGATAATGGAGAAGGGACAATAAATTATGTAAAGAAAAGAGTTGTAAAAAGATTTGGAAGTATTGCAAGCCCAGATCTTGGTTTGAGCATTTGAGAATGCAGATATGATTGCTTGGTAGATAGATAGATAGATAGATAGATAGATAGATAGATAGATAGATAGATAGATAGATAGATAGACAGAAAAATAAACAGATGGATGGATGGATGGATTGACAGATAAATATAGATGGATGTATTGATGGATGGACGAACAGACGGACGAACGGTCGTATGGATGGACTGGATGAATGGACAAATAAACAGATGGATAGATGGTTGGATGGACAGATGGATGGATGGACAGACGGACAGATAGACAGATTTAAAGATGGATGGATAGACAGATAGATGGACTGATGGATGGATGGACAGACAGATAAATGAATGGATAGATAGACAGATGGATAGATGGATAAACCCGGATGGACAGAGGATGGATGGATGGACAAACGATAGTTATGGACTGAAATATATGCGGATGGATGGATGGATGGATGAATGATGGACAGAGGGATGGATGGACCAAATGATTATGTTATGGACTGGAAATATGGGTGGATGGATCGTTGCATGGATATACAGTCAGGTGGATGGATAGATGGATAGATGGACAGATGGATAGATATATACTGACTGACAGACAGACAGATGAATGGATAGACGGACAGACAGATGGATAGATGGATAGACGGATGGATAGATGGACAAAATAAACATATGGATGAATGGATGATTGGACAGATAGATATAGATGGATGGATTGATGGATGGATAAACAGACGGACGAAGCGTCGCGATGGATGGACTGGATGGATGGACAAATAAACATGGATAGATGGATGGATGGTTAGATATGGATGGATGGATGGATGGACAGACAGACAGATAGATAGATAGATTTATAGATGGATGGATAGACAGATAGATGGACTGTGGATGGATGGAATGAGACGGAGGGATGGATGGAACCAAATGATTATGTTATGGACTGAAATATGGGTGGATGGATCGATGCATGGATATACAGTCAGGTGGATGGATAGATAGACAGATGGATAGATATATACTGACAGGAGGATGTATGGACAGATAGATGGACAGACAGATAGATGAACAGATGGATTGATGGATGAATTGACAGACAATGGACAGCCATATGGATGGATGGATGGATGGATGGATAGATGTACAGACGGATGGATGGATGGATATGTACAGACAGATGGATGGATGGATGGATGGACGGACAGACATAAGAATAGATATGGACAGAACGGATGGATGGATGGACATACAGTTGGACAGATAGATGGATGGTTGGATGGATGGATGGATGAATGGACAGATAAATGCATGGACGGACAGAAGGATGGATGGATGGATGGATGGATGGATGAATGGATGGTAATGGATAGAAAATACTGAGAGAGAGACCATACACACACCTCTGAACATTGAGATAGATTATCATATGATACTAGATGATCATTATCATTGAAACTGAAACCGAAACATCTGCTCATTTATATATGATACATGATATGCATGACAACATCTCTCTTGCTCTCTCTTTTTAACTATAAATTCTCCATTATTCTCCAGGAATGCTTGTTTTACAGCGAAGCACACATATAAGGATTAATCTCACAGAAATACTTCCAAGTCATATTTCATTTTTCTAAAGGGAAAAACAAAGCCTGTATTTAGGATGTGTATATTTTTAGTATTGTGACATTAGTTTTATCCTCCAAATTCTCATTACTGTAATATGTCTTGACATTTTACGCACACACACACACTCACCCACACATACACAAATATACAGAAGAATGGATATATGGACAGATGGATTTAAAATGTGGTGTATATAACAAATATTTAATTTAGCATAAAAGCATAGATGTAGTATATATATATATATATATATATATATATATATATAAAAAACCTTACAATGGATGTTCAGGGAGCACTAGCATATTTTTTGCTTTCATATTTCTGTCTACATGTCTCTGGGTGGCACAGAGGAACTGCTCTTGATTAACGCCGCAGAGGAAGATTTCTGGTGGCACAGATGAGAATTGTTAAAGTCTGCAAAGTCACCCTAAACAGGCCTGGCAGTGCCACAGACGCAAGAGATCATTATCAAGATTCAGATAAAACTGAGAATATGAGGAAAGAGAGGCGAGGGAGCGAGAGGAACTGCTAAAGACAGTGATTTTGTGGAGATTATCTGAGACGAGGCTAAACTGCAGGAGAAAGCTATTGTATATAATAGGCTCCACATGTGGAACGGGTGCAGGCGGCATTACAGCTGAATTCACTTTTTTGTATTCTCTCTCTTTCTCTTTCTTCTTTTTGGTGCATCCGCAAATCATTCATGGCATGTACAGAGCTGCAGTGAACTCCAGATCTGAGCTGTGTAGAGTAATGAAGTTATGTGTGCTGGGTGCTGAATAAATGCTTCCAGGTGTCTGCGATTGCTCTGTCCTTCAGAGATTTATGAATGAACAGGCAACAAACGCTGCTCAGCTATAGATCTGTTTGTGATCATGCTCAGAACTGCAGCAGAAAGAAAAAAGAAAAGAAAAAAAAAATTCAATGCAAACGTGCAAAGGTCCAACAATGTTGGACGATTCTGAATTTGTAGAAGAAAATTACATGGAGTTTTTCAACATACTCTACCTTTTTGACCCGGAGTACACAGACGATGAACCTTTGAGTCTCGTTCAGCAAAATGAACAAATCTATTTTTCAAGTCATTTAGTTCATTTTAACAAAATCAAGCATCATTGACAGCCCCATAAGATGAGCGAGCGACTTGAAAAACCGAAGACTAGAAACAGGTGAACTAATTCAGTACAGAACCTAATAGGATGTTGTGCATGCCTGACTGGAGCGAATCACTTCCTGGTGACATTAAAGATTCATTCAAAGCGAACAAATGCGTTCAAGAGCGATGTGCTACACAACTTTTGTGCTTAATAAGTATACAAAATTAATTTATTTTTCAAAAACAAACAGATCGTTTCACTAGACAAGACCCTTCTTCCTCGGCTGGGATCATTTAGAGCCCTTTGAGCTGCATTTAAACTACATTTTTGGAGTTCAAATTCAGGGCACCAATGAAGTCCATTATATGCAGAAAAATCCTGAAATGCTTTCCCAAGAAACCATAATTTCTTTACTACTGAGACGAAGAGACATGAACATCTTGGATGACAAGGAGGTGGTAAATTATTTGTAAGTTCTCCTTTAATGCTGCACTGAAAAAAGGTAACCAAATGGTAACATTAAAATATATGATTTAACATCACTGGAGTCAACCTAAATGCCTCAATGTATACAAACAAAACTATTTTATGGGTTAAATTAATGTAAATGCCTCTTTAAGCTGAAAAATTGTAGGTTACCAGTGAACTAACATGAGTCAAGGTTATTTCTAGACAAAATACAGTTTTCAAACAGCATCTTTCTAAGAGTATAGTGGGATCTAGTCCCATTATTTCTGCAATGGACACGGATGATACTTAAAATAGTTTTGAGCAGAGGTTTGCTATTACTTTCTCAGAGTTGAAGATGATAAAGTGGGCAAAATGAAAGAGTCATATTTCTTTATGGGGGGGTGGATGCTGCTAGCCTTTGAACCTTACATAATGTTAGCGTAATCAAGTTTCATACAGCAGTTTCAACCTGTTGTTGCAAGCATTATCTTTAACTAATGAAAAATGTGCACTGAAAAATCTAAAGTGTGTGTGTTTAACCTGCACAAACATTTCTTAAAATGCTGTAATGTAAAGACATGTAGAGGAAGTTGCCTTTGGCAATTTTTCGTGTTGACCTGCTAATGGATAGGAAAAAAGAGGTAGAGACCACACACACACACATAGTGTATCTGAATATTGAGATAGATTATCATATGATACTAGATGATCATAATGCATCATTGAGAATGAAAGGGAAACATCTGCTTGTTTATATGTGATATGCATGGCAACTCTTATGCACTCTCTCTTTATTATAAATTCTGTTCATGATCAACCTAAATCTACACAATTGACATTCTTCTGCAGGAATGCATGACTTTACAGCTAAGCACACATATTTAAGAATTAATCTCATAGAAATACACCGTATTTCAAAAATGTACAATTTATATAAAATTTAAACTAGAATGTTTCAACATTTTACTACTATGCTACTATGCTTTATTATTTGTTT